>WBMW01000302.1:0-77338 GCA_013396635.1 Penelope pileata | reverse complement strand
GCTGGGCCATGTGGCTTACCCAATAGATCTCCGGATAGTTAAAATCCCCCATTAGGACCAGCGCATGAGATCGCGAGGCTACTTCCAGCTGCTTGTAGAAGGCCTCATCGACTTCCTGCATGTGATCTGCATGTGATTGCCATGCAATGAAGCTACCAACCAAGGGCATAGGTGAGAGTGGTCCTGGTCCCAGCTCAGGATTTGTGTGCTTTTGGGACTCCTGGCTTTTTCCTTTCCTGGTGACCCTGAGCAGAGGTCAGTAGCTTTAGATAAGGGAGATGATTTATCAAAGCAGAACTCAGAGCTCTCTGCACCCTCTGCTCCAACAATGTGGTTATTTATAGCGAGGACAGAAGAGCAGAGCAGGCAGCTGGCATTGCCACCAGCACTTCTCCTATTGCTGCCTGGGGTTGTGCTTGTCAGCAGCACACCTGGTCTCCAGGGTGCCACACACCGTGCCCAGTGCCTGAGGCTGTCACACCAGGTGTGGGGCAGTGCTGTGCTGGAGGACCCCGACACTGCTCAAGCAGCTCCTCTAGTCCAGACAGGGGGTGGTGGGGAGGGTGAGGATGGTTCTTCTCACCTCTTCACATTGGAGAACAAAGGGAACAAAACCTGTATCTGGGTTTTGTTTGTACTTCCCCTGCTAGTGGCTCTCTCAAAGCACTGGAAGTGACAGCACACAGAAAGTCTGCATTTTCCCCCAAATTCCCATGGAATAAAGGGAGGTGGGTTAGATTTCAGGGTTTTGATTTAATCAAGTACCCAAGGTGAGAGAAACGGGACAGCTTATTGTTTGATTAGGAAGAGTAATTATCTACTTAACCCTGGTCACTGCCATCATGCAGAGCAGGCAAATAATGCCAGTAAAATAAAGAGCATATAATTGGTGGCTGGGGCTGGGAGGTGATGGGAGGCAGTCTGCAGGCCATGGCCCAGCTGTAGAAAGGGCTGAATCACCACGACAGGCTGAATTCCAAATCTGTTCAGTGAAAGGCTCTCCTCTATGAAAAGCAGAGAGTGGAATATGGAAATAATCCCCTAACACAAAAACCTTCTACAGCAGGCAGTGAGGCAGGGTGGAGGTATGGCATCTCCCATGGGCCATGGACATAGCTGAGTGTGAGAGACGTTGGACTGGGTTTGGCTCACCTGACTTTGGACTCTTATAATGAAGATATTTGCCAATGAGCCAGTCACTCTGGCAGGGTGTGCTTCACTTGGCATTTATAGTCTCATTTAGAATGAGAAGAACGCATTTATTTCTCTCTGTCAACTACAAAGGAAGACCATGGTTCAATTCTAGATGGTTACATTTGGTCGATGAATTCAGAAAGTGTGAGGAGGAAAATGTGTTGCTATTTGCATAATTGATGAATCATAAAAGCTTGCTTATGGAAGACAAACTGCTTTGATTTACTGCAGGACATCAGTGAGACCTGGAACAATGTGAAGGAAATTCTCCAAGAGGATTTTGAGTCTCATCCACTTCGTATCTATCTGTTTCTACCCTGTGTCTAATGCCAAGGATTAATGCAGCAGGACGGTGCTGTTTTCCATATTTTTCAGAGAACAAGACACATTATAACAAAAACTACCCAGAACTGCATCTTCGGAGAGCTCCCTAAGGTACACAGAAGGAAATATCACCATCTGGAGAATTCACCTCAAGGTGAGGCAAGCCCCTTAAAGGCTCCTGATCTCTCCCGTGGACAAGAGGTGGGGCTGGGACAGCAGGAAATCTCAGTTCCAGCCCAGTTATCAGTGCAGCTGCTTGAACTCAAGGCTGATGGATTCATCAGATGAAGTTCTATCAAGGGCTCAGGGGAAACCCAAAAGGCAAGGAAGGATTTGAGCATAGTGTGATGGGAGACACATGCTGGAACCAGAAAAGAGAGGGATGCACATAATACGTTAGGCTCAATTACACTTGGTACGAGTCCAAGGATGCACTTGGGGCTGTGCCAAGCTTAGCAGACCATAAAATGAGTTGAGAGCATGGTGAAAGAAGAAATAGCTTGTCCGAGAGACCAGCAGGAAGCAATTAAAGCAGCTCTTTCTAGGTAAGGAGTGAAATATGCATCTGTGAATCTTTTTGATTCATTACAAACCAAAACAATCTTTATTATTACAGACCATAGCTCAGGAACATGGCCTGGAATGACTTACAGGACTGTAGGGCAGAAGGGATGGGTAGAGGCTAGGCAGCTCTTGGAGGTTCTTGCCTATGGCAGTAAATGTACTGAGGCCTCACATGCACTTCCTCCCCTAAATATCCCAAAATAAGTCTTGTGCAGTCCCCAGATGCTCTGCTGGCATCATGTAACATGTCCTGTGCCCCCAGGCAGTGATCTCTTTCAGCCTCTGAGACGGTATCTGCTCCATTGACTCACCCATTGGGTGTCCCACCCCTGGGGCTGATGGCTTTGCTGGGACATCCCAGGGAGAAGCCATGGAAGGGCCCTGTTGAGTCTCACCAAGTTATTGGGGTTCTCTTGCCTGCTACTGTTCCCATGTTCCTCTGTGTTTGTGGAGACGAGCTAACAAGAACTGCAAAACCACAATTCCTGCAGAACAGTGACTTGAAACAAAATGTCTCTAAGAGAATAGCAAGAGTGAGGAAGACCCTGAAAAGTTAATAGTTGGAAAAATAAGACGAGAGTAATAAGAAAGGTTTAAAACCTGTAAATAATCCGTACAGCTATTATTAATGAAAACATGTCAACATAACTGTACTTTCCATTGTATCAGAGACAGCGTCTACGATGTTGGAGCACTTGGCAACAGCTTCTCTGAGGATGGGCTGAAAACATCTTATTGATGAGGACTGAGATAAAAAATGGGTTTCTTCTCAGTAGAAGATTTACAAGGAACTGAAATTCAGAGAAAAGTCCAGACAGCAAGTGGGAGTCTTGCTGAGTTCTGGCTGACGATCATCTTCCAAAACTCAAGGTAATCCAGCTCTTGGGAACAAAGACAAAGAGCCTCTCTGCTCTGTGAGGGGTTTCTGGAACCACACAAGTGCAGCGCACATTGTCTAGTAAGTTGATGAAAATGTTCAAGAGGAGTGACATGAGTGTTTGCCCTCACCGAGGACAGCTCTTTCCTTTTTGACTGAAAATGCTTTGCAGGCAACATCCTTCTCTCTCAAACATTAAGCAGCCTTCTGAAAAGTGAATGATTGCTTTGTCAACAGAAGGAATAGATTAAGAGGTTTACTTGGAATAATATTTGTATGTGTATTTCGCTGAACCTTGTCACCCTAACCAAAATGATGGCTTGGTTTTCAGATCAGCCATTCCTGCCTCCTGTACACTGCTCCAGCGTCAGAACGAATGCCTTCACCTTAGACAGCTGGCACAGCTCTATCCACACCTTGGCAATGACATTGGTGGGTAATGCACCTTATGCACTACTCCAGCTACTATTGAAGGGATATTCCATACCTCAGCAATAAAAGCTGGGAGAGAAGGAGGAGAAGCGAGAAGGGAGAGTTTTTATTTTGAAAACGTCTGTCCTCCCAAACAAACCTGGTGTGTATTGGAGGTCCTGCTTTGTAACACGTGGCCAAACATCACTTGCTGTTGGGCAGTAGAGAATAATAGAGGGAATAGAGGGAAAACCTCTTTGGTTCTGCACAGCCTTTACTTTTTTTTTTTTCTTTCTTTTTCTTTTTTCCCTTTAACTATCCGTACCTAAAACTCTGAGCATTTTTTTTTTTCCCATCATATTTTCTCCCCTCACCTCTTCCTTTGAGGAAAGGCAATAAGAAAGCGGTATGATACATTTGGTTGGCCATTGGTATGAAACCACCACAGTGGTCCATACGGGAAGTCTAAGGAACTGAGAGTCTTCAGTTTTTCAGATTTCTGGAGTCTCTTCCCTGTGCCAGAGCCCAAACAGGAGGCTGCTGCCAGTGCCCCAGCAGATGCTCATCTGCAGTGCTGGGAGCTCATGCCATACAGTAGAATGAGTGCCCAGAGAGTATTTGCATCCAGCACCCCGTGGCTGCTGCAATACTGGGTGGATGTGAACTCAGAGTATTTCTGATCTCGATTTTATTGCCTTTTCTTTCAATTTTTGATTTCCAAATGGCGTCTCCAGAGGAATTCAGCTCCAGGCTGTTATTTTTATAAACTATTAGTACTTTCTGTTAGCCATTGTAACACCTTCCAGCTCCCTTTCATGTCTCTGTGTTCCCTTGCCTTCTTTGTTGTCTTTCCTTTTCTTGCCAAAATGCTACCACAGCCCTAGGTTGAGGATTAAAATCTTTGACACATCAGAAAATCTTCCCTCCCTCCTGGCCTCTCATTCCTCTGTTCCTCCTCCTGCTGAAGTTGATGATGCCATGAGGGGGTCAAAAAACCCAACGTCTTCAATGCAGACAAACTGGAAAAGTAAAGTACGAAAAGAACTTTTTTATATAGCAAGAACAATGCCCTCAGCTTTCAGCTACCTCAGAGTTTATATCTTCCGAAGTGAGATGTTTCAAAATACTTGGAAATTGCAAGATGCTTTAGATTAGACTCCCCAGGCTGTTAACCCCTCCAGCTCAGAGTGATTACAGCAAAAGCCTTTCCTTTGTCTTTCTGCGCACTTGCTGCTGGCAGGTGCTGTGGTGGAGGGCATGCAGTGTAGGTAATATGTTGTTTTGGCAAGAACATCTCAATGCAGTGACACCTTGGCAGGGCTTCCCACTCCAGCAGCAGAATCTTTCTACTTCAGCAGCCCTGGGGGCACCTCTGGGAGGGAACACTGCATCTGCATATCCTTGGGTAAGTCTGCTAACTGAATATGTGTGGGGCACATCTTTCTGAGTAACAAATTGCTCACAAAAGTGAATGTTCTTTTCATAATCCATTACTGATCTATCCCCATCTGAGATTTTCACTGGTCCTTTTCAAAGGCAGAAAAACAAAGAAAATATTTGCATATACCACAAATGTTGCTCTTCCATCGCTGTCATCGTGGGATGGCCCTTCGGGTTGCAGCTCTCCCAGCCCGTCCCTCTGACTGCGGGGCCCCCCAGGGACAGGCCTGCTGTCCTCAGTATGTGACAAATGTAGAGAGGAAGAAGAGAGGGAAAGAAACACAAAATACATGGACATGTCTGTCTGTTTCTAGGAAAGAGGGAGAGAGAAGTGCTCTTCTGTAGGAGAGATGTCAACAAGTCAACAGTTAACAAGCAAGGAATCTGCAGAAACTGCTGCTGAATTGAGGTAAGAGCCACAAAGTCTCTTGGAAAAGAGCTGGAGAGATGCTTCCACTCAAGACCCAGGTCCTGCAGAGCAGCATCCTCTCAACAAGCTCAGGTTTCCTGCCCCTGGCATTTATCGTCCCACCTCACAGCAGCAGCAGCACCAAGTCCACACAGGTAAACCATGACTTTTCCCTTTTGCTCAAACCCGAGAACAAGATCAGCAGCTAGAAACCCAGTCTCTGTGCTCCTGGGAACAGAACAGCATGACTGTATGCGTACTCAGCACATTTAAATACATGTACCTATCTGTGCTGTTATGTCCTATAAAATGTACACTGCCTTTTGCTGTGGTTTATGTTGCACTGTAAAGTTCACATTGCTGTCTTCAATTAAGATTTTTATTATTTTCACTATCTGATGTTCATTAAGGATTTTATTGACAAAGGTTCCATAAAAGTTTATCAGTTACACAAATACATTGCACCAAATGAAATGAGCTTTCATAAAAGCACTGCCCAAAGCACAACAAATGTTCCTTCAGCTCTTATAGATTCATAGAATGGTTCAGATTGGAAGGGACCTTAGAGATCATCTTGTTCCAACCCCCTTGCTATGGGCAAGGACACTCTTGCTCTCATAGGCAGAGCGCCCACACCTCTGCACACAATTTGCAGCAGTTTGCTGCAGGAAACTCTCATAGCACTGAAGGTGTCACAGGGGACAGGGACTGCTCCTATGAGCAGCAGCATTTTCATGCTGACCTTCCTAATGCATGCCTGGGTGCTCACCTGTAGCTACCTGGGATATTCTTAATCCTGCTGGCCATTCCTTGCAATATTTCCAGACCCATTTCCCAGTAAAAATGCAATAATGCATCTGTGGAGCTCCCAGAGTTTGTGTGAAATCAGCAGATAGAAAGATACACTGCTTTATCCTGGAGATTTGAATTCTGTGCGTTTGCATCTAGAAAGACTCCTCCAACACTTAATCTAAGTTGTTATTCATGTTTAGTGTACTGTTTGTCTTTTTTTTCTTTAAAGAAAACTGAAATTTATCATAAATGTTTCATGAGTAAACAATGGCGATAATCTATTTGTTAAGCATGGCTGCTGTTTGCAGTGCTGCAGGGAACACAGCACAGAGAGCCACCAGCGTCAGGCACGTTTTAAAAACACCCTCCAATCTGCACGTGGGGCCATGGAAAAATCAGAGGCACAGAGATACCAAAAGATATGAAGCAAGGCCGGTTGGGTAGGTATGGATGGAGCCACTGGGGAGGACAATGTGTATGGGTTTTACAGGTCCCTTCTAGCTCAAGATATTCCATGGTTCATCTGAGACAGCAGGGACTGCTGCTCTCTCTCCCAAACACTCAGAGGTTGGGGTCATTTACTCCCAGGCTGCAGGAGAGCCCTCCCAGCGCAGGTTCTGGCAGCAGGAGGACCTTGTGCTGGCAGTGGAACCCTGCAGAGCTTATCCAGGACTCCTCCTCCCATGCAAATCCCATTCCAGCCTCCAACAGCCAGAAATTGGCTCAGCCCTGCTGCAGGAGGTTTAGTAATATCCTTTCCGAAACACGTTAGTGTTAACTCCGTTAATTGGATACACTCATTATCCATATAAATTTCAGCCCCACTGGGGTTCTGCACCACGGATGCACAAATTCAACTTTACAATTCATTGCTCTGGCATTTCTGGGTTGTGCTCAGCATGATTTAAGTGAAGAACAGTAGTGGCTGATGACTGCAAAGGCATCTGAGTGTGCTGGGGATTTAAACAAGCGATCAGACATCACTTTGAAAAGTGGCTTCGCTGGGAAGGAGCTTTTCAGATAGAAATTCTTAGAGCGAATATTAAGTAAATTTGACTGTAAGCTCCTTGGGAGAGAGAATATCTGTTCTTGAAGTTTGTGCAGTTCACAACACCGTTGTCTGAATCTAGCCAGCACAGTCGTTTAATGGGTTCATGACTGCCACTGATTGAACACTGCCCTCCCAGCTCATTTCCTAGAAATTACTTAAATAGCCCAATCATTCGCACTCCTTGGCCAGCTGAGGGCTGAAGGCACTTCTCCACATTTGCTCTTGGATATGAATCAGTCCCTGGTGTGTCTTATTCTTGAATGGGAATGAAGGTGGAAATTCTCTGTATTGTCAGAGCTAAGAAACGTGAAGCTAAAGCAGGAGACAGAAGCAGGGGGAGCTGGAAGGCCTGACACAGCTTGGTGGTTACCACTGCATTGGCAGATGGGAAGGAAGGGACAGCGATGCCTCCAAATGGGATCAGAACAATCTGGATCTGCTTTTTACTAAAAAGTGATTTTTTTTTCCCCACAATCTTCCTCAACAGAAAAGTCTGGAAAAAAACTAAATATATGTTAGTGTGGTCAGAGTTCTTTCAGGTGTACACATTTGGTTTTAACCAAAAATTATCAACTTTCGAAAATTAAAAAAAAAAAAGAAATGGAGGAAAGAGAAAGGGAGCTCCCAGGTTGCTGTTTTATTTTTTCCTAATTTTTGAATCAGCTCCAGAAAGCAAGTCTTTGCTAGAACAAACTGATGCAGGATATGTTTGCGTGGTTATTCTGAAATACCTGTAATTTCCCTCCTCCTGTTTATAAGAGACTCAGAACATGATCGGGGAAGAAAACCAATAAAGAGCAATTCTAGCCAGTTCCCTCATTTATGGGATGAATCTCATGCTGTGAATAATGAAGAGTGAGCAGCTGAAGTAAATAGTTCACTATCAACCTGCCTTGCCTGGCGATGCAAACACAATCAAACAAGGTGCGGTGCAGTACAGCTGGATGCAAGGTTGCTGTCTAGAAACAAAGAATGCAGGTTGCAATTCCATGGTGGGGAACTGTGCCCTGGAAAGCATGGAAGGAGCTGGGGTCATGTTGGAAAGCTGCAGGAGTGCTAGGAGCTGGGAAGGGTGGTGGGTTGCAGTTCGCCCCACTGCATTGCTTCACTGGTGCTCCTATGGGACCCTGTGCTGCTGGGCACTCAGAGGAAGCACCATGGGGATTCAGGATCAAGCACCCTGCACCAAGCAGGAGCACCAGCTCTTGAGCACCGGCACCAGAACCTTTCAGCTGGCTCTGTCTGGCTGGGTAGGCAGGGCTGGAGCTGTACCTGGACATATTGCATCGTGGTCGATGTTATCTAGGGTGAGTGGGATTCATCTCAACTTCCAACATGCAGCAGGACTTCTGTAGGGAAGGTGCTCTCTTCCACATTGCCTCTGAGCTGCCCTGAAAACGATGACCGACTCATTGCCAGATGGTTTGCTGATCCTGGCCTTTAACAGTCATGCTCTTCATTCCACATAATTATTTCTGTTTTCCTTAGTTTGAAAGAAAGAAAGAAGAGCAGCAAATCATCGTGCACTCTTTCCTCTTCCACTGCTGGGAATTACTCTTCCTCCCGGCTGTCTCTACCTCTTTGACCTGCCAGGTGGTGAATGCTCCTCTCCCATGAGACACAAGAAAATCCTTGACAACACATTGAAGTGAAGATATCTGCAGGGTAGAGTGAAAAATAGTGCAGGGTATCCTCTTCTGTGGCAAAATGCTTCTAATTCAGGCACTATATCTCCAGAAAACCCATGTTTTTTCCAAACACTTCTATCCAGCACATTGCTGCACCATCTCTGTGCTTGGAAAGCAGCGATCTGGCTGGAAGGACAGAGATGCAGAGGCCAGGCAGGAAGAGCACAGAGCTGATGGCCTTGAAGGAGTCTGATGAAAGGGATTCAAGGCTAAAGGGAGAAAGACAAGAAGTACAGAGTGGGCAAAGACAGTAGAGGAGTATCTGCTGTGTTGAGAATAAGAGATGGGCGTTCATTTTGGGCTGCATTGTCCAGTGCACCCAGTGGTTCCCTTGGCCCAGTGCAAAGAGGAGAGGGAAAGGTCTGTAGAGAGAATGACTGGGGACTGTCCATCATCAGTGGTCACCTGAGTGCTTCCATCCTCTCCTCTGTGAAGCTGCAGCCCACCTGCACATCTCTGAAGAAAAATACCACAAGCTAGAGCTGAATGCTGCTCTCCAGGGAGGTACGGGTATCACCTGCTGCTGGTGCTACCGCGGAGCCAGCCCAGGCTGTAAGCGGTGCTCACACACTGCGGAGCACAAAGAGTTAAGTCCTACAGGTCTCAGCTCAGAAAGAATCTGGCTGGCATTGCCTTTCCTAGGAAAATTATGGATTGTTGGCAGTGAGCTAATAAACCAATCAGCATTAATTAGCATCTTTCAAGGAATTAACTGTCTGGTGGCATTCAAGGAGTAGAGCATCTTGCCTGAGCTAAATGAGGTGTGAAAGCACTTTGGGGAGAGGTGGTCCCCATGCTGTGATGCTGCCTTCAGAGGCCCAACACCTTCAGACCTCCTGCTGCAGAGGGGAGAGGCTGGACCAATGGCCCAGGTTGCCCACAGCCCTGCTCGAACAGATTGTCTCCTCTGCCTTTCTGAGCTGTGATCTGTCACTGCAGGCTGCAGCCCTGCCCTCAGTGATGCACTCCACTGGAGCACATTTGGGCATATGGCTGGCCCAGATTTTGACCTTCTATTGCAATGCTTTTTCCTTTGTGGAACGCACAATTTTGAACAGAAATACATAAAACAAAACAAAATATAAAAACCAAGATCACTAGTCTCAGAACTGCCTGCTGATCCCTTCAATTTCTGCTGCAGATTGAAATTTTCACTTTGTCTTCCCATGTGCCCATGTTTGCTCCTCTCTGGTGCATGTTAGCTTACAATGGGGGAACGGATGCTGTTGTGCAACGGGGACAGCCCTCCTGTCCCTCAGCTCAGATGCTTTTCCACCCTGTCTGCTTACAGTAAAGAAAAAAGCAATTACATCAGTTAAAAGGCAAAGGACAGTTGGGGAAGAGAAAGGAAAAGAGGAAGTCTGGGAGCCTGAAACATCACTTGGAAAAAATGGTAGACCAAGCATGTTCAGGTTTGGGTCAAAGGATTTTCAACTTCCAAGTGAGAACGAAGCATTCTGGAGAAGGTTAGGCTTTTCCCTGCAGAGGAAGGAATCTCCTGAGAACTTGCAATCCACAAAACTAACAAACCATTCTTTCTCCCAGCCTCCTAGTGAGTGGTCTCCTCTGCCCTGCATACTCTGGGAAAGGGAGGATGGGATGCAATGGCAAGGTCCTTGCTAGTCGTGCACCAGCACTGCTCTCTTCTCCCCCCAAATCTGGATGGAAAGACAACTACTGACCCCATGACACGCTACAAACACTGCATCACCCATGCTGAGAGTTTTGACAAAGTGTGTCCAGTTAGGGCTGTGATAAGCAGGCGAGAGGAGGGCCCTGAGGATGGCAATGTGCAGCATATGGCAGGCATGCTGTGGCATATTGCTAACAGCCCTGCACTTACAGGTCCATTAGTCTCAATTAAACTGGATTGGAATATTTAGCACAGGTTCAAGCAAAAGCGACTGGAGATGGTGCATTGGGGCTCAGCAGCGTGGCTGGTGGGAGCCAACAAGACTTGCTGGACTAGCATGAAGCTGAGGAGCTGAGGGAAGGAGGGCAGTGCTCCCAGAGTGCTACTGTCAGGGGGTCCTTGGTGCTTCTGCATGTCAGTGTTGTTGCTTGCACCAAACCCTCAAGGCTCATCCTCTGATCAGCATTTGAGGTGTACAGAGAAGCACATTGGTTGGGTTGGCCTCCAGGGGATGGGGCTGAGGCAGCAAGCAGGTATGCCCACTGCTGAGCCATGAGCCCAGCCAGCAGAAGCGTTGCTGGAGACAACCAGGCAAAGAGGAGCATCTTCCTGACTTCTACATAATGGAGATACGTACTGAATATTTCCACCCACTTGCAGCCCTGTCTCTGGCAGTAACCCGTAAATTTCCATTCAGCCTCTCTCCATAACACTGGTTTGTATGTGGCCACAGCTCTGAGACTGGCAAAGCATCTCTGAGAAGACACAACAGAGCAACAGTAATTAGTGTTGATCTCACTGCTCACAAGGACGGGATGGGGGGGCTTCAGCTTGCCAAGGACATATGGAGGAGTCTACACAAAAGGAAGCAATGAGCCCAGATCCAGTGAAGACTGCAGCCAGGAAAGCATCATTACGAATACCTTTGTGGAAACGCAGATGTGCTGTGAGCCCTGCTCAAATCCCCACAGTGCATAATTGCCTCTGTGGGACTCTGTAAGAAAAAGAAAAGCAAACAATAAAATACACAACAGGACGGGGATGGCAGTTGCTACCTCTGCTGTGATCGTGCAGCAGGAGAGAGATCAGAGTTTGGCCATAGGCCATGCATCTCCCTGCTCCAGTGGAGCTATGGGCCCTTTCAAAACAAACTACAAAGTTCATTTCTTGAGATGTATTTTCCCTCAATCTATTATTTATGTGTACAAACAAACACGCATGGACCTGCAGAGAAATGCAGGAGCAAAGAGGAAGGCATATGCATAAGAATATAAGCTAATCAAACTTTTCCTCCAGAAGATAGAAAGAGGATGATAGTTACTGTGTTGTTCGTTTTTAAACATTTCATACAGATATAGATACGAAGGAGATGAAAGTTGGAGAAGTACCTGGTAAAATTTCATTTCTTTCTTAAATTCCTCATGAACCAAAGGATTTATTCTCTCTCAAAACATTCCCTATGCACAACACTCAATATTTCTAGTCGACACGTTCTGGGAATTGTCTTTTTTCTGCATCAAAATGCTGAAATTGGATCCTCACACACATCACAGACACGTCAGACAGCTCAGCCACATGTTCAGTCCCTGAACACTTCAAGGAGAAATAGAATGACTAATGCCTTTGGTGGTCCTCGTGCCCCTGGCATGCCAGCTGGGCTTCCAGGAAATGGATTGCTTGAACTGCCTTCCCAGGATCTGCAAGGATTCAGCCCATGGATGTAATTCAGCCATTAGATCTGCAGCAGAACAGAGCTTAGACAGACCCAAATCCTTGTGTAGAGGCATTTGGAAATCCACCTGCATGGCTGCAGCTCCAGGCCGATGTGAGCACGTGTGCATGCAACAGCTCACACGGAGCACGGTGACGGTGGCAGCTTATTGGACCTACATGTGTTGCCACTTTGTTTAACAGCAAAATAAGTAGTGAAATGATCATATTTGATGCAGTTAAAGCAGGAGGGTCTTGTTTTCAGTCATCAAGTGGCTGTTTATGGTTTGTAGAGCCTGCAAATAAACCACCATATTTAGATTAACGTGATGTTAATGAGACATGAAGCTAACTGGCCAACAATTATTTCTAGAACAGGTACTCTGAGACCAGCAAGCAATACGTGGACACCTGATTTATCTCCTGAGACACATTTAATGAAGCAAGAGCATCTGTATCCACTTTAAATCCATGTAGACAGTTGTCTCTCCAGAATCTGAAGTGATTTTTATGCTTTCCAGCCTGTTGTCTGGCAGCTAAAGGAACAATTTGTACTGATGAATGTTATATCAGTTATTGCACATCCCCATCATCTGCTCACTCCGGTGTGACCTCTTTGTGCAGCTGTGCTCACAGGGACACAGCACACTCACACCACCTTCTGTAGGCTCAGAAGCACGGTATGGACTGGCCAGCAGTCTGTCTGCAGATGTGTCACTGGTGCAACTTTCTTTCAGATGACCAATTCGAAGTCAATGGCATCCTTAGTCACATCCAAAGTCAGTGGCATCATATCCAGTTTTTGTTTATCTGAGTGGTGAACAGTCTTTGTGATCCTTGGTGCAAAACAGAGGGTTACTGAGCATGTCATGTAGGTATTTTATCTTCCTAAATGTTGAAATCAGATGTGAAATGAGAATGTGAGTAATTAGGGATATCCAATCAAGAGCATTGGTCTTTGCTCTGTTCCTGAAGATACTGAGATACTGTAGAGTTTTCAGCCTGGAGAGATTGGAGGGATCTCCAGGCCCATGAGATGCCTTGTTGAAGACTTTTCTGTGCCTCTCCTTCTGATGGAGTGTGGAAAGCTGGGTACATAATGGGGAAGGGCTTGCCTGGATTCTCTTTGGAAGGGAGCTTTTAATGAGTCCATCTTCATGGGTTCTTCACAGATGCTCTCAGGCATGCTGGATTTACATGAACAATTGGTTCCTGAATAAATTCATGAGACCAAGTCCTGAATGCAGTTCAGTCCTGTTTGTAGATGTTTGATAGTCTGCACAAGAATGTGGGTATTCAAACTTTTATGGGTGAAAATATCCTGATACGTACAAAGCAGTTTAATTTGAGGTTATTCAACCGCAAAGCCTTGGTTGCTATCTGTGACAACCCTGATTAAGAAGTGCAAGTTATACAAGCAAAAAATAAAAAGTGACTTCAACTAACAACCTGAGACATTGTACAAATAGTTAAAGACTTTCAAGGTTAACGAAAAAAGCATGCCTGAAAGGTTCCAGCAAATTTACCAGCCAGTCACCAACTCACAGAAAAAAAGTGAATTCCTAAAAAACACTGTTGCAATGGTTAAATCAAGCAATTCTCTTTGTCAAAGTACATTCTTAGTGCAATTGCTACAGTGTTCACCAGACTGACTTCAGACCTGATACTGTACTCCAGGGCCTGCACTCAACACTGCAATCACAAAACATTAGATTTTGTCAAAGATCTGCACAGGGAAGCTAGCTTACAAGGTGCTAGGCTATGAATTCACAGTGCATTAGTCACAGCACATAAACTCTGTGTGCATATGGGGTCTGGGATCTGGCTCCATGAACTTCAGCCCTCTGAAAAGGAGCTGTCTCATTCAATCTCCTCCATACAAGGAGTGGGAGAAAGAGGCATGTCTCAAGGCAGACCATTCTATCCAGGCAGATGTCATGGTGAAGAAGTTTTAAGATCAGTTTGAAGGGGATAATGAGCCTGAGTGATGCTTAGTTATCCATTAGAAGACACACAAACACATAAACTGAATGTGCTGCTGAACATGGAGTCACAATGGCTAAGTGACAGGGCACGGCATTCCTGAGTTGGAAGGGACCCACAAGGATCACTGACTCCAACTTGTGGCTCCATGCAGGACCTCAGTTCTTCCTGCTGTGTGCACTGGTGTACAAGCACTTCGAATGTGCTTCACTGTACCCTACAACTCGTGGAGGAGACTGACGGATCTCAATAGTACACAGTCCCTCAAAGTACGGCGTGTTTTCCCATGGCTTATCACTGGTGAGCCTGGTTTTATCCCTTTTCATCCATTAAATCATATGCAACCTTCCTCCCCACTCAAAACTAGGGCACAGCTCATGCCATGGGTTCCCCATGCCCCAGACAGCCATGTTTTGGTCACCATGGGACCAAGCTGCCATGTTTTGGTCAGAATGGAACATCACTAGGGCCCCACCCCCAACATAGCCATGTTTTGGTCATCAGGGGACCAAACTGCCATGTTTTGTTTACCATGGAACATCACCAGGGAACCCAATTTCCATGGTTTTATGATGCCACGAGCTGCCACCCTGCCTGAACCCTACAAATAGGGGTGCCGACAACAGAACCCCTGTTGCCCGATGACTGCACGCCTTGCTGGCAGTTCAACTGCAGAAGGAGCAATCAAGACTTCCTTTCTAGCCCCATGAATCCTCCTCCTCTGAAGAAGCTGTGGCTTCGAGGGAGCAGCAGCCCTGTGCCCACGGATGTCAATCCACCAGCTGGCGATGTCCTCGAGCCCATGGAGGTGGATCCGCCTCCGCCAGGGGCCAGCAAGCACTACCGAGCCATGCTTGCCAGACGACGTCGCCAGATCCATGGGCAGCGCAACAGGGGCTCTCGGTTTCCGTCACGGTGTTGTACTGTCGTCTTCTGCCTGAGAGCCCCTGCGCCAGCTGCTGCTCCCTCCCCTGTCCTCCTCCATCCTCCCCGAGGACCTCCCAGCAATTCTTTCCCCAGCTCTGATCACAAGGGAAAGACTGGGACTGGCATCCTCTGAGGCGCTGCACTGGGACAAGGGGAGGAGTCCAGCAGACGGCCTCAAGCTCCCCACAACCTCCAGGTGTTGTTGGAGAAGCAACAGAGGTGGTTGTTCCTTGGGAGAAGCGGAGGACTTTGGGTTGGACACGAAGAAGGACTGAAGTTCAGCATAAAGGACCGCTGCAGCTGCTTCATTGGGACTGTTTTCAAGATTAAAATAAACAATTAATAAACAATTCAACAAAACCAACACCAAATCAAATAAAACCACAAAATAATAAAAAGTAAAAATAACAAAGCAAAATAAACCACTTCTTTAATAAAATGCAAACTCAGCGAGTGTCTCTCCTCTCTTGGCCCTTTGCAATCTCACAGGCACTCCTGGGTCTCTCTGTGCCATGGGGTGGGGGCCTGGCCCAGGCCCCAGCGCTGGGGTGGGACCCAGAGCAGCACTTTTGCTTGGCACCGGGCACAGAAGGCCAAGGGGGAAAGAAGGGACAGGGCTGAGCAAAGCTGGTGATGCTCAAAGGGGAGAGCACAGCACCAGAACCGGGGTCAAAGGACAGGACAGAGATGGCTGACCTGCTCTTATCATCAAACCAGGACTGTGGGTCAAATGAAGAGGTGTGAGAGGGCAACCAGGCTGCCAGGGGTGGAAAAGTACAGTCTTTCTGCTAAGAGTTTCCCGTCCAGCCCTAGAAGGGGAGAACTGAGCAATGCAAGGGGAGCATAAGCTCCCAGGTGCCCCGAATCCTGGGTGTCAGAGTGCAAAGCTGGATGGAAACCTGGTCAGCACGTGCCCAGGCCATCTAGGTGTACATGTAGGATATAGGATGGCCCCAAAAGAACAGTCACACCAAGCTCCTCACATGGAGGGGAAGCCCTAGGGGTGGCAGGGTCCCTTGTGATTTCTGAGGTGCAATCATCATAATGGATTCAGCTTCACAGGGATAATTTCCTTCCACTATGTCCTGTCTGGTTAGGGCTTGCTTGCATCAGGGAATTTGCAGCAGAGAAGATGTGATTCTCTGCTGAAGCATCTCCAGTGGGCTTCGCAGGAAGCTGGGCTGCCTCTGGATCTTCAGACTGTCCTCTCAGACAGCAGATAAAGGTACATGTGGAATAATCCTCTTCAATTCCAGAAACCACAGCTCTATTGGCAGCACGAGGGGCATGTGAAAAGTGACCCAATTCAGAGAATGGTTCCTGGAGTGCCTCATGAAAAGGGGCCTTCCTGCATTGTCATTCACAACTCCTTTCCCGTGCAAGTTTTATATCTCTCCTTGTATATATCACTTCATCATCCCTGCAGGAGAGAGGTACTCCAGGACCCTTCAGCAGAGTGAGTGCAGCCCACACACATCTCCATTCAATGACACTGTGACATTCCATCCATCCAGCACGGTTATTCAATGAAACTCTTTGTTTTGCTGTGATAAATGGGGCAGGCAGGGAATCGATTCCCTTCCCCTGCCTGCAAGGCGTCAGAGAGCTGCTTTCATCAGGAGGCCTTCTCTCTGCCTCAGTGCTCAGATGAACTTATTAGGAGTTAATTAATCAGGCCCATTGATTGGCTGTCACATTGCTGGGTAGCTAGTCTGCTCTTGGGTCAGAGGGTCAAATCAGAGTAGTTTCTTCTGTTCTCTTTGCTGTGTGATGCCTGTCAACACCAAGAGAGGCCAAGCAACGAGGAGGAGCAAGAGGAAGAAGACTGGACTGTTTGCTAAATATCATCAAAAGTAGAAAGGAAATCTAACTCTGACCCCTTGCATGGTGTTTGCACACTGTATAAGGGAGGAAAATAACTTCTATGGCTGCTCTCTTTCCAAAAGGAAGGAGGAATTTGAGACAATTCATAGTCAGATGGAGCCTTGGTTTTCAGCCCACAGACTCCCACTCACTGCTGCCTATGGGTGTTCATGGATACCGACTGCTGCTCTAGCCAGCAATCCACAGCAACTGCTGACATTGCCCACAGTGGGTTGCTTGCAAGTGTCTATGAGGCTATCAGCAAGTATCCATGAGGCAATGAACAGTGGTGTTTTGGAGTGCAAAGATTTTAGGAATTCAACATTGCATTATAGTGCCCACCTACAAAAATCCAGAGAAGAGCTCCTCAGTGGCAGGGCCTTCAATGGGATTTGGTGAGATATTGAGGCCAACAGCCCTGGACCTTGTAAGAGAATTGATGGGATTTTCAATGACCATATGTGATCAACACATCAAATTTTGTCTGAGGGTCACCACCAACAGCACAGCACACCTCCTAGAAGCCATGGTTCTTGAAAACCTGCAAAGCACTGAGGAAGTTTGGTCTGTTTTGTTTATCTAGGAGGGCATCAGGTAGTTACCTGGTAGATGTCTGCAGCTATCTGCATGGGACAGAGATTTCTGACAGCAGAGGGCTCTTCAGTTGCACAGAAAAGGTCTCCTTGTGTCCAGGACTGAGGAGGAGTGAGGCTAGAAATAAGGGGCAGATTTTTAGAAGTGAGGAATTAACTTCAAAACTTGCCTTGAGAAGTGGCCAATTTTTCCTTCTTTTGATCATTTTCTAGAAAGAAGGGGTGATTGGAGACAAGAACTGCATGAAAATCTTGCCCTGTGCTATGCTGTATTAGCTTCCTAGATGACACTGCAGATCTGTAGACATAGCTGGGTTGGGACATCAGCTCAGAGGACCTACCAAGCCTTTAATGCCATTACTCTCATCACATTTGGCATCTGTTCCACCTGCTGGGTAATCCAGAACCACCTGCCTCTTGTGTGGTCTTCCACAACCTCAACCAGGAAGATGGCAAAGGGAATGCTTACAGCCAGAGCCAACTGATCCCACCCCAGTGATGGGCCCATGCTGGTAGTTACCCATTCCTGGGCTCCCAGCTCAGAACCACAAGGCATTGGCTGCAGAGGCTCTCACTGGATCACACTCCTCTGCACCTTTTCCTTAAGGTGTTGAGAGGAGATGATGAGACACGTATGGGAAGTGATGGTGAAACCTGGTTGGATGAAGGTCAGGAGAACACGTTCTGCTGCAGAACAGCTCAACAGCAGCCAGGAGCCATTTGCTGCTGTATCTTTGCATTAGAAAGTTGGTTACAAAAGCTTACAGCTTATTTACAAATTCTATCCAAGTACACAGACACTCTGTACAAGCTTCAGCCTGCTTTTTTCATTCTCCCACATTGAAACCTGGAGCTGCAGGTGTCTCAAACCATGGTTTTGTTTCCAGACTTATTCCCAGCCCTTCATAGTGAAGATGCCATACAGTGTTACAATCTCCAGACCTTTTACAGCCAAACAGATCGATCACTTTATACAACAATCAATAACCTATGGCTCAGCCCTACTGTTTCAAGTCCTTCAGCTGCATGATTTCATTCCATACAGTTTCACACCATTTCTTTTCATACAGTTTTGTTCCACCCAATTTCATTTACCTTGCTAGGTCATACTTCAAACTCTTCTTAAGCCCCCGCCAGGCTCCAGCTAGGCCCTTACTTCAAATTTCCCTGAACATTTTCCATTATAACAACCCTCTGAGTAGCAATATGCTGAATTAACATCTGATACACACTTTATCGTAAAAGTCATATATCCAACACATCTCAGACATTAACAACTCACAGGAGTAGAATACATCAAATATCGTCATTACATTGAAAAGCAACTTTGATTTTTTTCTCTCCTGTTTTCTATTATCACTTCTTTTCCATACTCTTCTCCTTCATTTTTCCCTTATCCATTTCCCTCAATTTTTTTCCTTTTTTCTCTGTTTTCTCCCCTTTTCTAAAGTCTCTTCCCTGCCTTGTCACTGGCCTCCACTCTTCTGCACAGGCCTTCGAGCCCACGTCAGGATACTGCATGCCTCTCCTTGAGCCCAATCCACCCACCCAAAGCTCCTTTATCGGAGGACTCTACAAGACACACCTTAATGGCTGGGCTCAGGGCCCTGCAGGCAGCCTTTGGAGCTGGAGGACGAATACTAGTTCCAGGCTTTAACTCTTCTCCCTCCTCAACGCCATCGTTTAAGTCAATACCAACAACATCATCACCACTGTCATCCCCCACGTCATGCTTTGGGGCAACGAGAGTCCCAAGGGCCAGCAGGGCCACATGCAGCAGCCATTTCATTTCCATGATCACACACCCTTCTGCTATTTATCTTTGCTCTTGGTTTCCCCACACACAGTATCTTATCCCGCCAATTACACCGATCATTACAGAAATAGTCCAAACTCACACCACTACACCATTGCTCTCACCTGACTACACCAGTGTCCTGTCCGGAGCCGGGAGCTCTGCTCTGCATCTTCTAGAGCTGGTTCTGCTGCTGCTTCCCACTTCCTGGCGCTCCCATCCCACTTCCTGGCGCTCCCATCCCACTTCCTGGAGCTCCCACCCCACTTCCTGGAGGAGGATTTTTTCGTGCTGCAGCAATACTTCTGCAGTCACCTGGCCATGACCTTTCTCACACCCCACCTATACTCAGGACAGGTGACTCCACTTAGGAGCTCCCTATTAACCTGTGATCTTCCCTTGCTGTGCCGTCTATCCACATATGAAGGCTTCTTTTACTACAGTGTGTTTAGCCATGGTTGCAAGACACGTAGGTCCCAGTGCTGCACGCACGGAGCTTGCACAGACACACTCTGACACGCTGAGAACCACAGGAACCATGTGCAGCCAAACAGCCATGGGAAACTCTCAGATGTTTACACGACCTCAAAGAAACCAGCACTGGTGCACAGCTGGAGTTTCATCTGTGAGGCTGAAACTTGCGTGTCTACAATGCGGTTCCCTTTGTCACATCAGATCGCTCTCAGGGCTCGGACACACACAAGCGCTGTGCTATTTTGCAAACCCCAAGCCAGTAGCTGGGGCTGTGCTCACCCACAATGTCCGTTACTGGGGAGCAGAGGTGGCTCTGCAGGAGCCTGCTGCATGCTCCCGTGGGGACAGCTGCAGAGGGATTGGTCCCTGTCTGTACCAGCCCCTAAAACAGACAGCCTGCACTCAGCAGTAACCCATGAGCGTGTGGGGCTGTGGCCCAACCGAGCAGTTTGTGGAGCGCTGCCTGGAGGCCATCCTAGCTGCCTTCGGGAGTCTCCAGAACCTGGCACTCTGCTTGGCTCACGCCTTCTGGAACCATGTGCAGCCAAACAGGCTCTGTGCATGCTAACAGCTCAAGCCTCTGTAGCCAAGACCTAGAATGTTGCTAGTGCCTACCCTGGAAAACAGCCCTGAATATATAGTGAACAGGGGATGTCTCAGGAGCCACATCTATTGCCTCTTGATCTGTGATCTGCTCAGATGGTGATGCCTCAGTCTTTCCCAGGCCCTGGATCCTGAGCTGGGCTGGTACCACAGAATGCCTTTGCCAGTGCGATGCACTTTTCCCTGTAAACTCCCAGGAGATTTTCCTTGGACAGAGGTTGGTCTGCAGAGCAGCAGCTGGGCTGGGTTAGTACCTTTGGCAGAGCCACTGCTTACAGTCGTGCACTAATCACACGTTATCCTCATCATCTTTTTTTTTTTTTTTTATAATTTTTCTTATTTTTTTTTTACAGCTGTAAAACAGCCATCCTGGATATGTACAGCAGAAAGAGCTCGTGGCAGCTGCTTGCTTTCAGTCTGTGGATATAGGAGATGCACTCGGTATGTGTCCCATCGCGTGTGTCCATGCAGATCACACCATCCAGCTGAGCAGGCTGGGGTGTTCTGCCCTGCACTCTCAGTCACCCCAGAAAGCAGTGCTCACTCATTATAACCATGGAGTCACAGAGTAATGCAGTCTGGAAGGGGCCTCAGGAGCTCTGAAACTTCCTTCCCATGCCAGGGTCACACCAGACTGCTCAGGATTTTCTCTGGTCAGGTCTTGAAAGCCTCTAAGAGCAGAGATGCTACAGCATCTCTGGGCAGCCTGTCTCCTTGCTTGACTATACCCTGTGAGTTTTTCCCCTTATACGCAGTTTGAACTCCTCTTGTTTCAAGTTATGTTCACTCTCTTTTTGTTCTTCCACCATGTGCTATTGTGAAATGCCCATCTCTGTCTTCTAAATTGCTGGCATGTACCCCAAAGCCTTTCCTTCTCCATGGTGGACATGAACCATTTCTGTGGCCTCATCTCACAAGACAAGAGCTCCAGCCCATGACCACATGGTGACCCTCTGCTCAACTCCCCCCAGTCCATCAGCACCTTTCTTTTACTGGGGGGCCCAAACGGTGCTCTAGATGTGTTCTCAGAAGGGCTGAGTACAAGGCAATGCTGACTTCCCATCATTTGCTGGCCGTGCTGCTGGAAATCCAGCCCAGGTTGCTGCTGGCCTTTGCTGCAGGGGTGTGCTGGTGGCATGTCAGTCTGGGGGAGAACAGGGAGAACAAATGCAAGGGCTGTATGCCAGACTCAGCACAAATTTCAAAACATCAGAGAGCCTGTTAAGGGTTTTTCTTGGACTTATATTGGACTCTTTCTGCTGAGACAAGATGGTGACGGCCACTCTAAAAGTGTTACCAACAGGTAGAGAGATGAAATAGGTCACATCAGACTTTTCTGCAGGAAATTACATTTTGCAGGCTGTGTCATGTTACTTTGTTATTACCAACACATAAATCTGCAAGTGCACAGCTTATTGAGGCTCTCTGACAGCCAGGAGACGGGGAATTGTTACAATGACAGATGGACTGACAAGTATATTCCTATAGAAAAAACTTTGTTCAGCTTAGAGTTAAGGCTGTAAATATATAAACCTTACATAAAGGGAATGTGATTAGAGCAGTGCAGACCGAGAGGCCCAGGCATCCCATGGCAGCAGTGGTGGCAGGGGGAGCACCATGGGCCCCAGCTGGAGGAAGGGCCTGCAGCAAAGCAAACACTGCTGTTCTCTCACACTATGGCTCCTGTATGACACTAGTGAGAGTTGTCAGGTTAGGAAGGGTGTTTAATCATCCCATAGTGCTTCAGACTTGACTGTGTAAGAGCAGCAGCTGAGCTTTGCTCTTGGAGATCGTGTAAGGCACTCTCTATGCCTTGGATGGCAGCTCTACCTTTGTAAAATTGTAGAATCATGGGATCATAGGAACACAGAATCACAGAATCATTAAGATTGGAAAAGAACTGTAAGATCACCAGTCCAAACGCCAACCTATCCCACCATGCCCACTGAGACATGTCCCCAAGTGCCACATCTACATATTTCCTGAGCACCTCCAGGGACAGTCACTCCACCACCTCCCTGGGCAGCCTGGGCCAGTGCATCACCACTCTGAGAAGAATTTGTTCCTAATGTCCAAACTTGGTGAGCTGTGAGTGAGAGTGCACAGATGTAATGCTAACAAGGCAGGGAAATGCCTCCAGAAGGCTTTCAGCGTGCCCCCTCCTCTTCTGGAAGAGCAATGAACCCACGGAACCTGCATAAAGGAAGCAAAGTGAGAGGTCTGTCTTGGCCCTTAGCCCTGTCGAAACAGCATTTCAACAGACACTAAGCTGGTGACACCAGATACTGTATGTGGAGGCATCTGCTAGGCTTGGAGGCTTTGGACTTTCTGTGAGAGAAATAAAAATGTGGGTGTTTCCAGCCAAAAGCGTCTCAGGGATCTTTGGGGAAACCATCCAGGTTTGTGCAGGGAGCGAAGGTGTGAGCTCTCATCTCTCTCCTGACCTTCCCCAGTGCTTCTGGGCCCAGGGGTATGTGCTGAAGGTGCTTCCTGGGTAGGGGAGAACAGGAACAGCTGCTGTCCCAGCACATCTGTAGAGACGTGGTGGCTGCCAACTCCCACTGCAGTGGGGACACAGCAGCATGGTGTGGTGGCATGGTGGTGACCAGATGGACTGTGTGGCTGCACATGGGTCTCCCGTGGGGCCTTGTCACCCTCTCAGCCTCTCAGCACCCACTCCTGTCCCTTAGAGTGAGCTCTTTCCCTGCAGACAGGGGTGGTGGTGGCTGGCAGGCCTGGGGGGCCAGGCCCAGCGCCTCATGGGGACAGGGGCCCGTGTCCCCCAGCGCCTGTCCTGCCAGCCCCACAGCGTGGGAGCTCCCTGCAGCTCAGCCAGGCAGCCTCTTGCTAAGCATCTCTGACATTTGATTTGAGGAAGAAAGGTCAGGCTCCTCAGAGAATGGGAATGTGGGTTTAATGAACAGAACCTGTCAGAGGCTGCATTGCTGCGGCCTTTGTGGGCCGAGGAGTGCTGCAGCCATGACAGCAGTGGTGTTGGTGGCTGCCACCCTCCTCCCTGCACAGCCCAGGGACAAGCCTCATCCAGGCTGTACTGCTGGAGGGGAGCAGCTCCCCCTGCACCTCCTGCTCCCTCCTCAGGCCTTTGAGCAGCCCAGGGGAGCACAGAGACCTGTCTGTCCCTGGGCTCATCCTGCAACACTGGTCAGCACGTGGAGGGCACTGCGGGCAGGACTGGGTGTCACCCTGTGCTCCATGCCTGGAGCGTGGCCCAGTGTCTGTGGCAGCACTGCTGGCTGCTCTAGTCTCTCCTGCCAGTGGCACCTCAGCTCACCCACATCTCTTGTGTAGCATGGGGGAGCTTAGCTCTGAAATGTTGTTCCTTGGTAAGGTCAAAAGAAAAAGGTGAGAAATATCCAAATAACACAAGCTAGCCTTTGGAAAATGAAAAACGGAATGAATTTTGGCCACTTTTTCCTGAACTCAAGGTTTTCAGACTTTTTTCCCTGTTTGCTGGGAGCGTTTTGCCCTGTGCATCCCCTTACCCTGCCTGCCCACCTCCCTCCCCATCCCCGGGAGCTGCTCTCCCCCTCTCCCCGCTGACTGGCAGAAGCCTTGCTTTTGTGTCTAATGATGCGCATCCCAGTCCAATTTCATGCTTTTACACTCGCAGTGTCCACACAGAATGCAACTCTTCTCATATATACAGTTGCAAATACATGGCTAAACCATGACCAGTTTCATATTTGCAACGAAACACCTCTCGTTTACAGATGTGCACATTTTCTGACCACAAACTGCTTAAACATACTGCATCTCTTGAAGCTATACAATCTCTTTCAAGCTAATTTGGGAGCCAGCAGCCTCTCTCAGCTGTCCATAGCTGGAAATCACTACTGATATATTCTCTCTCCTCTGCTTTGCCTTCTTGAATAAGTGTAAATGCTGGATACCGTGTTTACCTCTGTAAGATAGCAGAGGAGATTAGTCACAGGGAATCAGCAGCTCCCTATGGCTTAAGCATTAAGGTGCTTTTCCTCTATACTTGTGGAATTATGGTTAAAAACCTACACTCAAAGTACACCCATGCTCAATGTCAAGTGCTTCAAGTGATGGGAGTGCCAAAATTAAGGCTGTTCTCAGCTCCAGCCTCTTGAGAGGGATCATTACGATGCAGTTTTTAATTACATGATTGCATACTGCTTTTTCCATAGAATCCCTAACTCATTCTATGCTTGGGTAGTCATTCAATATTTCCCTTAATCCTCCCCATTCAATGTGTGCCACAGGCTTTATTTACTCTGTACCATCTGAACCCTCTGTTGACTACACAGCTATTCATTTCCTTTCGAGTGTTTCTCTGTTGCTTTTCTGTGAATGCTTCTCAAGTGCTAGTGAATTTATTTCTACAAAACACCTATGCAGTGACCTCACATTTTCTCCCTAGAAAACTGAGCCAGGAAGATGAACGCCAATAGAAGTCACAATCAGAGTTTGGATACATTTGTGCCAACCCGTGTAGCAGGCCCTGATGCTTGATTTTCTGTGGACTTTGCATTTCTTTACATTTCATCTGTTCAAAGAATAGCTCCTGTTGGCTTCCGTTTCAAGTGCTCAGCACTTCTGCAAACCTGACCCTAAGGATGTCCCACTGGGGACCCTGAAAATGAGAAAGATATAATTAAGCTCAGCTGCAAATTCTGGAGGAAATGCAAGGGTAGGAAAGAATCCTCATGAGAATACACTTTCTTCTCATGCAGTCCTTCACTTTGTTCAGTAAAGATTTTCTATTCTTCTCAGGGAGTGAGTGATATTGCTTTGTTACGCAGTCCCCAGAGCAAGTCCAACCCAGGCATTGAATGAAAACAGAGCACAACTGTGTAAGTAAATCATTCAAGGCCAGCTTGGATGGGGCCCTGGGCAGCCTGATCTGGTGGGGGGCACCCAGCCCACAGCAGGGATTGGAACTGGATGGGCTTTAAGGTCCCTTTTAACCTAACCATTCTATGATTCTAGAATTCTATGATTGTATGAAAAAAGCCACAGCCTTCCTTGCCTTATCCCTCATCACCTTCCTCCATTCCCTGTCTACCGTTAGGTACTTCTTAGTCTCCCTTGAAATTGGCTTCATCCCCTCTGCCAATTCTTGTGCACCTCTTCCACCACACTTCTCAGTTCAAAGCTGCCCAATCACCCTTCCCCACTGCCTGCAGAACTCTTCTGGCCTGGGCAGTGTCCCTCTACCAAAGCTATGAGGGTGAAACGGGTCTGGCATGATGGGCAGTTCTCATCCTTGCACGAGATGGAGCTGAACATCGTCCTAAGCCACTTGGAGCTGTGGAAACAGGTTTCACGTTGCTCCACCTCTGTCCCATCCTCTCGTGCATCTGATCTCAGGTCTTCCTCCCTTTCCCAAAGTGCAGTGTCCAGCTTGAGGTCAGAGGCCCAGTACCAGCCACTAGATCAGGCACCAGCTCAGGCTGCCCAGGAACCCATCCAGCACCTTGAGCACCTCCAGGGATGGGGCATCCACAACTTCTCAGGGCAACCTTTGCACCGCCAGCAGGTGGGATGCCCGAGGTGGGCACAGAAGCAGCCTGTCCTTTCCTTCACCCTCCTGGCCACCTGCACTCTGCTTCTCTGTTTGTTTTGAAAAGGTTTTGTGTTCACCTTCCCAAACTCACAGACAACTGCTCTGACATATTTTCCCTGTCAATGCAGAGACAACACAGTCTGGTAAAACAGCTGCCCGAGCCTCCCAGGTCACTACGTTCTCAGTATTAAAACAACCTTTCCTGAAGGACTGGCAGGGCAGTCGCGAGTCCAATGTAGTCCAGGCCAGCACTGCAGCTTCTGCAGGGGCACACCATGCTCCTTCCATCTTCCAGACCTTTTCCTGAGATGCTTCTCTCCCAACAACGTAGATCAGCTGTTTATAAAGCACTGACCCATCTGCTGTTGAATATCAACCAGAAAACCACAGCCCATTAATCCGTAAAACACACTCTGTGTGCAGTATCTCTGTAGCTGGGGCACAGCAGAAGAGTGAGGCTGGGTGGGAGCTTGCAGGGGGCTTCACAGCAGCTCACAGGTGAAAATGCAGTTCCTGCAGCAGCAGTTTGTGATTATGCTGTGGTTACACTGTCCTCTGGGTACAGCTTCCCTGCAGCCCTATCCATACCTCCCCTGAGGCCTCATGGTGGGAATTCTGTCTGGGGACTTCCAGTAGGGGCCATCTTCTCATCCAGGCTCCTCTCCAGAGTTCATGCATCTCAGGATATGGCGCATTCCTACTCTTCCAGGGCCCCCAAAACCATGGCTAAGAGTTTGGCTTCTCAGATCTCACCCAGCCCTCTATTTCAGCAAAATCACCTCACTGGGATGGTGTAGGAAAACTGTTGGGCAGGGCCTGAACTTTTGCTGGAGCAGCTTCAGGAGGGCTGTGGCTGCCCGAGGAGCTCAGGCAGTGTTGGCACCATTGCTCCCCTGGGAGCAGAAGGGGTGAGCCCGGGGTGGGGTTGCTCTGGGCTCATTTAAGGGCCAATGATGAAGGAGAGCCCATCTCTCTCTCTGTGAGCTGTGATTCATCAGGAGAGCATTGCTTGGCTGGGAGATGGCTGTCACTGCTTTGGTAAGTCTGAACTTTTCTGTGTATGTCCATTGTAAAAACATGTCCCCTGTTAGACCTTCTAGTGATTTGCCTGGGATTGCAAAGAACTTGTCTGAGGTGATTTCACTTCTATGTTTGCAAAACAGATGGCTAGATTGCTGTGTAGTGCTCAGCCTGCCCTGCTGCTTGTAATGGCTCTGCTGTCCACCTTCAGTGCTCCTCCTGGGTCTCTGATAATGCTGTTGAACAGAATGGCCAAAGATCCCAGGGAGCCTTCTCTGTCCCTCCCAGGTGCAGTTTCTCATGTGTTTCTGTACTGAATGCTGCCGTAGAGCTTAGCAGGGCATGTCTGCTGGCAACGGAGGCAGCTGGAGGGCTCACAGGTGCTTGGTGGGTATGGACAATACCTGCCTAGGGGCTGATCCGTGATGTTGAGGTTGTCAGCTGGCCCTGTCCCAAAAGACCAGAGAGGGAAGAGACTGTTGTCTGCTGGCCCAAAAGATCAGATCTGTGGGAGTTCTCCTTACACAGAACCCCAGGACAGGTGGTGCTGGGTGCACATCAAAGCTTTCATCCACTGCAAGCTTAGTGCTGGCTGGAAACACCCCTGCCTGCACTCTGTGCACAGCTCCTCAGTTGTCATGGCTCTGCAGGTTCTGCTCCCTGCTCACCTCCCCAGGGCCATGCAGACCCTCTCTGTGCATTGCCATTTCCATGGCTTGAGCTTGTACTGGGCTCTGGCTCTGCTGATGGGATCGGTGCATCAGCAGGCTCTGCCAGGGAGGCTGGCTGACCTTGGGAAGCCTCCTCAAACTGATGAGGCTGTGAAGCTCTCTACCTGCATCTCTACAAGCAAAGGGGGTGTGTGTGCTAAATTCAGGGTCAGGATTGAAAGCATTAAAATGCTTGCAGAAATTTTGCTTGTTTTCTCATCCAGGGGGATCTGGGCTGCTTGTACCAAGACACGAGAACACCACACTGCAGAAAGCTAAAACTGCAGCTGAGGAAAAACACAGTATTTTTTGTGCTGTAGGGAAATAGGATCAGGAGCCAGCTGTGCAGTCCTGTGGCTTGTACCAAACCTTCAAACAAACCATCTGCTGGAATGCAGAGATCCCTTTCCCTGCCTGTGAAGGATTACAATGCGTTTTGCTGTCAAAGATGACTTAAATGAGAATGAAACAGTGAAATTAGAAAATCACTACGATTTTGGAGAGAGTTTAAATGATTAATTAACGGGTTTGTTGTTGCAGGGTACACAGAGCAAGACAAAGCAGGAGTTACTGATGGAGCTGGGCTGGCTTCTGAGCGTGCACACGGAATTGCTGTGTCTGTGACATAGTGCTGCAGATGCTGGAGAGCTCAAACCACATTATGTGATCTGTGCAGCATATTAAATGAATGGTCAAGCAAAAAAGGCCCAGCATGGGAATTGCTCAGACTCTGTGCTTCAGGTATGAAATAGCCCCATGCTGCAAATGTCCCTCATTTCAGGGAAAAACCGTATAGACAGGACAACAAATTGGGGTAATGTACTGATCAGAGTAACAGCAAAACTTATCTTCATGACTGCAGATGAAAACATGAATCCCACTGAGAATGCAGCAGCACCTGTGAAAGTGTTTAATTATGTTAATGGCAACAAAGTGTGGGTTTTGTGCTTCTTCACAAGCAGCAAAGGGAAGACTTTGTACACGATCTGCAGGGTCTCATTTCACAGCTGGATTACTCAGAGCTGAAACACTAGCAAGCTTCGGCTATAATGAAAATGTGTACAAAAGAAATCCTTCCTCCTGTGTGTGTTAAGGTGACAGCAACACAGGTGCTCTGTCAAGGAATGTCTTTCTGTTGACAGTTACAGAGGGGCTGTGTTTGCTGCAGACGATGAATGGGAGCATTTGCATTTTAACAAATGGAGGACTCTGGACCTCAGGCTGTTGAGGTGGGATGCACTTTGCAAATTAAACCTGAAATGTAGGTGTCTCTCCGGCAGTGTCTTTGCATGCACTGGCTGCCCAAATTCCCACTGCATCTCCTGGGGATGTGAGTCTCCACTTGGTGCCCGGATCCTTTTGGATCTGAGACACCATTTGGCATTTCCATCTGATGTGAATCTGAGATACCTGCATGGCACTGGTACTGCAGGTCTAAGGGAGACCTGAATCCTTCTGGGAGCCCAGTGGGACCCCCAGAGTGCATAGCATGGTGCTGGACACCTGTCTGTGAGCAGCAGCACTTCAGCAAGAGCAACTCCTGCAGCCAGCATGCATGTAGGCAATGAGGCCTTGGTGATGAGTCTCTTGACTGAAAGCCTTTCAGAAAGGTATCAGAGCCTTCAACACATGAACAAGTCTGTGGGTGGCATTAGTTCTGATGTGGCTTTGTCCATCTTGATGACTCCAATGGAGCAGGCTGTCCAGGAGCCTGCAGGGAAGTGAGCCTGCTATAGCACATCAAGCTGCTTCTGGAAGCACCAACTTCCACAGTCTGCCATAGGAGCCTGTGAGGCTCGTGGCTTAAGCAAAGAGATGTGTGAATCAAAGCAAGAATAACCTCACGCTTTGTGCTTGAAAGAGGAACGATCCCTTCATTTTGCACAGGATGCATATTGCATGGCAGAGGGAGAGCTGGGATCTGGTAGGACTGCAGCTATTTTCAGAGCCAGGTACAGCTCTAGTGGGGTGCAGGGAGAAGAGACACAGCTCTCCAAATAGGTAATGTTTTCCAGGATGGAATTAAACCATAATAACAGATAATTGGCCAGGCTGCCTGCCTAGCGGAGAAGATGTATTGACTTAGCTAGCTGACAGAATGCCTTTGTAAAGCTGGAATTAGCTAAAAGCTGCTAATAGGTAGAGAATGAAGACAGATACAGAAGAGACTTGAGAATTAGTATGCCGTGCTCACTCCGGTATCACAGGCCAATGTTTGAAAGAGCATCCTCCCAGGTGCCAGTAGTGGGTCACGGGCCAGGTGCACCATCACAGCTGCTGCTGCTATGTGGAGAATACAGCAACTGGGAGCCAAGCAGGCACTGCCCAAGGCTGCATCTGCCCTTGAGCTGGGATGGCAGCACTGCAGCCTCGCAGCTCTGTCTGCCCATAGTTCTTGTTAGGGGGTTGCATGTCGCCTCCTACCCTGTGCAGGTGAGCAGTATTTCTAAGCAGGCTCTGTCCCACTGGTGCTCTTTGTGTGCAGGAGGTGCCGGGTCAGGGTGACGGTGGGCTGGGGAGGTGAGTCTGCACTCCCAGAAGCAAATCCTTGCCTCAGAATAAGAACTTGGAATAAAAGTTGGCTTTTCAAGCTTTCCATCTTCCCTGGCACTGCCAGGATCCTGTTTTGGAAGCAGCCAGCTGCAGCTGTCAGATGTCTGCTGCAGGCAGGGAGCACGAAATGAAGCATGGAAACCAACTCCACAAGTGTGGGAAGCTCTTTGGCTTTAACTACTTGCTGCAGGGAGCCCCCAGTGCCCATGAGAGTGTCTCTGGACCATGAGTCATACACAGACACCATGCACAGTGTCCTGGGAAGAGGCTGTGAGCTTTTCCACGTCCATCCCTGTGCACGCCTTGGCTCAGAGTTGCTTTTTCTTGTGGGTTGGTTGAGTGTTCCTGTGGTACCCATCTTCACTGCAGTGATGAACTCCTGCAAGTGGGCTTGCAGATTTACTGCCAAGGCTTTGGAGCTTGTGCACACTTCTGAGATGTGGAGAAGTCGTTCCCTGCTTTAATGGAACTGCAACCTCTGGCTACATTCGAAGGTTGCTGAATTTGTGAATAACGCTTTTTGTGGTTACTTTGCCTTGCTTTTATGTTCTGTGGCTGTTTGTTTCTTTTGAAACATTGCGTAAATGAAGTGCTGATGATTCCAAGAGCGATGCTGGTGGGTGACAGAGACAGCAGGAATTCAGTGAGGCAATGACGTGGCATCAGCAGGTGAAATTCACCCACTGCAGAGCCTCTTGGTGCTGCATGCTCCCACTCAAAGCAGAGCAATGAGGTGACGCACGTGCCACCATCACAGCCCACTCCTCAGTGTGGCTGTGTCCACCCCAGCACCGCTCCCTGACCAATGGCTGCCCCAGAGCTGGGCTGTGCCTGGGGATAATCCAGATGGGATTGCCCTGAAGTTCAGAGATCTCAAGAACATGATAACAAAACAAAATGCACGGTTGGGAGGCCCTCATGTAACAATCCCTCATGTGCAGTGTGGGCCCCCAGCCCACCCCCACGTCCCTCATGGGAGGAATGAAATCAGAGCAGAAATCTGTGAGCAGCAGAGGAGGGCTGGGTGAATCAGTGCTGCTCTGTGGGTGCCTGCTTGGCCCCCGTGCATATGGCAGCGAGTTTGAGTCCCACTCTGTGCTGCGGGCCCACAGCCAACGCAGACCCTGAGCTGAGGTCACTCTCCTGTATGTTATATTTCAGTCACCACAGCCCATCTCTGAGAGCTTCCCGTGCCATGGCCCAATGCCGCTCTGTACCGTGGTGCAGGGATGCTCAGGCTGCTCTTGGGGGCTCTGCTGCTGCTCCCTGCAGGGAGCTCCGCGTTTCGGCGTTGGCTCAGAGACCTCAGAGTGCCTCTGCAGACAATGACTTGGAGAGCACTTAGAGGTGCGAGTGGGCTTTAGAAATAAATCAATTACTGGATTAAAATAATCAAGGAAAGCACTTAAAACGAGCTTTAGAAAACTCAAGTGTTGGTAAATGCACTGCAGAGCGCTGTGGGGCAGCAATATGGCCATCCACGCTTTGCCTCTTGCCATGCAGCATGGGGTGGGCAAGGACTTTGTTGTCCGTGCTGCTTGCCCATCTCTCCTGCTGAGCACATGGTTGCTGCAGGGCTTGAGGTGTTCATCTCCTCTCTTGCTGTGGTCGGTGGGCTGAGTCTGCAGCAAAACAGAACATGAGTTAAATGATCTGGGGAAGAGCCTGGATCTCCAACAGCTCCATCACAGTGGGTTTTGGTACCACTGAGGGCAGAGTGAAGCTGTTGATGGGGCATAACTCCTGCAGTATTTGGTATCTCCTCAGAGCTTCCCTGAATCCCATGTGCAACGCATTTGTTTGGGGTGTTCTTCACAGACTGTCCTGCTTTGGGTTGCTTCCACATCAAAAACGACAGAGCTGTGGCCAGGAGCCAGCTGCTAGCATGTGTCACCTTGCCTATGCATCCCCAGGCAGTGGGCTCACCCCTGAAGGGAAAGTGGGGAGCAGGAGGGTACAGGTATATCCCTGGGCACCGCGTCCCAGGTGAGACCTTTGGGGAATGTGTCCTGTCCCCAGCACCAGACTGCAGCAGAGCTTCTTGAGACCATGGTGGGAGAGCTGTGGAGGATCTCAGCGGACATCCAGGATGTGCTGAGTATTTGTGGAGGGTTTGTCCTGTCCCAGGAGTCAGGCTGCTCCCTGGGACCTCCACAGCACACAGTGGGGACAGCCCTGCCACTGGGGGCAAGACAGGGGCAAGAAACATCCCTGGGCAAATAGCTGAAGTGGTTGGAGATAGGATGGAGGGAGAACAGGAAATTTTCAGTGTTGAGCTTTGAGAGTACATAGAGAGCTGCCAGCAGCATTGGGAAAGGGTCAGTGAGGAGAGAAAAGGGAGGGAGGGGAAGAGGAGCTGGGTCACAGCAGTGGCTGGCGAGGGACAAGGAGCAAGTCTGGAGACCACATGTGGTGCTGGAGGAGTAGGGATGAGAATGGGGCAGTGGGGAGATGAGTCAAAAGATGTGGGAGGTGAAAGGGCTGAGCCAAGTATGCCTGTGACCCATCTGGCTGGTAGGAGGGGACGTAGATTGATTTCTGGATGTTCTCATGGAAAGCTTAAATAGCGCTGACTGAAGACCCCACTTGGAAAGACAGGGAAATAAATCTTCCTATGCGAGCTCTTGAGACTGAGCAAACACTCCTGTGATGGATGGTGTCTGTTTTGTCTGTCTTCTTGCAGTTTTCTACACCTATATGTCATATTGCTTTCAAAAGCTGTGGCTGGAGCACCAACAAGGGCTTTTTGCCTTTGCCGGCTGCTGCATACAGACAAGGGTGCAGCCTACAGGGTGCAGAGCCTGCTTGTCCCTGGGAGAAATGGGGAAGGGACAAGGCAGAGAGAGAGGAAGAGAGAAAGAGGAAGGCTAGCAGAGGGCTTGCAGCTCTGAAGAACCTGCTGGGAAAAGCAGGGGAAAGGAATGAGGGGCAGTGTGGACATGGAGAGGTCTCACTCCAGTCCCTTTCTATGTAAGAATACTGAGTTCTCATGAAGTGGTGACAACAGAATATCCCCTTGAATGCACACGTTCATTTTAATGGCTTCCTTAGTGGATGGGATTCTCAAGGTGCGTAAGCCAGTCAAGAACTTTCTGCCAAAATGGTTTTCGTTAGAAAAGTGTTAGATTGTAACCAGCATGTGTCATAAGGGTTTCAACAAACTGATGATGATCAGGAAAAATATGTGATGTAGCTTGGGTCTGGGGTGGAACTCATCATGAAGGCTCACCAGGAGGGCCACAGTGGAAGGAAACACCTTAAATATTTATGAGTCTCAGATCTGAATCCCTCCACTGCTTCAGATGCAGCTTTTTGAAGAATACTCTCTAGAATTTCTATTTGGGAGCTGGATTTCTTTTTTTTTTCCTTTATTTTTAGTTATTTATTTTTCACTCGGGACGCTTTCCACGGATTGCCCCAGCTTTTTGGAGTTATTACTAACGGCAGTGCCTTGTGGCCAGCTCTTTGCATGGGGCATCTGTATGTGCTGGTGCTGATCCAGCCCTGGGGCACAGACATGCTGGGAATACAGGCATGGAGCGGATGGGGTCCATGCTGCTGTGCAGATGTGGAAGGCAAGGCTGAGAAAGTTTATATTTTAAAGTAAGGTGTGCTTCATGGAGATGAAGCTCCTTGCACCCTCCTTCTGCTCTACACAGATGGAGATCAGCAGACTGAGCTGGGAGGGACGGTGATGCCTCTGCACGTGGGTATCCCTTAGGTTATCCAGCCCAGGATGATAAGAATGGAGAATGGACTGTAATTCCCATTTTGTGGGCTGTGTGAAAGGGTCAGAGAACATTGTGAGAGCTGCACCTGGAAACGTAGAAAGAAAGCGCTGATATTTGGCTGCTGGGTGGGATTGTGCTTCTAGCATGGGCCAACTCAACCCTTCCCTTCAGTCTGTCCACGGCCCTGGCTTCTGGGCTGGTCATAGGGAGTGAGAGGTCCCATCCTCTGTGCAGGGATGCAGTGCACTCAGTAGGTACTTCTTGGGAGTACTTCTTGGAGTGGACCTGGCTGCTTTGCAAGGGCAGAAATTCAAGTGCTGGCACTGTAATCCTCCCAGCTTCCATCTCCAAGATAGAGCTGAATGGAAATCTTCGAACAGTTGGAGTGCTGGCACTGCAGGTTGAAGTACGTATTTGTCCCTGAGGTTCTAAAAGTGCACAAGGGCTCCCGTTAAGCTTGTATCCCTGTAGGGCAGAGCTTCAGGAGGAAATTTTGTGCGGAGTTCTGAGCTCCCCCCGTCTGGCTCCGTCTCGGGAGGCAGAGCTTTGTTCCTGCAAGGGTTCGCATTCCCAGGCACTTACCATTGTTCTCCTGCTCTCCTCCTGGGTTCCTGTTTTGCTGCTGAGATTTACTGCCCCTCTCCATCCCAGTAATCACTATCCGCTTGCGGCTCCTCTCAGCCTGCCTGCTTCACCCTGTGTGCAGCTCACGTCCCTGGTTTAAATCTCGCTTTAAGCACACACCTGTTTTCTGTTGCTGTTGTGGCATGATTTTAACTGTGTATGTATTACATGCCTTTAAAATTTATGCAATTCATTTTTTTATGTGCAGGGCTTTGCGATAAGCTATGAAAGGTATGCTATAAAAATGTGTAATTGCACTGTATTTTTTTTCTCGACACATGGCAAAAATTTACTTTATTTTATTATTATTATTTTTTTTTCCTAGGGATATATGCGATGGGAGAGGGGAGGAGAAGAAGGGAGAAGCAGCAACAATCGATTTGGCAGAGAGGGAGTGCGGAGCTGTCCAGTGCTGAATTCACCCTGGGTGCAGCAGATGGGTTTGCAGCGGTGCAGGGGTTGCACGCTCTGCACAGCATCTCCAATGATCTCTGCTTTGCTTCTTGTTAGTGCCCCTGTTTGCTGCTCCATGAATCGTTTTGCCACGTGCTTCCTCATCCTCACAGGCAGAGATAAGAGCTCAGTGTAGAGGTTAATTGGACAACAAAGCAGCAGCTCCGTGCGTTGTTGTAGCTCTACCTGACCGGTGAGAGGTTGGGAAGTGATGCACTGGGCGAGGGGCTGGCTGGGCTCTGGGTTGTGCAGACATGCTCCAACCTGATGGGGAGAAGGGAGATGTGGTGAGGGAGAAGCTGCTGTGGCCAGTGAGGGCAATGGGGACCTCCATGCTCATCTCTTGACCAGTGAGCAGCTCCAGGAAGAGGAATCTGCAGAGCAGCACTGCTGTGAAAGGCCCTGAGACCCATTTCTGGTGAGGATGGCAGATACATGGATATCTTCCAGCACAGGGAGGGGAAGGAAAAGATCAATCATTAGCAGTGAGTTTTGCTGACTGCTACCAGCAGATGGTACCGGCAATTTTCACTTCTCTGCTTGCTTAAACATATTGAATTACAAACCAAACCAAACAAAACATAACCCCCTCTAAACAAACACCAACAGCCAAAACATCTCTGAAGGAAAGGTGAAATGTCTTTGCGATGGGCATTTGCTGGGGCTTGTTACAGTGAGGAGCAGAGACGTCCCCCTCCTGCTCCCTCTCCATGCCACAGATTTGCCATGTCTTGTCCAGTCTGGGCTCTCAGCTCAGTGAAGCTCAGCAGATTTCCATGCAGTAACAGCTTTTGGGAGAGAGACCGTGACTCATGAATGCTGCTGTCATGGTGGCTCATAGGAGCTGGAGAGTATGCCTTCAGATGGTTGGGAACGCTCCCTCTTCTCCACCTCTCTGCACTGTTTTGTGCATCCTGGGGGCATCCTTACCAGGAGCTCATCCACTCTGTGTGGTTCCTACCCATTGCTCCTTCTGTTTGAACAGGAAAATATAGTCACCAAAAAGCGAGATGCACTGCCCCAGTGTCCACAGGTCCCAGCTGAGAGCACCACAATGAGCAAAAGTGTTCCTGCATGGGGACAGGACAAGCAGCTGGGTGGAAGTATGGAGCAAAGGATGGAGAGCATGGTGGCCAGGAGGTGCTGGGCACTGCTATCTCACTGTAGGGTGGAATGTCTTAACTCTTTTCAAGGACAAGAAATCCTGATTTGGCCTTGAAGAGAAGTGGTTGGAAAAAGGATGAGCTCTAAAGGCCAAACCTGTGCTGGAAGACCAGAACTTAGGGGAAATATTTGCGAAGTAGCCAGTTTTCTCATTAGGGTTATTGGAAGCCAACTCAGATGCATAGGCAAGGGTTGGTCAGCTCAGGTGGGGCCCTTGTGCAGGTTGCTGACACAGAAGCCCTCCTTCCAACCACATCACAGTTCAGGAAACGGCGGACTGAGACTGGGCAGATGCTCGGAGGTGGAGCAGAAACCTGGCCATGTATCCTTGTTTTGTGCTCCTGGCCTTCACATTGCTTTACTTCTGCCTGTTCTCCAGCACCCTCGTTAAGGAGCATCTGTGGGTGCCCCCCTTAGCTGCTCTTGCATTTCACAGGTGTTGCACAGTGAGCAACAAACTCTTTGCTCCCTTCCAGGCAGATTTGCTTGACGATGTGCATCCCCTGAGAGAGGCTGTAAAGGCTCCTGAAGGCTCAAGCCCAGCCTGGGGGCAGGAATGTTTTATTTTCTCTCTGCTGCATTCTGTAGGAGGACTTCAATTGTGTTTTATCCCGTTAGATCTTGCTGAAAAATTTCTACCACTAACATGCAACTTGATTAATTGTTCATAGGGATGGTCCTTGTATGGTTTGTCTCTAAAACATATGAGCTGTACCTTCTCTGTGAATGCAACACAGCAACAACGTATAGAAGCAGGAATTTTCCCAAGTAATTGCCACAATATGGTAAGCAATAACGTGCATTAAAGAAAAAAAGGTTCAAAGCTATTAGTCAATTTTAGCGGCATGAAATTTTGGTCATATAGCTTTTCACTCGTGGTAATATCCTCTCCTAAGTGCAATAGAGCTGTGATTGCTTTCAACAGTCTCCATGTGCAGAAGATTGCTTCTTCAGGAAGAGATGTAGTGGGCATTTTAGCACCTATTGTGTTGCATAAGCAAATAACTTGTGAAGGTTTGAACCGTCCTGACAGCTACAGTCAACACTCAAAGGGAAAGCCCTTCTCTGACCAAAGATGTGCACTGTTGCTTGTAACAACCCTGTCATGGTAATATTTCTTCACTGATTTATCTCCTGATCCAGACTGGATCCTAGGACCTACTGGTCACATGCTGACTGACAGCTCTCATTTGTTTCCTCACTGGAAGCTGAAACCTCTAATCCTTAAATCAAATGCAAAGAAGAATCCTCTAGAAGCTGCCAGAGCCATTGCTGATGCAAGTCAACATCGGCTTTTAATGGGAGGGAGAGAGAAGATGCTGCTATGTGGTGAGCAGTTCATGTGCTGGCCTCCAGCACTGGCTGTGGGACTCTGCTCCCCTGGGTCCTGCACGCCCCAGTGCTTCTGCCCTGCACATACAGCAGCACTCCCCACAGCACCCCACGAGATGCTCATTGGTCTTCTCTGCATCATATGCAATGAGTCACAGCTCATCCCTCTGTCATCCTGCTTCCAAAGAAACCCAGTTTGCTTGTGTTGAGAGAACCATCTCCTCCCATCCAGCTCCTGCCAGATGTTCTCTTGCAATGTTTTGGTGGAAGCATGGCTTTATCAGCTCCTTTAATGTGCTTGGTTGTGTGATGTGCACATCCATCGCTTGGGACTGGAGTGGCTGCTGCCTGCTCAATCTCTTTGGGGCTTGCCCTTCATGCTACTGAATAAGATTAAGGAAAACTATAATCAAGTGCACCCAGCAGAGTCCATGGTCAGGCATTTGGTTACAAAGCTGGAGTCACAAAATTGCAAGGCAGGTGAACCTCAGTTTGCCTTTGGTGCTAACTCGTGCCCTGGGACAAGGCAACGTCACCTGCTCCAAACACCACCACAGAACCAAGACCTGAGGTTCAGCCTAGGAACTGCTTTCTTCTTTTCTATGCAGCAAAAGCACAAAATCTGTTCTCTGAAATCCCTCATTTTCCCTGTCTTGTCTCAGACTTTATTTTAAGAAAAGTTGGTCACACTCTTGTTTCCTTCTCTGCTTGGAAAATTGAATATTTCACTGGAAATCTGTCCTCAGAAATGCCCCCAAAAACTTAACTGAAGCCTTTCCAGGACGATGTGCATCATACATCACAGGAAGTTTTTGTTATATAAGGTAACTGTAGGCCTCATGATGGTGGCAGTGCACTACTTTTTCATGGGCATCACCTGGGACACACCGTTTACGCAGATGACTGACGTTGTAACACGGGGTTTGTGCAATAAGCACTCTCCTCCTGCCATGTAAATGGTGCTCATTTGGGAAATGTCACCTCTGCTATTTAAAGCACTTTTTTGGATCAGTGTATTAGTCTTAAGCCTGTCGCCATACTTTATAAATCACATAAGGGGAGTTTATTATACAAACATCTCTCTTTTTTATCTTTACAGGTTCCAGATCATCCCTGCTGCATGTACAAATTAGACATAACACATCTCCAGGGATGGGACAGATATGGGAACGGGGGTGTTGTGCTCTCTGCAGCCACCCTCTCCTCTCCAAGCAAGCTGTCACCTGGGGTCCCTCTCACTGTGTATCACTGCCTCCTCTCCATCTCCAGCGATGCCGAGTCAGATCTGACTTGATGTCAGATGTCAGATCCCTGCTTGGCTGTGCCCAATGGCACTGCACTGTGTTACACGGCGAAGATGAGGAGTGCTGAGCAGAGGAGTGCTGGCATCGTGCACTGGACCAGTCCCTTGCTGACATGTGTGTCCCCATTCTGATGAACCTCGTGCTGTCCTGGGTCGGTGTTGGTCACTCCTGGAGGAGAGATGTGTGATAGATCATGGAGCGTCTGTCCTCTTGTCTGAACTCTTGGGTCTTTCTCTTGTTTGCACTGATTGTTGCTCCCAGGGAGCACAGACCTCCGGGGTGCCATCCTCTTGTCCTCACCCATTCCTTGGGATCTGCAAATGCAGTCTCTCCTCTCTTTGTACCGCTGCACGGCTGCTGCTGGTGGGCTCTTGGAGGAGAAGAGGAGAAACCTTGTGCTTAGAGTTACACACCCTTAGCCTTCAACAAAGAGGCAATCACAACCTCTTGAAAGTCAAATATGGCTTGAGGCAGAGCTCTTCATAGGCGAAAGAAGTCCCTTGAAGCTTTTGAGTGAGAACTGGTCATAGCAGGGTTCGATGACGAGCAGCCATTGCAGTGGCACCGATGCTGACTTCACACACAGTGATGGAGCTCAGCCCCCGTGCTCCAACCCTCTCCTCAATGGCCACGGTGGATTCCTCTTCCTCTGAGTCACAGAACAAAGCCAGAGTTACAAATGGATAGTAACAATTATTGCAGAATCCTGTTGATAAGAATTATTTTGAAACTTCTGTCTCCAAGGACCTGAAACCCAATCCCAGGTGAACTAAATATGGATATTGTGCTATGCTTTGCACAGTAAGGCAAAGTAAAAAAAAAAAAAAAAAGCACAAAAGAAAATATGGAAATGTAGAAATGGTGAATTAGTGGGTAATTTCAGAGCTATGAAGAAAATAATATATTTCCAGAGATTAATATTAATTTTGATCTACTTTCCACCTAAATCTGTTTTACAAATGAAGTTTTCATGAAAACAGTATTTTCACTCAAAGATATAAAGGAAGAAATCTGAAGGTCTGGAGATGCCATATGACAGAGCCCATGCAGTACATGGGAACCCATGGGTTTTTTTTTTTGTTATTGTTTTTTTCTTTGGATATGTTTGCTCATCGTCAAAGCTCGTGATACAATACTATCTCCTACTCCATTTTAGTGCAAAAGACACACCCTTAGGATAAGCACAATGCAAATTCTCCTCCAACACTGACTTTCAGCTGCAGTTTGTTTGTATAATATGGGGCTACAAAGAGTAGCAAAAGGCCATCTGGTCCTTCTGCTGTCACAAGGGCAAGATCAACTCAACTTGAGTTTTTTTTTATTTTCATATATATTTTTTTTTTCCTATTATTTCCACAGGTGTTTTTCTATTATCATCTTCTACACTGCTGATAAGTGTTCCCTGACCTCTCCGGATACTTTGTCTCTGGACTTCACCATGCAGGCAGCTGGGTTTTCCTGATGTCTGATGGGAAAAGGTGATGTGAAGTCCCGTGGCATCTGATGCCACCTGCTGTGTGGGACAGGTTTTGCTTTCCCTTCTTTCACAAGGATTTCTCTGTCTAGTCCTATTCTTGTCTTCTGCCCTGCCTGACCATTTCAGTCTCCCCTAATGGGGCTGGTTTTCCTTGATCCCTGGCCGTGCTTGTTACCCTCCTTTGAACATCCTTCAACAGATCCTCTGTTTTTTTTTCAAAGCACAGTGCTGGTAATTAGAAAAATGCTATTCCAGCTGATGTCTTAGCAGGATTTGTGAGACTTTTTACCCCTGTCCATGCCTGCAGAATGAAACCTGCCTTTTTTGTGTGCTGCTTTGTTTTGGTTCAGTTTGTCTTTGGACATTTCCAAGTCCCTTCCTGCCTGGTCCGAACCCTTGCTATTCTCCCCGTAGAACTGCATCTTGCTGGTTCTTCTGCCCATTTCTCTAATTCACAAAGATTTTTGGAATTCAAATCCTGTCCTTCTGCATAGATGCGTTCTCTCAAAAGTTGGTATTATCTTGGAAATGAAATAAGCCAACTACTTCTTCCATCATCTGGATCATTAATGAAAACACTGAATTGCGCTGGAGCTAAGGGAGACCCCTACGGAGCTCCACTCAGCACTGAGATTAATGAAACTTTTTAATTAGAAATGGCGGGCAGAGCAGTAAGTATGAAACTTCCTAGCCTGTTTTTAGGCTGTTTTCAGCCCTGAGGAGTTCGCCCTGCAGCACACATCTCCTGGGAGGGCGCGACCTGAGGCTGAGGGTGAGGAGAAGGGACCAGGGCACTTTACATGGGCATCAGCCCAGTTTTGTAAAACAACAGGGGAACACTCTCCCACCAGAGGCCTGTGACTGCTTTTTGGGCATTACTTACACATTTTGTATTAAATTGACATTCTTGAATTCTGGGTACAGCATGCTTCTCTAGAATTGTTTTCTTTTTAATACTCCATGGCATAGGCAGATTCAAAACACCACCTTTTTGGGGGGGGGAATATCTATGTCATGGACTCCTTCCTGTGCTCACTGCAAGTGCTGCCTGTGGCTTTTTATGTCTGTTAGAAACAGTTTGAAAGAAACAAAGGAACCTTGGGCACGAGCCCTGACTGCCATTCCATGCCCCATTTCTCACATCCTCTGTCTCAGACGGCTTGCAACATTGCCCTACGTTGCCCGTTGCCTCTCTGGCAGCTTCCTGGTCTTTCTGTGCTGAAGGAGTTGCCCTTCGCAGGACGTGGTAAGCCTCTTCATGCTTGCTGGAATTAGTTGGTTGTGGCAATACATTCGGTAATTTTTGGGGGGTCCCCACTTTCCGTGGTGGATGCACAGGATGGAGGGCTCTGGACACTCACAGGGCTGAGTGGGGACGTGGCCACCAGAACACGATCCTCCTCAGCATGGCAATGCAGACCTCCCCGCTGCACCCTCCTTCACGTGTTATGGACCGTGTCCCTGGTCCAGGGCTGGGGACAGAGAACTGGGTGTGCCCTGTGGCCTCCCTCAGCATCTTGCTGTGTGCATGTTTGAGCCCAGGGGAAAGCTTTCCTTAGCAGCTCCAGGAAACTGCTCACCTGATGTTGTCTCCTCTCTTCAGCACAGACAGAGGCACCTGAGAGCCTGTTCAGCATGATCCCGTGTCTCCTAGGAGCAAGCTAATTTTCCTCCAGTTTTCCTAAGATAAGGCTGTAGGGTTTGTTGTAATTAAGTGAGTGCTCACCAATAGCTCCTGCAGAAGGGTGCAGGGCGAGATCCACTGAGCCTGGAGAAACATGGTGCATGCACTGTGCGAGGGGAAGAGGTCTGGGGGATGCTGCTAATGAGTCACCATGGGCACTGGGCAGCACTGGCAGGACACAGCTTCCATGGGCCCTGTCAAGTTCTAATTGCATGAGTTAATTATGAGGTGCACTCACGTAAAGTTAACAGGAGCAACAGACAGTTAGTAACAGTGGGGCTGCTTGCTAGATCGTGGCTGTGATGTCCTTCCCCAGATGTTTCTGTGAGCGCACAGTCATCTGTCAATGCAAGTTATGCAGCACTCCAACAGGAAACAAAATTCTGGAGTCACAAATGTAAGCAGCGGGCGTGCACTAACGGGCTTATCCACGGCAGTAATGCTGTTAGTGTAGGGAGAATCCCTAGCTCTCCTTAGTAAAACAATGTGAAGGGCTGAAAAGTTGAGCTTGCTGTCAGCCTGGTCTCGGTGTGTATTTCCAGCTACTAGATCATAGCAACACTCTGCTTGTGGGACTCATCTGGGACACTTCCAAATGCTTCAGCACCCAGAAAACAGGAGATACGGGGTGCTACACTCAGGACCTGTCCCTCTCACAGAGAAGGATCGCTCTAGAGGATGAAGGGGACTGTGGTTGCTGGCTCAGAAGGACAGAGCAGAGCTCACATTGGTGCACAGCTCACCAGGGAGGTGAAGGTGGCCCCAGAGCGCCCAACTTTGACAGAAGAGCAGTGTGCAGGGAGGCAGAACACCTGAATTCAGTCTCAGCCCCAGGCAGCTGGAACCCTCACCTCCTGGTGCCTGCCTGAAGGAAAATGCAGCCTACCCCTTTTCTCCCAGGGCATGAAAGATACTGAGCGTGACTGACATATGCATCCTGGGACAGCTCAGCTCCACTGTCTTGGCAGCTCCACCACGCTGGCATCTTTCAGTGATACCAACCGAAGCACCACAAGATGCTGCAGCACCCAGCCAACCTCCATGAAGGGAGAGGCAAAAAGAGGGGAGCTGGGCTCAGGAGAGAAAACAGCCGGACTGCAGCCCTGCCCCTGTGCAAATACGAAGGCAGTTGTGCACTGCAGCAGGGCCAGGACTTTCCAGGCAGCCCAGACCAATACATTTAGCAGGCTAAATCCTCTGCTCCAGTCCTCTGCTCACTCCTCTGTGCTGCCTTTTGCAGCAGCATCTCTCCTGTTCTGTGTCTGAGAAGGAGGATCCTTCCTCCAGCCCCATCTGCAGGGAGCTCCAGTGGGACGTGGGAGGTTTGCAGTTGTTCTTGCAAGAACTTGGGCTCCCTGGGGGGGGCTGCCCTCCACGGAGCCATCTGTCGGTAGAGCCCAGGCTGATCCAGGAGGATGGGCACCCATTTCAACCAGTTTCATGGCAAACACCAGCTCCGCTTTCAAGCAGCAGATAAAGCAGGAAAACAGAGAGGACCCTTTCTTTGGAGCACCCACCCCTTGTCGCAGCAAGGCTCTTCCCCAGCACGCACAATGTCATGCTGGCCTTGATCTGCAGCGGTCTCCAGGCACCAGCCTGCCCTTGGAGCATCGCTGCTGGCTGCTCCGTCACTTCCCTTCTGCCTCTGTTAATTGGCTTTATCTAGCCCTCTCCAGCCCTTTTCTTACCAGTGATCGGCAGAGAATGGAAAGGCGAAGCTGACTGAAGCTGTCAAGATTTCTTCTGAAAAAAAAAAAAAAACACAGAGAAAGCTTGCATTGGCTCCATCAAAGACTTTTATTAAAGCCACATGGGAAAAGAGCTGCCCTGTCAGGCAGCTTTCTGTATTGAGAAAACATGAAAGAAGCCAACAGCTATAATCAGCTCAAGAAATTTATTGCATTTTTGACCCTGATGTGGTTGCGCGCTGCTCAAGATTTCTTTGAAGGTGTTGCAGGTTTATTGATCGTAAAAAATGTCAATGTGTCACATGCCCAATTAACTTGGCACTTCTTGCAATCAATACTCTAATTGCCCTCTCTTTAGAGAGGCCTTTAATTTAATTAACCCCCCACTCCCCCTCCCCTTGTTTTCCCAGCTAACGTCTTTTAATAAATAGTTGATCCGGCGCGTGTGTGCTGTTTGTAATGGAGGAGATGAAGGACAGCAGCGTTCTCATAGAGACACAACGCCCACTTCCAAGAGCCTCTGAAGCTCTTTATCAGCTCACCAGGAGTCCTGAGCCCAGGGGAACAGGTGCTAAAGGTGCCTTTTTATTGTGCATTGCCTGCCTTCTTTCCCTGCCTCTTCTTGGGCACCAAGAGAGGAATCCTTTTGGGCAGGAAAAAGACACAGGAGTGAGAGCCGACCCCTCTGGGTCAATGCATGGAAGATCCATAGAGCTGTTGGAGGGCTGATGTTGCCAAGAGTTAATCCGAGCGTCTTCGACCTGGCTTTCTTTTGATTAGTACTTAACAAATGGATGTAGCATGATTAGCCTGGGTTTAAAAACCAGCTAACTGCTAGATCTCAGGGTGTAATTGTTGGTGCTTCAGTGCAGTCGTTTCTAATTGGGTCCCACAGGCATCTCCCCTGGACGCAGTGCTGTTCTGTCTCTTTAGCAATGATCCGGGAGAAAACAGAAAATCGTTGCCGATAAAGTTTGCAGATGACACTGAGAGACTTCTGAGGCAGTAAATAATGACCAGAGCGGGGTAATCAGGTGGTGGGGTTTATATTGCTCGGCAAATTGGATGCGATAAAACAGGCCCTGGTTCAATGCAGCTAAACGCTGGGTCGTAAATGTGGGAACCAGAAATGCGGGTCATGGTTGCAGGGTGGGAGAGAGGATGTGGTGAAAGCACCTCTGGAAGGTCTGTGAGGTTGTGGTGGAAGCCCAGCAGGGTTACATCTTCTGCCCTGATGGAGACTGGAGGTGCAACACACAGACGTAGGCCAACTTCGAGTTTGGTTTTAAATAATATGAAAAAAAATATTGAAACATTGCCTGAAAATAATTGTTCATGTGGTTTTTTGCTCCTCCTCTCCTCTTCTTTATTCTTGCTTAGCCAAGGAAATGGTCAATCTTCCAAAATCTGATATGTTGATCGAATCTTGCCTGGGAAAACGTCTCGCTTCCCTTACGAACAGCTCTATTTAAATCTGAGATCAAAGAATCCCAGCAGCTATCGAGCTGGAGGCAGCACAGCCACTGGAGCGGGGGCTGCTGCCCTCGGGGAGTAGAGGCGTGGGCAGACGAAACGCCCTTACGCCTTGATCTCCAGCTGTGAAGGGGAACCCTTAGGAAGGGGATTAAGAGGAAGCAAACAGCCCACTGCCCCCTCTCCCATCCCCAGAACCCCAGAGAGAGAAACCAGAGGGAAACCAGCATCTTCCCTCTGGCGCAGCATGTGTTTAAGTAGTTAGCAGAGTGAAGCCAAGCCAGCTGCTGCTCCCAGAGCAGGTGTGCACATCTCAGCCTTGTGCTGTTCAGGCCAGGGGGGCTCGGGAGAGGCTGATCCTGGGGCATGGTGCTCAGGTTTTGGCTGCCTCCTGCCTGGTGATGTGCCTGGGGCTCAGTGTGGGTGCTCTGCAGGCACCAACTCTGCCACCTTTGATGCCAGGAACAAACCTCAGCCCTCAGGACAGGGAATCTTTCTGCATGGGGCACCTGAGGACACCCATGCTGAGGAGCCAGCAGCCCCTTCCTCCACCCCCGGAGGCATTCAGCCTGGGAAGCGTTTTCTCAGCAAGCACCCACGGATGCTGCTGACACCTACACCGCAGCTGCTGGCAGGGGAGGTGCTGCCGGGCTCTCTGCAGGCTCCAAGTGATCAGTGTGCATCCCAGGAGCCAGTGGGGCTTTGTGCAGTGCCCTTTGCAACTCCTTGGGACATGCATAGCCACCACAAGTCAGAGCAGCACATTGTAGGGCAGGATGCTCTCTGCCCCTTGGGAGCAGCATCTCTGTGCTGGAAGAAGCGCTCTGCCTACCCAGTGGAGGACCACAGGGCTTCTCACAGTGCTTTGGAGAAGGTGCTTTGCTCAGGGCTTGGTCCCACGTTGGGGTAAGGGCTGTGCTGGGTGCTGCTGTGCTTGGATGTCACCTTGCAGTTGCACATATCTGCTTTGCACTTGTGGCTTAAAGCAGCTTGCTGTTGGCTGGGCTTCTGTCCTTAAGTCAGTGCTTATCTATGTTTGCAGAGCTCAGGCACCTTCTGAGAGCTCAGCACGGTGAAAAGAAGAGGCTTCCCAGAGCCAACGGCACCACCCAGCATGATGTGGGGAATTGTTACAGCTGCTTCTCCTTTGTTATGGAGCCCCATGGCCACACACCCACTCCCAAAGCTTTGGGAAATCTGCATCTCCAGGTCTCTGGGATCTCTGTGTCACCTCATGATGTAAGCCAGCTTTGGTAAAACACAGCCCCAGACATTCCCAGAGCTCAGTGATGCACTGTGCCATGTAGCTGCAGATGCTGGCAGATGCTGTTTTTTCCTGGTTTTGGTAGCAACAATTGGGCGTAGTGCCTGGCGGAGACCTGGGAGGGGTCCACCTTTCCTAAGGAGAAAGGAGTCCAACTCCCAAGGAGGGATGTTCTCATGCTGTGGCTGTAGCAATCCCAAAACCCAGCAAGCTCAGGCTGTGCCCATGTTTCAGACCGAGGCATGTGCAAGGGAGATCTCCTGAGTTCAGCCCTGGAGCAGACCTGGAATCTTCTGCACGGTGCTGCTGGGGTGCCAGAGGGGTGAGAAGCCACAGTGAGGGGATGAGGATGGAGAAGGGAAGCAATCAAAGGTGGCTGTCTGTGTCCGGTGAGGAGGAAAAAGTTTTCCTGGGATGCTGGGACCTGATGAGGCTGCTGGATGTGGAGGGGAGGACTGTGAAGAGTGATGTGATCTTTCTGGTCCAGAGGGTGTTGATGAGCTGTAGAAACCTCTGCCCTGCGGAGCTTCGTGAACCTGTGGGGGCTGCACATCAGCGAGAGAAGTGGGACGTCTGTACCTCTTCCTGGCAATGAGCTTTACTCCCCAGGCTTCTCCTTCCCTACTTTCCTCAAGAGCTGGCTTTTCTCAGAAGGCAGAACTAAAGCTCCTGAAGCCTGCTGCAGAGCTCGGATGCATCACACGCTCCTGGAAGGCTGCTCCCAGCAGTGACTCACCGGCCGCTGCCCACCTGGGGCTGATGGAGCATCTTGGCAGAAGGGTGCGGGCTTTGCAGGAGCCCAACTTAGCTCCACGCGAGTGTGCATGGGGGGAAGCGTTCCTACAGCCATATGGTGGGATAGACCTGCTGAATGGACATACCCACACCATCTCTCTGCTTCCGGCTAGCAGGGAAAGCAGATAATTGCGGAATGAAACGAAATTGTTAGCCAACCTAAGGGGCCCCATGGCTTCCTCCAGAAAATAGAAGTATTTTCATTATGGCTATCCTGTGGTGTTTCCCGGCAGGAAAAGGTGTTGTGCACATTCATTTCAAGATGCTCCTGTGCCTGTGCTGGCGAAGGGACCTCTGTGCTGCCAACAGAGGATGGACAGCAGAACAGGGAGCTCCCACTGCATGGACACAGCTCTGACTCTCAGAGAACCCGCAGAGGTTTCTTCTGCCTCTGTGTTAGGATGAAATAAATGTGAAATGTTCTTTAGGAGTTCAGCTCCCTGGAGTGAGGACAACTCTGAGCCTGCACTGTGGGGCTGGCAGGAGGGGCTGTGCTCTGTCACTATCCATTGCTTTTGGCTTGAAGATGTGACCGTCACTGCTCATCCTCTGACTCAGGGTATTCCTGACACCTTAGAATATATCTCACCTTGCTGGGATTAACCATGGGTATTTTAAGAGGATATTGAGTATGCAGAGAGCATTTTAAACTTTTGAACAGGCCTTGCATAGCCAGGGAGAGGAGCAGGGTGTGAGCAGCACCATGAGTTAACCACCATGGGTGGAGGTGGGCACCTCTGCCTTGCAGCCCGTGCAAAGCAACCAGCATGGATGAGCTCCCTAGTCCTATTTCCAGCAAAAAAAACACAGCCTGTAGCCATCTCTGAGCAGGTTCTTGCTTCGAGCCAGTATCTCTTAGGCAGAATGCATTAATTCAGGATTTATAGTGTTGGTGAATCCCACACAATCCTCAGTGAATTAGCTTCAACTCTCTAAGATTTCTGTGCCGTATTGCTAGTTTCAATGTGGCATCGCTTTGTATCTCGTTAGATCTCTGCTGGCTTGAAGAGCTCTGGGCTATCAGATTTCCTCTCCCTGCACAGGCGATTGCAGACAATGATCACACCACTCTTGATCTTCTCCACAATAAATGAAGCAGAGGGAGCATCCATGACCTGTTCTCATGGTTCTCTAATGCACCTTCTCTGCTTTATTTTTGCACTTGTGACACGGGTCAGGCTGCTCCAGCTAAACTCAGAAACACGGTTTCTTTGCTCCCATTTGATAATTCAGAATTGTCATTTGCCTTTTCGGCATGAGACGTGGAAATCACTCCTAATTGCCTGCTAGTTGGGTACCCCCAACTTCTTCCTAAACATTGGCTCTCCAGAAATAACCCTCCCCACACCCAACCTGAACGATTCATTCCTAAGTGGGTGGCTTCACATCTGGACGGTTTGTCAGGCTCGTTACCAAATTTTCCAGAGAGTTTTGGGGCTAAAACCACACTCTGCTGTGTCAGTCACCCCTGGTCCTCCCGCTGGCTGCATGCCTTGGCAGCGATGATGTTGCTCTCTTTTCCAGATTATTAAAAATATTAAATGATGTATGGCCAAGAGCCAGTTCCTTTATCAGCCCTGGAGAAACATCCCTGCTGTGTGACACTTCTTGTGCTCATTTACATTCTGAAACCTTGCTCAGGAGGCAGGCTTATCCATTTATGCCACATTCATTTGTCTGAGGCTCCTTTCAGAAATGTGTAGCAATTGTGGCTCCCAGGCATCTTCTGATAATGCTGTGGGATATGAAAGAGTAATGCGAGCCCCCTCCTGCTCCAGCATGCCTCTTCTGCTCCATGCTCAGACTGCCATGCTCCTGAGTGTCCATCAGCGGAGAAACGCCATTTGGGAAGAAATGCCATTTGGGAGCACCCGGCTCTGTTTGATCACCCAGTGACGGGTCTCCATCTGAACATGTGCTTCTGACTCCAAACAAGCAAGTGGGAGAGAATCTCTTAATGAAAGATTCAAATACCTTCTGGGCTGAGAGTGGGGAGGGCTCCTGCCCCAGGTCTCTGCTCCTCCGAGGAACTTGCCATCAAATGCAGAGCAGGCTTAGACGTCATCAGGCAGCTCTGAAGGTCACAAGTGCAATCTCTCCCTCTCTGAGTGACGAACTCCACTGCTTTTGCTCTGATTTAAAGCACGCTATTGGGAATCTGTGGGATTTGCCTTTGGCTCCAGTCCTGCTAGCCAATGTTATGAGAAGATTAAGGACTTGTTATAAAAGAGATCCAAACACCCCTGCCACTCTCAAACGCAGCCTCCCTGCTGCAAAGAGACGGAAATCCCTGCTCGTTCCCACGTTGGCTGCATGGGATGCATGCGCAATGGGTGCTGCCATGGCTTTCTGAGGCTCATGCATGCCATTACAGGGTATGCATGTGTTATAGGAAGAGCTGTCCATCCACCTGCCCAAGGAGAAGAGGTGAAATCAGAGGACACAAAGTCTCTCTTGCTGGGCAGGGAAGAGAAGCAGCTGTCAGGGGTTCCAGAGTGCTGGGCTGCATGAGGCCAGAAAGATGTCAAAGCATTTTAAAAGGTGCACTGATGGTCCTGTGTGCAGGTGATGGGACTGCAAGGATCCACCCCTTTGCCTTTGGCCCAGCAACCAGCTCCATAGACATCTGAGCTGTCTCTCACCAGGATTTGCTTCCACGAGCCTGTGCTCACTGCAAGGAACCTGTTACATATGGAGAGCATTAAGCCCTAAAGCACAACACGCAAATCTCAGATAATCTGAGGCTTTATCTGCTGCGCCCTGCCAGGCACCTGCCCCTGGGCTGTCCCCTGCTCATCCCATTAGGAATCCCCTGCTTCCCGGCTCCTGAGCCATCCCCACAGCTGTTGTTAGAGGAAAACAGACCCTCTACCATGGAGAAGAGGAGACAACCTCCCCATGCCTATTGAACACTGGAGTGGGGTGGATGCTTCCCTCCCCTGTGGGAACAAAGGGTCTGGGAGCGGCAGCTTTGCAGTGGATGCAGTAAGGCAGCCTTGGCAGGGCAGGGCAGAGCCTGCCCTAACTGCAGCATTTAGAAAGTGAAGCACAAAGCGTCTCCTCTGAGTTTCAGGTTGGTCCCAAGCGTCACGTGCTGGAGGTCAGCGTCCAGTGCCAGGGTTTCCCATGAAGTGTTGGTTCTTATGTGCCTCCAAGGGTCAGAGCTGCACCACAGCTGTACCAGGGATGCCCTGAGCTGCTTCGTTACCCGTCAGCTCTCCCCATCAGCGCTAGTCCATGCGTCTGCCTCTCCCAGACCTGAAGCTCTGAAATTTGCCCCCTTTCCCAGCCAACAGCTGCTCTGGGGTGAGAAGTGGAAGGGATGGAATGCAGTCAGTCCACAGCACCAGCCTGCTGTGTTCCTGCTGCCTCCCACCCCACCTTGCTCCTGCCCATTCCTGCATCGTCCCAGGCAGCTCTGCCTGATGATGCTGGGCTCATGCAGCACTGTTGGCTGTTCCTTTGTGCAGCTCATTAATCTCATGCCCTACTTGATATTAACCATTTTGTTTTCTAAACCTCCACACAGCAGCATGTATTCTCTGCATGGACATGTGCACGAAGCACAGAGCATGTGCTGTGAGAGCCTCTGGGAAGGCTGCTCGCTGCTCACCCACCACGTCCTCCACACACACTGGCGTACCAGTGAGGAGCACTCTTGCTTTGCTTTGATGTGATTTGACGACACGTCCTCTTCTTTAATGGCAAGTGTGAGTTATCCCTTGTCTGAGATGCTGCGTGTGAGCTGCTGGGCCTGCAGCTCTTCCAGGTGCCTGCGAGGCTGCAGGAGCCCATGGCGCTGTCAAGAGGTAATTGCCTCAGGTTTATATTTTGCTTCGTCTATCCCTGGTTCCAAATTTCACATGGTTCCCTGCACCCTGTTTTGATCTCTCGACTGTTTGGATTTCTCCTCCTCCGTGAAAGGCAGGAAGACAGGGTCCCCGATGGCTGCGGCTCACAGCTCTGACCCTGAAGTTTCCAAACTGGTGCAGATCTGCTTGAAAGGGTTGAGCAGAGCGCTGTCAGAGAGGCACTGAAGTGGGCTCCTCAGCCAGCCTGGAGACGGGCAGAACTTCCTCGGCAGATACCAAAAGGCTTTGATTTTGCTTTTCCATGGTCAGCCTGGAAGCAGCAGGGCTGAACATCGCACAGCTGGGAGGAGGACGGGGAGGCTGTCCGAGCTCAGCCTTCGGCTCAGGAACTTCTCGCAAAGTTTGAAGCTTTTTGCAGGAGGAGGAGGGTTTCAGGAAAGTGTCAAGAGAACATGAGATCATATTGTTGCATTTATTTATATAACAAACTGGCATCTGCTGCGCCCAAACTCGCTGCAGTCCTCAGCATTAAACATTTCATTAGCCCACAGCCCCTCTGGCAGCGCTCACACCCGCACACAGGCTGTTTAGCAGCCAATCCATCCATTTAATTTCTCATTAAACTTTAGATGTAATGAATTTTTTAGTGGTGAAATGAATAAAGCGGTTAAAATAAAAAATGGCTGGGTAGCAAAGGTTTGGCCTTTGCTATTTTCAGCCTTTAACGATGCCGTGGTGCAGCCAAGAAGTGCCTGTGTGTTGGGTGAGCAGGTCTCTTCTGGGGGAGGATCTTTGAAAATACCATCCTCCAGCATGAGCCGAAGGCTTTGATCTGAGGAGGGGAAGCCAGGGAATAGTCAGAGCCATCAACAAACAAAATGATGGAAATCTCTAAAGGGCCCGTTTTCTTTCTTTTTTTCTTTTTACTTTTTTTGGTGAAAATATGCAGTTCTGTTCAGGCAACTACACGGAAAATAAATAGCCACCAACTACCCTTAGTAGAGCTGACAGATCTTCAGATGATTAACAGCTGCTACCATGTTAATTAGCTGAAATACAGTATTTAAGAGTCCTAGACAGAAGGATGGTTTACATCTGTACATAAAATGGGTGCCCACCCATTCCTGGGGTCACTGTACAGGGGAGGACCTCAGCACAATGGCTTGGATGTCTCCAGTGCCCATCACCCAGGGCAGGACCAGCTTGCTGGCACATGGCTGCACACTGGGATTTCAGTTGTTGATAAGCTCTGTCCTTCTAGCCCCGTGGTGCTAGACCTGACTCTCGTCAGTGCCGAGCACTGGGGGCTGCTGGTTGGGAGGGTGTGATGAGATCAAACACATCCAAAGAAGCCAAAAGCAAAGGACTGGGAAGAGGAAGGAAAGAACCCTCAAAAACAGTGGTGAAGCATTGGCACAGCTGCACAGGGAGGTGATGGAGGCACCGTCCCTGGGGGTGGTCAAGAAAAGTGCAGATGTTGCACTGCTGGACATGATCTAATGGTATGGTGGTGGTGATGGGGTGTGGTTCGATGGATGATCTTAGGGGTCTGTCCAACCTTAGTGATCGTGTGGAGGCTTGCCCAGGGGAAGCAGAGGCAGAGGTGAGTGAAGGTGTTCCAGGAAGCTGGGCAGGTGCTAGAGGAGAGACACACCATGTAGAGGGCATCAGCAGACTGGGAGAGGCTGGAAGGTGGAAAGAGGAAGAGGAAGAAGTGTCAGAAAGAGAGAAAACCACCTCTCCTTTTGGAAATACCCATGCGCTGCTATATCAAGAGAACGCAGCCTCACAGGGAAGGCTGAAAGGATGGGAACACGGGAGCACACGTGGAGGTGGCAATCCGTGCTGTGGGAGTTGGGATGAATGGGGCGGCCACCTGCAGGGTTGGGGCGGGAGGAGTGGTGTTCGTGAAAGCAAACGAGGTGCAGAGGAGACCTCTAGAGTCTCTCTCCTTTTTGCTGTGCTCTGTTGGCTTCTCTTTATATTTGCCTTTGATTAAGTTTTTTTAATTTTATTTTTATGAATAAGAGCTGGGCCCAGCATTGTACTAGCAAAGAAGAAAAAAATGAGTGTGTTAACAAGTCTCTGTCTTCAGGGTAGAGGCTCACGCCTAGTCAGCTGGGACAGGAGGAAATCAATCTGCTCTGATGATATAGATTTGCACACTGCAATGTATAGTGGGCTTCCTGCGTAACACTCAACATGACTCACTTCCAAGAGAGAGATTTGCTGGACCGTTGGCTTCTTAGAAATCCCTGAGCTGTGGTATTTATTATTATTTCTTCTATGCTTTGTCTTCAGGAGCCAGGCTGTAATCAGATAGCAGTGCCTCCCAGATGATGATGCCGTCCGTTGGCGAGAGCCTTGGAGGCAGCACCTTGGCAGGAGCTGCACATCCGGACCACGGCCACCTCCCAGTACTGCTGGTTTGATGATTTACAGAAAGGCAGATCCTCATTTCTGCAGGAGGAGAGTCTGATAAATAAACCAATGGAGATGTGCAAGGCATGACATACCTGATGGCTCCAGACAAGCAGTGGTTGATTGAGTGGAGGCCGTCACCAGCTTGGGCTCCGCCAGCCCAGGGTGGGAGTCCCCAGCAACAAAGGGCTCTCCTGCATCGATCACAGAGCCCGAGCCCGTGAAGCCCTGGTGTGTGAAAGAAAGAAAACATCAAAAGGACACTTTGACATGCACTTAACTTTTTATATATTTTGTGTAAAATAGCAAAAAGGAAGATCTTAATATATTCATCTCCCGGGAAGGGAGATGGGTGGATAAAAAGCTCTCGATACGCAGGGGAGCGGGGAGGAGATGGGAGCTGAAATGCGGCTCCTTTGAACAGTGAAGGAGACAGCAGGCGATTCCCAGAGTTCCTGGGGTGACCTACAAGTGCTGGGGGCTCAGGGAGCTCGGAGGAAGCTGCCCTCCCAGAGCCACCCCTGGCAAGTCCTGCCCGAGGAGTGGCATTGCCACCTCCCAGGGTGGAATCACAAGTCGTGCTGTGGGTGATGTTCTTGCTAAGGTGCCAGCAGCTGCAGCACTGCCAGCAAGTGTGGTTCTCAGGTTTTATTTTGCAGAGGAACGTTACAAGCCTCTGGCCATGGGGGAAGTAGGAAATTGCTATCGCAGCACAACTCAAAGCTTTGGAAACTGGGGGATAAACTATTGGTATAGATTATTTACTTATATGTTTTTTCCCAGTATTCTCTTCCAAAGCCAGCCACAAAACTGGGGGGTAGAGGAAGGGGTGAGTGTCTGGGCTTCGATATTTGGCCAATGATGGGCAGAGGCTGAAAGGACTGCATCGCAGCTCCTCACTGGAGGAACACAATCAGTAGTACAGAGCAGAAGAGCTGCGTTGGCTCTCCCTTCCCATGCAGCAACACCAGGCACCCAGGAGAGCATCACAAGCAGTATTCAGGAACCCTAAATCCTTCAACATTGCCTTTCACTATGATGCTTTGGCAATACAGGTGAGCCAACCCCTTCCTGGGCTGTACCCCTGCTCCAGAGCAGAATGGAGTTTCACAGCCATTCCCCTCCCCTGGAAGGCTGGAAGGTTCCCTGGGCTGTGAGAGGTGTCGATCTGTGAAGGTCCATGCTCACTTTTTCTTTCCCCATACTTCTAATAAATGGGACTTCTAGTCCTCGATGTGGATGTAAATTTATCAATGAATATAAAGACCTCTCTTGTTCCGGGCACAGAGGAGTGCAGAACAGGCAGTGGGCACAGAAGCACATCCCCACTCCCAGCTGCGGAGACCTGATGTCCCCTCCCTTGGCTTTGTGCACCAAGATACCCCAAATCCCTTGATGGCTGGCAGGGAAATGCAGTCACAGAAACCAGTGCCAGTGTGGAACTGGAGTCAGGAGGAGAGCAGTCACCCCCAAAAACAGGCAGTAGAAAAGAGAACATCAGGGATGGGCTACAGGAGGACAGGGATGCAGAGGAAAGGGTGTTGTGGGGTGCTCTGAACGAAGGATGCTTTCAGGGTTTAACTTAATCCACTTCGTCGATTAAGCTACCGCAAACTAAAGTCAGCCTACTCTGCGACTGCCCATTTAAAGCACAGTGTACTTTGCCTAATCCCTTCCCTTCGAGGCTTTTCTTAATTTTTCCTTCATTTTCCGGAGTGTATCTGCAGGAGCCAGCTGTCAGTTAGGGCTCTGTGCTGTGTATGCCACTCCCCAGGCTCAGTGGGATGGAGAAGGGACGGGGGGCTTGTGCAAGCAGCACCAGAGCAGAGCTCGTGGTGCTCCCCCACCTCTCTGTGCAATCTCAGCTGCCATCGGTGTGTTGCAGAAGGCTCCTGAGAGCCAGGAGAGCCAGGAGCATCCTGCTCCTTCACTATAGCACAGGAAAGCTTTCTTTCTGGGCAAAAAGGGTAGTGAAAACTGAATATATACATATATATGTATATATGTTTGGAGTGTACTTTATATATATATTACCCTAAATGTTGCAAACCACAATCCTCAGCAAAGGGAGATCTCCCAGGGGCAATGTGCGGACTCAGGACAAGTGTGTGTTCTACCTTTGAATAGGGGTGTGGGGTGGAGAAAGGTCTGTGGCATTCCCTCCTTTGAGCAATAGTGTCTGCTTGATTGGTTTGCTCCTGAAGTGTTTTGTTCTTCAGCAACAAGAGTGAAGTGGTCTAGCAGAACCCCCAGGAGGGAGGAAATTGCTCCTGTCCTGAGAGCAGCCAAGTCTGCCTGGGGGGAGACGTGTGGGAAGGGCGAGGCGTGAGGAAGTGCATAAAGCAGCTGCAGCAGGGAGCTGGGCTGTCGCAATAAACAGCCTGGCCTCCAGAGAGAAGCCAAACTGCCTTGGGATAAAACTTCCAGGAACAAAATTTCCCAGGTCTGTGCAGAGTGTGCTGCAGCTCAGAGAGACATGGAATTGACTGAAAACCTGGAAGCAGGGACCTGCTTGCAAGGGCTCTGTAGGCGGGGGAGAGCTGTTAATGAGCCTTCTCATGTCTGTTCTATCTGATCTAATTCTATTCTGTCACTTTGATTTTTCTTTCTGTGTAAAAGTTAATGCATGTTATAAATAATACCTGTCCCTTGAACTGACTGATCTTCTTTGGGAAGCTCATTTTGGGGAAAAAGGCGAGGCACAGACACCTCAAAGCTGGCTCTAAATTGGGGTCCAATCACAACTGTGCACATATTGCATCACACAGGGACCAGAAGTGGTTTTCAGGCTGCAGAGAAGAAAGGGTTGAGAACGGATTTATATGGGACACCTTTGTGGAAGGGAAGGCTGAAGGCCGCTTTGCCTATGTTGACTTTTAGAGAGGAGCCCGAGGTGCAGCTCAGGCTGTTCCCTAAGGCCCAGTGTGGGAGTAGGCTCCCAACACTGCAGAGCTTTCAGTCTTTCAACCAGAGGCTGGATCCTGGCAAGAAGCAGCATTCCATATAACTGCAGTGGGGAGGAGCTCACAGAGGGGGACACATTGGTCACAGCTGGGAAGCCACAAAAAGCTGTAGACACCTTCTTTGCTGGTCCCTAAGTGAGCGGTTGCTCCTTCCCTTGTGCCTTTCTCCACCAAGCTGAATTCTGCAACAGCCTGTGAAAGCCAGTACCCATGGCCCCAGAGCTCATAGGCAAACTCATCCGCATAGACTCCAGATGGAGCAATCAGAGCTCTACTGCATGGGGATGAGGTTCTTGCCTGAATCATCTCTGTTACTGAATATTGTCTCATTTTTATATCTCTGGTCTTGATCCCAGATAAATCCTGCACTGGACACTGCCTAACTTGAACACTGTGGCAGTCAGCCACAGGCTGATTCAAAGCTTGAGGCTCAACCCCAGCCAAGCACACAGCTCACATTTAGTCCAGAGGATCACAGTGGTCCTTCTTACTCCAGAAACCATAAAGTGACCAAACCTCCAGTTTCCTGCCCAATAGTTTTCTTGGTCTTCATCTCCAAGAATGTGCTGGGCTCCTTTAAGGATCAGCAACAGAGTGGAGTACATTTCTTTTGCTGAGAGCTACTGCTTGTTAGAGGAGCATCATTTGGGTGGGAGATTGCTGTCATAAACAGCGTGAGTCAAAGCTTTTGTGAAACCTTTGTGTATGATGATTGTTAAAACCTTTTGCCTGGGATTGCAGAGAAGCTGTCTGGAACGATTTTGCTTCTTCATTTTTTAAAACAGATGGTGATGCCATGCTGCTGTAACGGTGGTGGCTCACGCTCTCAGGAACCTGCTGTAGCCAGGGCAGATGCTGGAGCAGGATCTGAGTGGGGTGCTTGTCCAGGGATGTTGTCTGCAGGTCAATGGAGGGCTCTTCCTGAGCCAACTCTGAATAAAAGCCAGGGCATGAGGACAGCAGTATCTTGGCTAAAAATAAGAGGAAGCCTTGCCCTCTGTTCTTATTACATGGCTCTTAATCTAGTTTCTGTGGGGTAAAGCTGTCCTGCTACTGTCTGAATGTTGTCTCCTTTCTGCCTCCAGCAGTCAACCACCCCAGTCTCCTCTGTTCTCTGCTCTTCTCATCTGCCATCTGATGGTTTTGCTAATCAGCCAGGTGCTGCAAAGTCAGAGAAGGAGAGAGCTGCTCCGTGTATTTGGCTTGATCTGAGCAATGCTGACCTTAAAAAGGAGGCATGTGGTGACTGTTCTTGGATGGAGAGGGATGGTTAGCGTTCTCATACTTGGAGCTCTGTATCTGATGGTGTGTCCAGAACCACCCAGAGGCCATCCTTGAGTTGGTATCAGCTCAACCATTTAGGATCCATGGAGAAAGTTGTGACAGGTGAAGGAACACTTTGCTCTTCAACCTGGTGCTGAAAATCCCAGGACTGAATACCTGGGTATGCCAGAAAGGCTGGGATTTGGGGCTTAGCTTGGTGACCAACACATTATGTGCTGTTTATTTTGCTAAATTAACTCGAGTTTTAGGAGCATGGACCTGGTTATAGGCTCTTAAAGGATAAGTAGACCTGCATGGGATTAGCAGTTAATTTAGATAGGACGATTCCTAGTGCTTCAAGGTCTCAATTACACCGCAGAAAAATAGAGTAAGAACTACAGCTGGGTATGTTCTTCACTGAAGGGCTAAAAATTCACTGAGAAGAAGAGCAGCTGCACACTGAGGTGTCACCTTAGCTTCTCAGAAGTGTGCTAGGGACCGTGAGGAGGAGCCCTGCAGTGAGGTCTGCCTGTGCTCAGGCTCTTGACAAGAAGCAGTGATATGCATGAACTTCTGGTAGGAGGTTTTGAGTGACTAACTGGATAGAGAACCCATTTAATGTCCTCTTTGCTCAGAGCAGGTGAAGGTGCTCTGCTTGTCTTTGCCTTCTTCCTGTGGTACTGCAAATCATCCCCTTGTACTTGGTCAGCTCTGTGCTTCTGTCCCTCCCTATAGCTTGCAGTACTTATTTGGGGGTCCACGTGCCCATAGGTTGGCAGCACTGAATTACTGTCTCTCATCTCCCCATTGGCTTGGCACTCCTGAGTTTTTGCTCAGGACTCATGCTCTTCTTCTGCAGTCAGATAAAGCTGTGAAACTTTAATTTCTGCCCTGCAGCTCTTGCAGCCTCTCAGCTTCCCTGCTTGGCTGCCTTTCCCTCTTCTTGACTGTCTGCTGGTTTGGATGATGTTTTCCAAACAGTCCTAGTCTGTACTTACAGCGGCAATTTGCATTTTTACTGTCTTCTGCATGTATTTCAGAGGTTTTCTGTGCATTTCCCCTCCCTCCCTGGGGCTCATCACTTCCTTCTATTTAGCGTTATCCATAGGGCCCTGTCCTGTGCACCCCTCAGTTCACTTACAGTTTTGCTTTCTCCCTTCCTGTGTGAAGCTGCTTTCCATCTCTCCAGTTGGGCTCACCTGGAGGCTCTCCCAGCACGTGATGTGATTTACTGCCTCAGACCTTCTTGCTATTTAAATAATCTCCACATCAATTTCCTACTCCTGTTCTTAGTTCTAATAGGGGCTCCTCCTCCCATCCTTGTCTCAAGTATTATTGCCATGTGCATAGAAAAACAACTATTCCCACTGGATTCCCACTCTGGCTTATAGTGAAGTTCCAGGCTGCTAGAGGATGGCCTGGGCACTTCCAGATTCTTGGAGGGCAAATCCTTGACAGCATATCCTTTCCACATTTCCCTTAAATCTGTGGAGCAGAGGACTCTGACCAGCTGCATCCTGTCCATGCAGGAAGTATGTTCTACTCAGCTCCTGGCAAGATTCCCGTTCCATTCCATGACCCTCCACTGAAGGACAGCTCCCAGCTTCACAGCTAACTCCTCAGATTATCAAGGAAAAAAGACAATAAGTTGTTAGGACACAAAAATTGCCTGTTGGGATCAGAGGGACACCTGATATATTTGGGGGAGCAAACATTTGGGACACAACTGCAACTCCTGATGTCCTGGAACTGTGCTGCTATAATATCATAGTTCTAATTCAGATCAAAAATGAGCTTTTAAAGCCAATCTCCCATCTGCATTCACCTTGCTTGAACAGGTGTTGTGGAGAACTCTATGAGCACAGGAAGTTGATTCTGTACGGAAGGTATAAAACTGCCACAAGCATTTTGGGAGCACATCTGATGTTCTTCAGGGCTAGTGGAGATCCAGCCCAAAGGAGTGGGATAAAGCTGCACTGAAATAATGTGCATTGCATGAATGTTGGGTTTCCAGCACTGCTGGCTTTGCTCTATGGAGCCACACTAATTGCTCTGTATTGCTTGATAATGAGGAGACAGCCTGCACCAGTGCTCGACATTGAAGCTCACTGCATGTCAGGGAGCAGAGCTTGAACTCTCCTCCCAGATCCTCACCAGAGCTGAGCTTATGCAAGGCTTGCTCAAGTGCATTGCTGACTTTTATCCCTGTTGGGATTGAAGTGACCCAGGTCTGGACCGATCCATGTTCTGCACTTCAAACAAATAGGTCATATTTTTCTAGCTATAACCAATTCCTATTGGAAAACTGATTTTTCTTAGTGCCATTTTTCAATGCAATTTCCTGCTTCTCATTATAGAACCTGCTTTTTCAGCAGTGGTTTGAAATTGAAAATTTTAATATAGATTCATGTGTGTACTTCGATTCCTTTTAAAAATATTTTCAAAAGTTTTTGAAATCGGGGATTTTACTTTTTTCCCCTCCTATCCCAGCCTGTTTTCTAATTACATTTATGATATCTATTTGATCAGTCTCTTTCCCAGGCTGTTCATCCACCTATTTCTCTACATGTCTGCTTGATGCTTCCTCCCACTCCCTTTTGTTCAACATTTTTAACTATTTTACCAATTTCAGTTGAGTTCAGTGGATAAGAGGATCTGAAAGACAGATAAGTTCATGCTTAAGTCTGCAGCATGCACTCATTTATTACTTCTTTTTGTGACCCACTGCCTGTCCCACCATGAGCGCTGGGGAGAGCTGGCAGACATGGGATGTGATTAGGGATGCTGATTGTGTGTGGGTTTGGGGAAGGGTCACATAAGTGTGACAGGGGCTCAAGTACTGCCAAGGCAAAAACGTGAGAGAGGATACAAGGAAGATCCAATGATACGCAGCTAGGGAAGTATTAGAAAATCTACAGAAAATAGATTTCAATTGTGATGCTTATTGAACAACTTTTTTCTTACTTTCTGCCCTCTTATTTGCACTGAAAAGGGAAGGGAGAGCTTTGTGTGGACTATTAGAGAACTTTTTTTCTCCTGCTTGAAAGGATGCAGAAGCCAATCCTGGGAAAAATGGTGTGGAGAAAAGCTCGTTCTCACACTTTCAATCTGCTGGTGAAAGTCATTTGATTTGATTATTTTGCATCTTCGGATTTCTCTGCACTGTTGATGCAGATATGTTATTTTTGAATTGTAACAATGTAGAATACAAAAAAGCACAGACAATGCTCTAATGCCTGCAGTAAATTCAATTTAAGTTTGAAACAAATCTGTACAATAACCTTAAAATTAGCAGTAAATTACAGATATTAGCAGTCGAGTGGTTCACTGACATCATAAACAGCATTTGCAACATGCATTTTCTCCTTATGCCTTCCATTTTCCATGCCAATAAGTAACTTATAAACAAAATACTATCATTGCATAACATATACTATGATTTCCAGAGAGGAAGCAAAATTGGTAATTTTTAAAATGGCAAAAGAAATGAAATTACAGCCAAAATATCAAGCTGGCTTGATTTCCACAGCAGAAATGTCTGTCTCTTGGTCCTGGAAACCTCTCTTAAAGAGGACAGGAAAGCTGTAGGGACTTCTTTAACCCAACACTGTTCCCAGTCATCGTTTGCCTTTCTGATCAGGATGATTTTTTAAATCAAGATCATGCGCTTGAACAATGTGAATTGAACAATGAACATGCACTTGTTGATTTAAAATCCTTCCCATCCAGTCATTTGTAAATATTTTTGCTTCAGATAAACTTAGAGGTTTTTTTCCCCATGAACTGGAAATCTTTAGCCAGCTCAACTTTAAAAGTACTGGAAAATGTAGTAAATCAAGCCAGAAAGATTTAAAATGAAAGCTGCTGCTCCAGACACCTGCTTGGGAGATGATGTGCATTCTGTATTCGTAAGATGAGAGCCTGAGCTCTTCAGTGCAGATGCATTACAGCTCAGGTTAGGAGAGTGCACTCCCTTCCTCCAAGTGAGGGCAGGTGAGGCAAAATTAGGGAGGTGAAACAGTTTACTCTGTGACTATTCCACATGAAAAGACATCTGGGCACAGCCTTCAGTCGTTGGCTGTCCCTAGGACAGTGCAATGAATTGGCTCTTGTGCCTACCGCAGCCACTCCAAACCTCTGCTCTCTGATAAAGCCCAATTTTGGCATCACAAGGTTGAGGAACAAAGTAATTTAATCTGCTCTTGTGCCTTCTGCTGCCAAAATTCTATTTGAGGGTGGCTGCAGGGGAAGCTCCTGTGAGGGGTGGAATGCAGCAGAGCCCAGAGAGGCTGAAAGGCTCTGGTGGAGACAGGAGGGCTCTGAGCAGTTTGGGGAGATACAGGGGAGAAAGAGTGCTAGAGGGTCTGGAGAAGTTTAGGGGGCTGTGCTGACCCTGCACACACCCAGCCCTGCTCTGTCCACCTCTGTCTCTCTGCCCTGCAGCCCCTGTTGTGAGCATGTCTCTGGGTGGAGGGAGAGTTTGGATCCAGCCTAGAGCTGGGAAGGGGCTGGAGCTCTTTCCCGACCTCCTATTCCCTGTGCTCCCCAGCTGCCCTCTTGTCCCACTGTTGGCAGAGCAAAGGCAGACGTGCATGGCAAGCAGCAGCAGTTGGCCCCTCTGCGTAGACCTCGGGCTGCTTCTGGAGGCAACAGCTATTCCGTGATTTCTTCTCCTCGGCTGCAGGTTCCCATAACACCTCCCATCTCCAGGACCTCTCCTCTTCCCTGCATGAAGTTCACTTGCACAGAACGGCTGGCAGACATTTGAGCAGACCAGACAGTGTGATCCCAGGAACTTTTGTTCTTCATGAAACCAGGCTAAAAGTGAGTTTTCTCAGTGCAAGCAAGTTCACATTCTGTTTAAGAGAACTTTGATGATCAAACACTTTCTTTTTTTATGATTTTTTATACTCCCTTCCCAAAATAACAAATTTCCTGGTGGAATCAGTTAGGCTATTAATTCTGACATCCTCTGCTAAAATCTAACAGTGTTTCCTCTAAGTCCAGGTCCTCAGATCTTACCAGAGTTTTCTTCCAGAAGGCAGAAGGAGTTCAGGATCCTTAGTAGCCAAATCTACCACGGATCTGGGAAGCCCAAAGGAATCAGAGTACCATGTACTTCTGCATGGACTTATTCCTCCTCGAGTGCAGGATTTTTCATTTACCCTCGAGATTCTTTCATTATCTTCCTCTCTGCACATTTTTCCACCCCGTTGAGATGCCTCTAAACGGCACCACAACTTTCTGATGTATCATTCCAGCTTCTTATCTACAAACCTGTGTTCTGTCCTATTGCTTCAGGTTGTTAATGAAGCTACTATACAGCATTAGCCCCAGTACCTCTGACTTACCTGCAGCTGGACTTTGTGCTGCTTATGGCAACCCTCTGGGTCCCTTCTCTCAAGCTGATAAGACATGGGTGCAAATTCTGCGTTGGTTCTGAATATTTAAGAATTATTTTGTCCACTTTCCATTCACATTTCAAACAGAGGAATTCCAGACTAGAAGTCTCTTTTTAGTCCTTAAAATGATGGTAAACAAAGGCAAGTTGGCAGTTTGTTTTTTGATTATCTTTATTTGTTTTTAGCAACCACAATCCATGTAAGACAATGAAACTTGGAATGAATTTCAGTACAGCTCCTTTGCACATGCATCACTGATGGAAAGCACCACTGGGCTCTGCAATTCAGCGGCTCCTGCCAAGAGCTATCAAAGCTGGCATCTGTTCTACAGCCTGAATATTTCTCACCATGTGCATAGATAAGAATCTTGCCTTGCATTCTAAGGCAGCAACCCTTAGAACCTCTTGGAACTTCCCTGAATGCAGGACGTAGTCTGGCATTAAAAACATTTGTAAGAAAAAGGTTAGCCAACAGTAACTTCCCCCTGAGCCAATCAATGAAAAAGTCAATGTGTGTCCAGAGAGACTAATTATAAAATGGAAACCAAGGGGGCAAACAAGCATTCAGAGTGGATAAAAGCAAAATTAGTTGGGAAAAGTGACACCAAATGCATCAACACCTGGGTTTCCTAATGTTGATTTGATGGATCTGACATTTAGTTTCTTGGAGAACAAGAGGGACCTCTCTCTTGTGGGTCTAACCTTCTTCTTGCTCTCTTTTTAAGGTGTTTCAAGTTTTGGAAGGTAATGCTTCATGGAGGAACATGACATCTATTTCAAAAACCAGATATTTTTAGCCACTTTATTCTATGGGACATGGGTGAGTAAAAGTTAGTCAGCCCCGTCTTACGTGCCTTTTTCTAGCCAGGCTACTGTTAAAAGACTTCCTTGTAAAAAAAAAAAAATCTGCTTGAGTTTCTCATGTTCCTGCTTCACACACGCTTACGGTACTTAGCCTTTTGGATTGGCTTGTATATTTTTCCATTGAGCAAAAAAGCTTAAATTTGGGCCATTTGATTTCGGTACGTCTGTGGAATCTGACAATATTTAACTGAATTGCCTTATAGTTTATTTTATTGTAATATGGAACAGATAGCTTGCCTGCCTGTGTGTTCCTACCTCTCTTCTCTTTTCTATCTGGACGCATGAACAGCTGACATATCTAATACCTGTCACACTCCAGGTTTCCTTAACAGCCCTAAATTCCAGTTCTTAAGCTTTATCTTCTCTCCCTTAACCCTGGATTGCAGACGCTTTATCCATAAAACAAGTTCAAAGGGTAAAGAATACGCATCACTTTTATCCAATGTTACATATGCATGGTGCTGTGTGTGGCTTATGATACATCTTCATCTAAAGCATCGAGAAAATCACAATTTTAACACACTGTGACTTAGATTTCCTAATTTCACAGAAGTCTGACCCAGGAGCTGGAACAACTCACCCAAATCACAAAGCTGGCTATGGCCTCAGAAATATAGGGAGAACGGGATAAACTTTGTTGTCAGTGAGCAAAGGCATTTAGAACCACTTCTTTCTCATCTCTCCGTAGTGTGAACCCGTGAGGTCTGAGGAGAGCTCCTCCAAAAGGAGTGAGTGCATGAGGAGGCATCATTCAGAAGGCTAAGCTAGGACAAGAGAGTGATCTTTTTTGCATCACATCCTGCCAATTTCACATATTAAGAACTTACTGAGAGTAGGAGCTATAGCTGTGCTCTTCACCATGTGCTAGTATCCTCACAGGAGCATCATCTCCACATTGTTCAACTCCGGGCAGAAGGACTGGGGCTGTTTATCCAGGTAATGCATCAGTGTTGATTTTTCTAGTCTTGCTTAGTTTGGATCTGATCAGAGATTCCAGCTCACCTTGGCCACTTGCTGTGTTTAGCCTGCATCCTCAGCCTTTCTTCTGGAAGCTCCAGGCTTCATCAGACCTTTCCTGATTAAGCCCAAGATGGGAAAGGAGGGAGATCATACACAGCTGTCCCATGTCGGTGAAGTTGCCACCCACTATCATCTTGTACCAGGCTTGCCCTGGATTTGTTATCCTCAGATCATTTCTAAAGTGTCAAAATTGAGTTTTCTACTGCACCTCATGCTTAATCCTAAGGGTACATCCTACTCTCACCTCTGTGTGTGAGATGAAATTCACACGGATGTAGCTGGGTTTATGGGCTATAGCTGAGAACAGGAGCAGAGCCCACTTCTCAGCTTAACAGTGCAGGCTTTTTGGCTTTTTTGTTTTGCTCATAGGTGCACAGCCATCTGCCCCTCTACTACAGTGCTGTCTGCCATCTGTCCTAGGAAAATAACTGTAAACTCCAAATGCTCACAGGCTGCAGAGTTAACAGCTGAGATGGTACTGAGCTTGCTGAACAGGAGGCAGTAGACTATTAGTTTTGGAGTCTTCACTGAATGGCTAGTATCTAACCTGAGTTAGCTGGGCACATTCAACCAGTAGAAACCTTAAATAATGGGATAAGCAGAGATGCTGCTTAGGGCTGCAGTTCATATGGCACAGTAACCGAGTACCTGCTTGAAGAGATCTCTTACCTGCAGGGGTGTGGCATGGAGGCTTCAATGGAAGGAATCTCTTTCTCCAGGTACTGCTGGTATCAGGGAGTCGTGCTCTGTCATCTGGGATGGTTCAAGGGTAACAGTTTGAGGCAATGTCCTATAGTGCTGGCCTGGCCAGCAACATGCATCCTGCTAGGATGCATGGAAAGGGCAACCATGGCCATCTACGAAGATGTTTCTTCTGCATGGATGAAGTCCTCACCAAGGATCTACCCTTCCTTCTGGGATTCTCCTCCTCTTGAGGTCCTGACTTACCCTAGTATGTACTCCAGACATGTCATGCCTGGCCTGTGGGCTCCATGAGGTTCTGCTCTGCACTTCCAGCAGGGAGAAAGGCGGCTCTGTGGGCATGAGCTGAGAAGCCTGTCCTCAACAACCTGGAGATAGGGCACTTGTGGCCCAGGTTCCAGGTGAGGGTACATGGATGTGACCCTGTTCCCCTGCCAGATCATGCAGAAGCAAGAGCGGTATAAGGACAAAGGGAGGCCTAAGATGGCTGCAGAGGCCTAAGATGGCCGCAGAGGCCTGAGAACTGCTGCTGAGGACAGCTCTGGCCTTGTTGAGGCAGATGAATGTAAACCACAAGCCTGTGGCTTTTTCCCTCAAATCCCCATTCTTTTTGTTCTACCTCCATTGGAGTGAAGGGGACACCCTGAAAACATGCCTACCCTCATCCTATGTGAGATGTGACGTGACGCTGCTGGCCCGCTTCACCCACTCCAGGGGAAAAGCACTGGGCAGCGCCAGGCCTTTGTCCAGGCAAAACATGGCCAGACTGGAGAGTGAGGAACAGCCCCAAGGAGCATTCCTGGGCAGGACCTTCTCATCTCAATGTCTCAAAATGCTGAACCAAACCACGTTAACTAATTGTGGCATTTTTAACAGAGCTGAAATAGAGTAAGTTTTGTCATTCCTCAGGCATCCACTCCCTGCAAGACCCCAGCCAACACACAGGCAGGAGCATGGTGTGATCATTCAGATGGTACTCTGCTTTTTTTTTTTTTTTTTTTATTGCAGTCTATCTTCCTTTCCTGCTTGTGGTAAGGAACCAAGCAGTAACAGGCATGCCCTGCCTTCTTCCCCCACACCACTTCAAGGCAGCAGTGGTCTGTGTGTTCCGCAGCACTCCCAGAGAAATGAGAAACTGTCCCTAAAAGCCCTCGATTACCTGGTGGGAGTGTAGCCGGAGGCTGGCGTTGAATACAGATGATAGCTTTGTGGGCCTGAGATGCTGAGGACAGAACTCCTTCTCGACAATTTTACTCCACCAAGACCTCTTTTTCACCTATTTTAACTCCAAAGGATTTTAATAGCTCTGGCCTTGATCTCTTCACCAGCACATGAATGACAGCTGCAGGAAGAACTATAACATTTTAATTGACATTTGTGTTTAGAAGCTCAACTATAATTAGAGGCAAGTGAATCATCTGCAAGAAATAATTAATTCAGGCAGTGCTGCCTTTCTTCCTCTTCGTGAATTTTCTATGAACAGGTTGCTACACTCACAAGGCCATTCTTCATACTGACTATTCACACGTTTTCTCCGGGTCTGCTGGTCGCTTGCAGCAGCCAGTGGCAGGGTCTGGATTTCCCACTGTGCTGGTCAGGGACATGAGTGACATGCTGATGTTCCCAGCCCTTGGTTACATGGTGTAGGGAAGCAGCTGGGACTGTGTGGATGTGAATTTTATATCCAAGTATAGCAATGTCGTTTAAAGTAGGTGTGCTGTGTTGGAAAGCTGAGATCAGTGCAGTGCCAGGAGGGGTAGGCCAGTCTCCCTTGGTGTTTGTCTTCAGATGTTGTGAATCGTTTAGGACACCCTCAAGTAAACCCCAAATATCTCTTCATCATCAACCCCACCACTCCCAGGCTGTGAAGGATGTGACTCTGGGCCAACAGTCAATCCTTAAGCCAACTATGAAGCAAAGTGGTGGAGGTCTTGGTAGCATTATTTCCTGTGGGCTTGGTCTTGGTCTTGCAATGGTGCAGGACACAACCCCATGATTTACAAGCCTCTGGCTTTGGGCTCTCAGTAGAAGTTAGAGACCTGTTCTCTGAACAGGAATGTTGGCAGAACAGTCTCTGTATAAAGCAGGGCCTATGTTCATGGGGTGCTGGGGAATCTGGGGAGGAGGTGGCTTGTTTTTGCTTTGGGTCCAGGCAAACTTGCTCCTCCATCCTGAGGAACCCTCAATTCTCCAAAGGTGTCCACTGTTTCCTGAGCTTCTGGAAATAAGGATCACCAATAGCAGATGTCCTTCCAGTCTCTGTAACTTCATTCTAGCTGCCAGGTGCAAGGGGGCAGAGCCGTATTTCTGGCTGGGTAAATTTCATGGAGATTTTCTCTTTCTTATATGGACTTTGTATTTTTCAGCTTTTTATTTGTACCTTTGTCAGTTCTCTAACACTTCTAAGTTCTTGTTCGGTATTTTGCATTTCAGCTTATTTATTCCTAAGAGCTTGATGCAAAGCCCAGTGAAGCCAAATTTGCCCTGAGTAATGGTTATGTCTTTAACGGTCTTAATACGGCTTCTTAAACAAGTTTCGTGTTTTTCATCTGGGAGTATCAATAAGCAAGTGCTGACGATACTTTTAGTTTTTATTAACTTGTTATTAGTGGCCTAGACAAAGAACTTGCAGTTTGTATATAGCTGTAGAGTCTAATCTAATCTGATCCATCTAGCTGATATACTTGCCTGGGCAAGCAGCCACAGCTTGGTAGCTGTAGAGTATAAAGTTCATCTGCCAAATAGCTGAAATGACAGAAAGGACAGAAGCTGGAATGCAATTATTAATTGATGTGTTTTTGATTGAAGTTAGCTGCTATTGATCATCTCGGTGCTTAAACGAATGAGGCTCATAATGTATTCTTTATACTGAACATAGATACACCATGCACCTTCCTCATTGATCTGTTGTACATTGGCAAAGTTATTTAGCATCTCATTACATGAAAATCTATGATGAGATCATATTACACAATCTGAAGCCCAATTGTGGCACTTCTATTAAGATATGTAGCACAATGTCACCACAACGGAGGAATTCATTTGAGGGACTCTCAGTCGCCATCAATCTGTGGGATGCATATGCATATGCATATGTGCGTATAAAATTAAAAGAAGTAACTGCTACTTTGAAATCATGTTATACCAGATGATAAGCAGCTTTATAAGATATTTTATATTAAAATCTGCTGAAATGTTTTTCTAAATTCTTCTGCCTCTTCTGTGTGAGGTTGCCATAATTCACTCTGCAGAGATTTTTATGCTGCACCATATGCTTTCAAACCATAGCTGTTTTAGATCGTTAACATAACCATGGGATAAAATTAGAGCGAGGTCTTCATATGCTGTCCCACCGTGGCTCTTTGCCAGCTCGTAGCCAAGCTTGGAACTTGCTGTAGGTGAACTGGTGCACGCATCATCAAATTTCGCAGAGGGGCCTTTGGGGAGCAGTGGGACTGCTCTGCTGCAGATCCTGCTCCAACTAGCAGCCACTGATTCAGGCTCATGACCCAGCAGCAAGGGGGAACAAAACATCTAGCTGGAGACTGGGACCATGATGCATATATGGCTTGGCCACAGCCATGATCAACTACACCAACCTCACATTGGAATACAGTCTTCACCACCCAAGTGCCTCTGGGTTTTACTTTCATCCCATCATCAAGCATGTCCTTTACCAACACTATGGAAGCAATTTTTCAGCTCTTTCTCCCTCCCTATCCATAGAATCATAGAATCATAGAATGGTTCAGGTTGGAAGGGACCTTAGAGATCACCTTGTTCCAACCCCCCTGCCATGGGCAAGGACACCTCCCACTAGACCAGGTTGCTTAAAGCCCCATCCAGCCTGGCTTTGAATACTTCCATGGTCTTCACAAAATCTTCTTAACACCAGCTCAGAAGATTGTTTCAACTAAATCTCCTTGGAAAAGGTTGTCCACGTGCTGTAGCAGCTTCCATCTAAGCATCATGTTTATGTAGATTTCTCTCCAAGGTTTCTAAAATATTCAAATTATTTCCTGTATATTTTGTCAAATTCTGACAAAGTATCTCCATTCCATATGTTGCTGATTCATTTATGTCACAGGTTGAGAATCAGCTTCAGGACTGCAAGAGATGCATGTTGACTTTATGCAAATCTTCTATATTCTCAGCAGCTTGCTGGTCCTCAAACAGGACGCATTGACAATAGCTGTAAAGTTGTCCAGCCATTGTCTGGTTGGGGACAAGGTCAATTTTGTGCTGAATTGAGTCTTTTGGGTTCTTCACCGCAAATTTTGATTTGGATGACTGCAAGCCGGGTTTGTAACTTTTGCAACTGCCTTATTTCTCTGACAGCAGCGTACTCCTGGATGATTGTTTGTGACTTCATTTGTGGTTACTCCGTTTAGCTACTGAAATTCCTTAATACAACACTGTACCTTCATTTCCAAGAAACAAATGTTATATGGTCTGCTTGCCCGCCCTCTTCTCTATCAATCCCTCTGTTCATCTGTCCATTCATCCACCTGTCTATCTCCCATCCTTAGGGGTAACTGAGCACATCCCAGGTAAATCATTTCAGCACTGGTAAGGAGACTCATTCACAACAGCTGAGCCAACTAAAAGCGGTTTCTTGCCATAAAAATCATTTGATGCTGTGGGTGAATTACCAGTCCTTGTAAACACGATGCTTCTAGATGTAATTTATCCTAATTTAGCTCTTGTATTGTCTTGTGTATTGTCTCTGAAAAAGGCAATCTTGATAATGCAGTCTCAGATAGAGTAATGCATACTGAAAGCCCGCAGTGGAATTACCCTGACTATGTGCAGCTTCTCATCTCTAACTGGTGATACTATTCATGACGGATTCTTTGGAGTTGACATGATCTTGCAAAATATTTTTTTAATGGCTTTTGTCCAAAAAATATATTTTTTGCCAAGAAAAAGTTAACAGCATTGGATTATTGTCTAGCATTAGGCAATTCTTATTTTTTTGGGCAATTTTTAACAACCACTTTCAGAGTGCTTTGAGATTGGCTTTCCTGTCCCATTGACACCTAGCATATCCATCACAACTCTTCCTGCACAGGCTGGGGAACCTGGGGAGCAACACCTGTCTTTGCCATGAGGTATGTCCTACAGCAGGTGCTGCAATTCCAAGCTGATCTAGACCTCCACTTTCTTGCTGTTGCTGCTAGATTGGATAGAAGAAGGTTGGCCTGTCACTTTCACCTTCCCTTGGGACATGGCAGCTGGATGATGGGCACGTGTTGAGGGGGCTGCCTGGGCATGGGGACCCTGCAGCTCCTATGCCTCTGCAGCTGATCACATGAGGCACTGGCTGGGTCATGGTTGTCTCTCTTGCTGGCTTTCACTCCCTCACTCTGGATGAGGCTCTTACTGACATGCCATGGGCCATGGTGGTCCCAGACACACAGAGGGAAGGAGGGAGCTGGCTGTGCTGGAGTTTGGGACTTCCTGCATGGACATCGCTCCTGTTACTTCAGATGCTGTAACTCTGTTATGGCACCAAATATCAGTGCACACAAGTGCCTGAGTGCTTGCCTGCACACGCAGGTTAGCGGCAGTGCCCAGACAGATCTCTGGCTCCTGGTGCATCTGCTCTCCAGCTTCACTTCTGGATCCAAAAGGACAACTCTCAAATTTCCCAGAGGAGCTGTGAAGAAGAGGTAGCCTTGTAAGGTGTCATTGGGACGTGGGTTTCACTACCCATCACCTTCCTTACTTTGTGGTCTGTCACCAGATTGAAATGCATGCTCAGCTCTTTGTGTAGGGATTCTGCTGGGCAGCACTGCAGACCGAGGTCAGAGCTTCCGCTCGGAGCGCCATGGGGTTTTCCCTCTGCTCTGGCTCCTGTCTGGCAACCTATTCTATCTCTGCCACAATTGACCCCACTTATGTGGCATTTAACAACAAATTTCAGCCAGCAGTTTGGAGCTTCTGCCACTGGTTATTTACATGTGTTTATTCCTGGGTACCACCCTACTGCTCCAGCCTCAGAAGCTGGTAAAAAGGCTGTAATTAACAAAGCAAAATGCATATGCAATTTACTCCTGGTGTAATAGCTCAGGGCCATGGGGATATGACTCCAGCTGGGAAAGGCTCTGCTCTCTCCTCCCTCCCTCCGACCTGGCTGTGAGCTGTGGATGTGGCTGTGCTGAAGGGATGCAGTGTGTCCCTGCACTTCCACGCCACTCCTATTGCTAAGGCAACTCCATCTTTTGGCTGCCAGCACTCTGATCTGGAGCTGTGCTGTGACACAGTGAGCAGATATCAGGGAATGACGAGACAGCCAGCTCCATCCTGGAGGGTGCTGGGGTGGATAAAACCAAGCAGAACTCGATGTCTGTGTGGGGATGACCATTGCTCTGGGTGCCCAGGGATGGCATGGTGGACAGGATGGCCAGTGGAAGAGCTGTGCTATGAGGTTTGATGGGCTGCTTTGGTGGGCACAGAGCTGAGGGCATGACTCTGAGGGCGTGGAGGTGTGGAGTCTGCCTGGTGTCCATGGACCAAGACATCTGCAGGCTGTATGGGCTGTTTGGAAGGCTGTCCTGCATTAACACCACCAAGGCTCTGACACAGGGATCTTCCTGCTGGTGTGTAGGGCTGTGATGGTGTCTCCTTAACACATCCTGACAAATGGGAAGAGTTCTGCAGCTTCCCGCACTCCTGTAATAGCCTTCTGCACTTGCCTTATGGAAAAGTTTAGCCCAACCACTTCAGCTAGACCAAAGCAGTTGTCAGGAGACCAAACTGCAGTGTGCTGCTGGGCTGCTCCCATCCTACCATGACATAGGTGGCTTGGTGTCAGGGTGAGCCTAAACCAGTAACCCTGCATCAACAGGAACAGCCGAGTAAGCAACACCATCTCATCCCCATATACAACAGTTTTTATGTAGGAAGAAGTGTCTCCCATCCTGCACTGTCCTGGGGTGCTCCCTGTGTGTCTTTCCCCAAAGGCAGTTCAGCTGAAGGGTCTACTGGATGGCATGTCCCTGCTCCTCCGTTTGGCCCTGTAGCACTGTCTTAGAAGAAAACTCAATGTCCTCCCCTTAGGAAAGACCTTTTCCAAGCCTTGGCTCTCTGTTGCCTTTCTACAGGATTCCTCATTGCTTTGCCTTTGGGCTTGGCAGTATGGCTTCTCCATTGGAACTGCTCTTGGGAAGATGCGTTGGCATAACCCTGTCCTGGAGGGAGCTGTGTTTTAGCTTGGCTTTTCCCCTCAGCTTCAGTTGCTCACAACCTTCAGTTTTGTGCCAGGAGTTCAGGACTTGCTCTGGTTTGGATGAAGCAAACAGGGCTGCAGTGGTAGGTGCCCTCTCTAGGGAAGTTTCTAAATCTGCACTAACTCCTTACATAAATATGTTGCTACTTTTGTCAGAAGTTTTTTTATCAGCTCCTAGCAAGGAATCCCACACACATCACTTCATAACTCTGGTTGCTCGAATTAATATACACAAAAAAGAAAACAAAAGACATTAAATCAGCTCTAGTACTTGACAAAACAGTCTATTTTTTTTCTTAATTTACATCTGGCTGAAGCTTTTGATTGATATTTTTCACAATAAAATATGATAGAAACTATTCATTTTGATGCCACCTTCTATTTTTAAATGGGGATTCTAAAGAAAGAACTAAATTTCAGCTCAGAAGTTTGCTGTTTTCACAAATACCAACTTCAGAAATGGGAACAGAGCCTGTAAAAGAGAACACAGCTATTTTATAGCCTTTCTCATTCCTGCTAAGGAGGAAAAGTTGTGACAATCCTATTTAGACTCATTCGACCACCCAGCTTGAGTGACGGTCCCCTCAAAGATCCGAGTTTGCGCATTTATGAAAACAGCTCACAGTGATTAATTTTTGTTGTATTACTCAGTGCTTCCTGGTCATAGTTTCATTCATGAGCTGATGGTCAGTCCTGTAAATGGATTCATTATTCATATGGGTGCTATAAGTGCATGTAAATCATTTTATTCTCCAGGGTTGGCTCTTTGTTGCGACAATGGACTGCTAATTACTATTCACTGCATGCAATGTGTCAGCTGGGACGATTTCTACCCCACTGTTCGGTTACTGGATCTTTTTACCAGGAGTGCAACAATTAATGGTGAGTGAAAAACAGTCAAGACTGCCTTCAGCATCTGAAAATAGTGATCTACATGCAGAGACAATGCTGGGAGAGAATCGACAAACACAGCAAAACCAACAGAAAATAATTAACAGTTATCCATTGCTTGTGTGTTGAGGTGCACCAGAGAGTTCACTCAATATTTCTCGCTTTTTCAGTAAATAGGAAGGGTAGAAATCTACTTTTGGTATTCTGATATAACTACGTAAATTCTGCAGCTGGAGCTTAAAGAAAAAGCTCCAGGTATGATAAGGCTTGTTGGGAAAGTCATGAGAGCTATGGATAGCAAGAGTTTCCAAGCAAGCATACAAGCACACAAGCTGCTAAAATTTGTGATACTTCCAGGAAGCAGTGTCCTTTCCCAAAAAAGGGGAGGTGGAGAACAAAGCAACCTCGCCAAGCTACCCAGCCTTGGAACACATTTCATTGGTACTCCGTGGCTTCATCAGAAGTACTCCTGCCCGACAAAGTAAAAGCAGAGCAGGGCCCATGTTCATTTGTAGAATGAGCAGAGCAGGGCAAGGTTCATTTGTATAGAAATGAGCTGCCATACAAGAGATAACGGTTTATTATTTCACTTTGCAGATCTCCATTCATTCACAGCTCATGTGACTCTGGCTACAGCCAAGTCAGTTGGAATTAATTTCTCAAGTATGGCACCATGAGACAATGCATCAGATGTTTTAATAAAATTCAGACAGGCTGCAGCTATCAAGGTCCTTTCAGACACTAATTATGGGATTCTATTAAACAAAAAAAAAGCACAACAAAAAAAACAACAAAACAATCAGATTTTCTGGTACTGTCTTTTTGCAATTCTGGTTCAGTTTCATCCTCCTGGATGTTTATAAATTCCTGCCTTTAATATTTAACATGTAGTGTTTTGGTTTACCAAGGATTAGGTTGATATTACAGCCAATCCAGTGCCAAAAGTACTCTGTTTTGCTTTGTTCAAGACAGCTCTCACATCTGCTTTTTTTCACCCACTCTTGCCTTTGCTTTGCTCTCCAGCTAAACAGAAAGAAATTTCATTTCACTATTTTCATTCAATCCTTAAATAAACCCTTTGGTCCTCTGCCTGTGAAATAGCCACTTCCTATGATTTCCTCGTGCTTTAGTTTTGTGTTACATGTGTGTTCATTAATTTTTTAAGTGCCAGAGTATTTCCTCAGCAGATAAGAGCAGCGTGCTAGTTGGTTGGGACATAGTGGCCAATGTGAGCGAAGATTAAAGCAGCCCAGGCATTTCAACCTGCATTCTTCTTCCCTGTGGCTTCAGAAACCAATTGATCAGGTCAGAAAACTCATGGAAACCAACAAGGGGCAGAGACAGTAATGTATGCTTCAGGTCCAGCAGGGTACATTCTCCATATGGGCTCTATCCCAGTCTAGCTTGGGACATGGACCTAACCACTGAAAAAAGCAGTAGTGCTCTGAGGGATGCTGGCCTGGTATGCAGCACAGGATGAGGTAATACCAATGCCCAAGGTGATGTGTGTGGTGAGTATCCACCCAAGGACTGACTGGTCTTCAGAAGGGGTTAAGCTGCAGCTCTGAGAACCTGGGTCCAAACAGATAGACCAACCTGGACTTGACCTGATGGGACAGCAGGCTTCTTGGCACAGTCAGAGAGGCTGGGTCCATCCCACTTGCACTCAAGTTGGGTCCAGCAGCTTTTTATCTGCTCTTGCAGGGGACTGGCATGTTCACTGGGCTGCCTGGCAGTTTTCTACACATATTCCTTAAGAGCAACAAATTTCCTGGAAATTCTTGCCAAAGATGGATGGGTCAGTTCCAAGCTGGCCGCAAGCTGTGGGTTTGGTGGGCACTCATTGGCTGATTTTACAGTGGTGACAAGCTTTGGTGGGTAGTGAGGAGCACAGACAACACTCACCTGATCCCAGCACTCCAAGCTCTCAGAGACTGAGGTCTATTGGCAGACCACACAGACAGTCTGCATTTTGTGACTCTGATCTCAGATGTGGGATGTCTTTTGGTAGATGGCACCATGGAAGCTGATGCATGAATGGCTTCAGTGCTTTCAAAAGAGCATTTATTTCCCTTCCCAAACACACAACAGCTCAGAGAGGGGCAGCCTTTGCTCCACAAAGATGGCAAGGAGTGTGCCTGGCCGGTTCAAACACAAAGAATTCTGTGTTCATGAATGAAGCTGCCTGAAAGTTCTGCTCTTTGAAAGATTCACCTAGCAGGTCAAGACCGCCATTGCTATAACTCCTGCCTTTCTGAATTCTGCCTGCTACATTTGGAATAAAATGCATCAGTGTAAGAGGTCTATTCCAGCCGCTTCGTTAGCTGTGCTAATGGTGCATTGAGCCGTGCTCTGTGCTGGCACACAAACCCCATCTCCCCCAGCCTGGAGATCTGGGTCCTCACTGCAATAAACTCTACACGAACTGCTGGAACAACGCACTCACTGTTACATTTATTCAGGGAAGCATGTGTTTCTGATATCCACATGTGGTAATTAAACAGAAAAATTATACTGAACCAAAGGGCTGGAGCCTTTACCTGAGCTGATACATTCTGAGTATCGTTATGGAAGTAATTTGGGTTCCTCATTGCGAGATCTGGCTGTATGGTAGAGCTGGGTCCCAAATTTTTGCTTCCTTCTGCAGGGCTTTGCGTGTGGGACCTCACTCCTGGGCTGTGTTTGAAGGGCTCTTGTTCCACAGCGATCCTGGCTTTCCTCTGCTGATCATGGGTGTGACAGCAAGCAAGCGTCCCAGGACAAACCGATCCCTTCAAGATCTCCTTTACACCAACCCAGCTCTGTAAACCCAAGCACTTGGCAGAGCACTCAGCCCAGTGTTGTGTCCCCAGCTGACTGATGGCCATGGCTGTGTGCTGCTCACCTTTCCTGTGATCTGATTTCACCGTGCCTATAGGGATGTGCATGGCAGAGCTGTGGGCTTTATGCATTCCCACTGGGTCCCTGCCTAGAGAAATGAGCAGGACCAGGGCTGGAGGTGACACAGTGGCAGCAGGGACACCCAGGCAGCTGAGAGACCTCCTGTGGCAGATGCTGTGAGTGCACAGACACAACGGGAGCAGCTGTTCCCACCACACGCAGCTCATCTGCTGATCTGGGGAAGTTAAAACACAAGCAAATGAATTACTCAGCATAATTTTCCGTTAGCTACTGAATAGCTTGCTATAATAGAAACAACAGAATAAATCAATTAACAAATGCAACCCCAGTAGCTCAGTTGCAGGTATTTAATGAATTACTCCATGTAACTGCTAACTCTGTAGAGAAGAGACAATTATCTTTACTGCACCTCAGTACTTACTAACTGTTGTGCACATCACAAAATTTCAGTGTAAGGCAGAGGACGGTACTGCCAAACCAACTGCAATAAATGTGGGCAGCAGAACTTGTGAAAGCAGATCGGCACGGAGCAGAAGCATCCAGCATAAAACCTGCTGCACTGTCTGTGTGTGCAGGACACAGAATCGCACTTTGGGTGGACTTTAAATTACGAATTCAATCCCATTACACAGGATTTTAACATCAAACACAGCATTCTAAATTCCTGTAGTAGAGTTTTTGTTCACTTTTATTTTTTCATTTTCCCTTTGTTAAA
>WBMW01000296.1:10960-52848 GCA_013396635.1 Penelope pileata | reverse complement strand
ACCATAGGATATGTGAAGGGAAATGGCTGGGGATTTTTCAGTAGTGATTTACAGGGGGGGAGGGGAAGGAAAAAACAAAACAAAAAAAAACAAAAAACAACAACAACCATGAATCATCTCACCAAGAAAACGCAACAAAACCCAGGCATACCCAAATTTCACCAGAACAGAAATCATGATTTTTCATAACGTTCCTGACGAGGGGTTTGGGAGGGGGGAGTTGGGAGGGGGGAGGGAGGGCCTTCCATGACCTTTATTCGACGTATAGGCATTTTTGGCAAATTTTGTACAAATGCTCCGCAGGTGTTTCAAGCACAAGTACTGGTGTGATTTATGCCTTCATAACCCCAAATCAGCATCCAGATCTTCCCACTCACACGCACCATTTTCCAGGCAGACATCCCAGGTTAATTTCCTTCCATTTTACTCCACTCACAAGAAGCTGACCCAACCCAGTGGGTTTACCTTGCTCGTTCAGATACTCATACATTTGAGATGGGGTTTTTTTCAGTGTCTTTCTCCCTGCTGCTCGATTTGTAACAGTCTCAGTCTCGTAGGCTGAACCCTTCACATCCAGTTTGTTTATTACAGAGTCTATTCCACTCAATCATTCAACAGAGAGTTAGTCTGAAGAGGGAGCACAGTTGCTGATTGAATACACAACACTTTAATAAGCCTCCTTCTCTGGGATATATCCACGAAGGTACTTGTTGCTCTTCAGGAACATTCTCTTTCAATGCACAATGGCTGAATCATTTGTGGATATTAAAGGGACACTGTCAAGTACTTTTTAAATAGTTTTTAGGGTTTGGGCTTTTTTTACTCTCCATTGTTTGTAATATTCTCTTACAATCTTGGAAATAAAATTTCTTTCCCTACTGATACTGTTCTTCTCCATTTGGCATGCAGCGTTCTCTCTACTCACCCCATGCCTTTCACCATTCTTGTCCTTCTCTCCACCTTCCATCTGGAACAGGAAGAGGTCCATGTCACCCATCCCCTGCTCACTGCCCTCGCTCCATGGAAGGTATCTGCCAGCTCTGTGAGGCTGAGCTGCTTTGCTGTGCAACTGCCACAAAGTAAGCCTAAGAGCAGAAAGCCTAAAAACACAGAGATCAGCTCGTTGAGGAGCTCAGCAAGCCCAAAACCATGAGCCTGCAGCTATCAAACCTGAACGCAGCCCTCCCAAAAACTCCTGAAAGTGCTTCAGCCAAACTGCACCTGTTCTGCAGAAGTGCTGAGCAACACTGCACAGCGGCTGTGTCTGGTCTGACTGCCCTTGGTCGCTGTACCAGCACCTCTCACAGCTTTTACTGGAGCCATGGCCAGTGTGAGCCACCGGCTCCTTTGGCAGCTAGGCTGTCATGGGTCAGGTGCTTCTGGACTGGGGAACGTATCCAACTTCAGCCTCCAGCTTTGAACACTCCAGCCATTCTGCAGTGCTGAAGATGGAGGTTAGCGTCAGCAGGCAGGTCGTACTTTTCATCCAGATTACTTGACAGTGTCCCTTTGAATATCAGAAGGCAACAGAGCGGGTGCTTCTCTGGCAGAGAACGTGGGAGGTGAAACACCAGCCAAGAAAGCTGACTTGCTGAGGACCTATGTGAACAGCATGGTTTCTGAGGCCACTGTACCTTTATCTGACCAAACTTACCATCCACCACACAGTGAGGCGAGGGAAGGGATGTTGGTGGGAAGAAGGAGAGGGAAGGGGCAATTCTGATAATCTCTAAAAGCAGCTACCCCCAGAACGAAGGTGTTGCAGTGAACAGTCTCTGGAAGATCTACTTGTGATCCACAGTAGAGAGGAACCTGGTCAAAGGAAGCAAACACAGCAGCCTCTCATCCCCATGCCCGTCCTGGAAACCGTGCTTGTTCCAAGCGATGGGTAATTGTGGTGGTTTTGGGAAAGGGCAGGCATACACCAATGAACAGAAGGCTGTCAGACATAATGTTGTTTCCCTCCCTGTCCTCCACTCTTTTAATATGAAGAATTCAAATCCCTTTAATTTGGCAAAAGGCTAAAAGCTTATCAGGTCAGAAGCACAATTTGCCGTGCAAGAGTGGCGTGACCTAGCGATCCGAGCACACAGGACTCTGCGTACTCTCACTCCAGCTCTGCCACCGACTCTGTAGCCTTGGGCTGTTCGGCTCAGTCCCCCGTCCACGCAGAGGGGGAATAACAATACGTACCTACCTCACAGGGGTGTTGTGAGAATCCACGTTGGGAAAGCCTGCTGAAGCGCAAAGCCGTGCGCGTGCCCCAGGCGGTGGCAAGGTGTGTGGGGGGGGAGCAGCACTGCCCTTTGGCTGGTTGTAGTCTGAACCGCTCAGCAGGAGAACCATGGGCCCTCTCCTGCTTGGAGATCCACCTCGATCCGAAGCAGAGGGGGCCGTCTGAGTGCCCTCTCCTCCATTGCATGACATTTTAAACTGCTGTGAGGTGCAGGGTAGTGACCAACACAAAGTCCTACTTGACCAGGGATTTGCTACAACCTTTTCTATATCTGTGGGGTTTGTTGGTTTGGTTTTCCATATATTGTGCTTAGAAATAAACTTTCCACTTAGGGCTGGCGGTTCGGGGTCTCTTCTGTTGCATGGCAATGTATACAAGTCTTATTGTCTGTCTTACTGTGCAAACGATCCCGCAGCCCGATTTCAGAGATGGGTACGGTCTGAGCCTTTTCATAGCGGCCTAAGACTCGAACGCCTGTCTAGATTGTTTAATATTTAAACACCACTATGAACTTGTCAATTGTATGTGTTCTGTGCAATACGAAGCATGTCATTACCTGGCTTGATGGGCAGAGGGGCTAAAGGAAGGTCAAAACTTGTTCAAAGAGCTTCATACACATGCCAGCTTGGAGCCGAAGGGCTGCCACCAGCAAAGCAAACTCGGTGAAGCCATTGGAAACTATTTTCAGAACAGTTGATTCCAAAACAAGGTAATTCCGAGTTTATGAACTTCTAGGCTGCCGGCCTGAGAGAACAAGTGCGTATTTATTGTGGGGCTTGGGGTCTGGGATTTTCTCTTTTTTTCCTCCCCAAAGTACTGATGGCAGAAATACTGATGAGGGTCTCTTCCTTCCATAGCACAGTTCTCTTGACTCCTACAGCCTCCTTGTGCCATCCCGTTTGTGCTACTATGCAGGACTTTAAAATGTGCAAATAGAGATAGTACACTCCTGAGACATGCAAAATCCATTGTGTGATGGAGGCAGACCCACATNCCTAAAGAAATTTTATCTGTATTTTGTTACAGAGCAGCCACAACAGCTTCCACCAACAAAGTTTGCTGAATTTGGCAGCTGTTTCTCCCTCTGGAGAAAAACTCCAGGTCCTATCACTGTGGACACCCCTCAGTTCTTGGGCTTTGTGGTCCTCCAGGGCTGTTTGGGGGTGGTCAGTGCAATGGACTGTGTTCAGCCATCGTCAGAAACTGTGTGTGTGGTCCTGCTCGTTCTTGTGATTTCTGCTAGGCCCCTGATTTTACATCAATTTTGTCAGCCTTTCTGGTAATGCTTTTCTGGTTATGGTCTTCAGAGGCGTTTTGCCCTGTGTCAGTTGTCACTGCTATTCTCACCAACTACATCCATGCTGGCCTCCGGCTTCCACAGCTCCTCCATTCTTGCCATCCACTTTCTTGCTGAATATCCACTGCCAAGTTCAGACTCTCATCATCTGTGCCTGCAATGGCTCAAGCATATGGACCACAAGTGATCAGAAAACATAGGTGTCATTAAGATTCCATATCAACAGTCAGATTCTGTAGATGTCTGTCAGTCCTCTTCCATGTATATTCATTTTGCCAATCCCAGTGCCTGCTGTTAATTGGTTGCCACAGAAAACCATAGTTCTAGCAAAACCCTTACACCCAGCTAACACTTGATTTCTGATTTCAAATGTAATGGGATGCTTTTCAAGTCCACCAGCTACGCTCCCTGCTGTGGTTTCCCAAGCAAGGTGCTGAAGAAGTTCACGTCTTATCTTACCACGATGGGTGACCGGAGAAAAGAGCAAGTCAGCAGCAGAGATTTGAGTCAGGAGATGTTGGCTGCCCAGTGCATTTTCAGTTGGGGAGACAGGAAAACACTGCTCCTGCCTGCCAGTTCTCTCGCACTGCTCAAGGCCCTTCTATCTGGCAGCAGTAAAACGTCAGAGCTGAGACCTGTAGATGGAGAACAACTCTGAAAATGTGGCAGTTTGGAAGGCCATCCCCTGCTCACATCTGGTGGTCACTCCTTCAAGCTTCTTCTCTTTGTTTTCCTCCAGAGAAAAATGTTTATTTTGACTAAGGAAAGCACTGCTTCTCATCAATGTAGGAGCATCATTAGCACTTCCAACCTGTGGCTCATCCACCAGGACTCCTGCACGTATCCTTGTGAGAACTCACGGCCAGAATACCTATTCCTTCCCTTACTGCCAGTCAGGCACTTAGAGGCAAAATACGGATTCCTCATCCTCTCTGCCAGCCCTAAACTCCAGCCCTGAAGATCTCCTGAGCAGACACAGGCACAAGATTCCTCACAGACCAGTTTCAGTCTCGCTACATCCTTCACGTGTTCAGATAGGCAAATTCGTTTCATTGACAGACAACGACATATTTGAATCCTGAGAGGAGAAACAAGTGAAGGACCCTACTGCGTTGACCTCCACCTCCCCTTCCCCACTGAGGGAGATGCAGTGAAGTTATCAGTTGGCTTCCACATGACAGCAATGAGCTGATAGCTCTAGGAACACGTCCCTCAATAATGCAAGCCTGACACACTGACGTTACTGAAGGCACTTTGATCTCACGTCGATCATTTTGGATGGAAGGAGAACAGAATCTGACACTTCTGTGCTGTTTACACAAACATCAAAAACTAGCTTAGTTCATTATTCAAATCACCTCCAGGTCAGTGGGTGAATTTCTCCTTTGATGAAAGAATGATGTTCTCTCTTCCAAATTTGGAATCACAGGATAAAATATATGTACACATATAAATATATATCTATAAAAGTTACCCTGCAAACAGAACGAAAAGAAAGAGAAAAACAAATAAACCTGAAAGAATACTTAACTGCACTGAATAAGTCTTGACAGGAGCTAGGGAGTTATTGTGGGGAGAGCACTACACATGATTTGACTTCAGGCAAATAGAAGACAGAAGAATGAAATGCTTTTATGGGATCTCTGGCCTGCCTCTCTGGTTCATACTCATTACTGTACAGCATTTAATTAATGCAGAAGGATGTGGAAAACAGATGCCTAGCTCCAGCAGTGGGAAACAGACTGAAATCTCCTCAAGCTTACCTGAGCCATCCTCAAACAAGCACAATGATGCAGAAGCACAAGAACTTGCCATCAAAAAACGTTTGACAAGAGATGGATATCCGAGCAGGGACAAGGACTCAGAGAAACTCTTTTCCAAGCCAAATTGTTCCTAGCTTACTTTCTATTATTACCCTCTTTTTTCCAAACATCTTGGGGAAAAAAAAAAAAGGATACCTGGGACTTAATTAAATAACAGAAAAGAGCTTCCTTACATTTATGCATCAAGATGTGCTTTAACACACAGAATTCATTTCTTGCTTGCTAAAAGAAGGTCTGAGTGACTGAGTCTGCTCATAATCAAGGAGCCTTCCTCGAGTGTAACCTACAGGGAACCACAGGTCCCCTCTGTTTGGGATAGCCAGCATCAGTCAGAGGGGTTTTGCTTCCACTTGCACCCCTCTAAGGGAGGTTTGCTACCACCTCACATCTGCGCCATGTGAGCTGGTGACCACGGGCTCAAATGTCACATGAAGGCCAACAATATCATTTGTGCAAGCAGGAGCTTGGTCCCTAGCAACTGGTCAAGAAGAAAGCTTTTCCCAGCAAGAAGGTTGCTATTAGCAAGTCACTATTGGGCAGCAGGAGCATCTATCACTTTATAACGGCTTTGACATCAATAATCACAAGAACCATAACTGTCCAGTGTACCCCATGAGTGTCCCATCCCATCCTTTCGCAGACCAAGATGTGCTCTGCTCAGCACTCTTCCTTACAAGACAGCTCTCCTTTACGACCACTCAGCCACATTTCTCTGGAAGTTTCTCTACTGCACATCGCAGGGGTTCTGTTTAGTCCTCTTTCCTAGAAGGACAGACAGACTTCTCACCCACCTCATCTTCTAACCCAACTACAGATAGAAAAATTGATGACCTCTGGGCAGTTGATCTCAGTATGCGTTCCCCTTCTCTTTCACTCAGCATTCCGTATCTCTTTGCTTTCCCTTGGAAAGGGGTCGTTCCCTTCTACTAAAAGGCACAGCATCTCACCAAGATGAGTGTGGACAGCCCTTCTCCTCCTTGCTAAGAAACCTTTCTCAACATTCCTCTTGAGCAGCGTGGCCAGCAGAACCCTTATTCATGCAGTTTAGCTTCTTGATCCAGACCTGACGATGCTTTCAAGCACTTCCTTCACTGCCACAGAGCCGTGGGATAACGGCACTGGGAATCTTTTGTTTCTTAGCCTCAGGGTAACTAGAACAGACGATGTACCTGAGCCAAACACACAGTGAAGGCAAAATACTTGTGTTTTAGAAGGTGGTGAAACCGGGTGAGGTTTGCCCAGATGAGAGGGAAGAGTCTTTATCAGGTTCATATGGCAGCCAAACAAAATGGCCTTTTCCCCAGTGTTTTTAGCTCATACACATCAGTTCTCCATTTGAAACAAACCTTCTGTAGGCAAAGCAGGCCAGACTTGAGGGGAAAATCTTCCTCATACCAGAAGCACAACCAGCCCATAGCTATGCATCAGCCCCTTCAGGACTTCTGCCCCGGTGAGGCTGAGAGTACGAAAGGAAGTTGCCAGTGGGGATAGCAACAACACTTCCCTGGACTGACACCCCCAGCAGGCACAGTCCCCAGCAGGTTAATTCTGCATCTCCTCCCATGAGCCCCCTGCAAAATCACTCCCAAGGACTAATCCTCCATTGCTCCAGGGTCTGCCCAGCAGAGAGAACAGCTTCTGCATGGATCTCCAAGGTCCTGGAAGGGCCCTGAGGTGGGCCTGGAACAAATCTCTGCACCCACTGAGGGATGGGTCAGTGGTGTGTCCATGCAGAAATGCGCTCTCGGAGCCTTTCTACAGAGATGTCTGTGGGGTTGGGGAGGGGGGAGGTGGTTTTGTTCACAGCAGGAAGCACAGGGGAAGGGAAAGGTTGCAATGTAAGAAAATCAGCCACAAGGGAGGGGTTGACTAAGAGGAATGACCATGTCAACTGTGTTACTGTCCCGTCATTCTCCTGAACCCAGAATGGAAACTTCCAAGTGCTCTTCATGAGCTTACGTTTATTAGAAAACTATTCCTGGGTGTTTAAGGTTGTTTTCTAATGAAAATATCCATAATAAAAAAAGAAAAAAAAAGAAAAAGTGAACAGACTCCTGTTAATCTTTTCCTCTCCTTCTCTGTTAATCTGTATCACACTGTGAAATTTACCTCCTCCTTGTTTGTTTGCTGCCATTCCTGGTTAATAAAATCTCTTTCTTTCTGGTCACAATCTGCACAGGGCCTTATACAGCAAGCTTTCATCTTCTGCCTACACATCACAAGTCAAGACTTGATGTGAAGAGTTTGACAAAGAGCTGCAGCTCAGCACACACAGCACAATGTCTCAGCACTTTGGCTTTTACAGCATTAAACAGCAAACATGGTTTACCAAGCACTGCCCCAAGGTCCGTGCACAGTGCCTTCCCTATGCACAGGGGAGAAACTCGAGGTAAGAACATGCAGCACTGACAAACACGCTGCTGTTTTCAGAGTGCCCACTCCAGCACGCCAGGTCCTTCCCATGGTAGGAAGGGCTTTGAAAAGAGCTGGGGTAGAGCTGCAGCTCCTCAACTGAATACTGGACACCACGGCAAGCTGTACCCCAGGATGTCTTTTCTTGTTCTGGCAGTGCCTACTAAACGCCTTGTGCATCACTTCTTCTAGGTGATGTGCCCTAAAGTCCACTGCCATCAGCTGCACACCCTTCCTGTGGCAGGAGGAAAGCAGAGGCAGTGCTTCCTCCGTTGGACGTAGGGCTCATGAAAGACACAGGCATGGGGAGCTTTGAGAACTCTTCTGCTGAAGGGTCACTGAGCTTTCCCATGGTTGGGCACGTGGTGATCCCACGCTGGGGAGGCTGACAGACTCTATTCCTCATCCTGTCCATGGAAACTAGATAAGCCCTTTTTTTCCCTAATTTTTATGTATATATACACGCACATAGGTCTATTCCACTAAGTCTGGGGTAATACATAGAGAGTCAGAGAGAGAAAGAAATAAAAAGAGAAAAGTAAATGGGAAAGATAAGGAGCCGACTGGAGAGAAACAGCTGTGCTAATCAGAAAATAGAAAGAGGTGGAGGACAGAAGAAACAAGGAGAGGGCACGTGGCAATGGGAGCAGGAAGAGGGCTGGCAGAGAAGAGGGAGGAGTGTGGTGCAGTGAGGCTGGTGGCAACCATTGGTTAGTGCAGCAATAACATCGATGCTTTGGAGAAAACAGGGCACGACAGGCTCAAGAGCATCCTCGAGGAAAGGAGGAAGGAGCTATCAAGCACTGGCAGACTGCACTTCACCAAGTCCTGTCCAGCCAACATTCCTGCAAGTCCAGAACCAAAATGGGGTCTTCCGCACATTGCAGCCTGGTTCATTTTATTCTGTGCACACAGCTACATTGCCAAAAACCATAACATGGCCTGCACCTGCTCAGACCAAAACTAATTTCCTACAGCAGCCAGCTGGGGATATGCTGAATTGTAGCAGCTGTAACACGCTGGTCTTTGCCAACTGGGTGGATTTCAGAACTGGGATCAGCTGAAATGCTGATCTGCTCTAAAGAGATAGAAGGTTGTCTGTAAAACAAGGAGGTTTGAGTGATACTGCAGCCTGGATTCCCTCACACACAGACAGGAGTGTTGCCAAAACATTGGGATCTGAGCTCAAGCTGCAAAATTCACAGCAGAATTGCAAAAATCACAGGCTTGAGAGTAAGAAGAATTTCAGGCAAGGTGGCAGCAAGAAGAGGTTTTAACCACGAGGGATGTGAAACTATTTTGGTTTGGATACAGGTGAGCATTTCAAATCCTAACCTACAACGAACATAGGCACATCTACAGGGGGATATATTTACCTGAATCTTAAAGAGAAAATAATCTGGTTTGAGAATTTCAAGCAGTGAACAAGTGTCTCCCATCCAGCAGTGACACAACAGCCCTCTGCTCAGTGTCCAGAGGATGACATCCTGAAAAGGATGGCAAACAGTTGTCTGTAACATCAGTGATAAATTTCCCACTGTAACGCAGGTCTACCAAACAAGTGGTTTATTAATTTTGAAAGAGATCACCTAAGGGCCTGACATAAACCTGGCTGAAACCAGTAGGATTCTTTCCCAGACTTCAGAGGCTGCCTGGGATCAGGCGTGTGCCCTTGGGGCACTTTGTGCTCCCAGGTCCTCACATCTTCTGCTCTCACAACCCAGAGGTCAAAGCACAGACAGCAGCAAGTGGAGTAAGGCTGAGTCAGCCTCACTGCAGGGTTTGCAAAAAATTTTTTTTATCAGCCATCACCACGAGAACTCAGCTCAGAAAATTAACAGCCATTAACCCTAAAGCAGCAGCCGTGCAGCAAGGATTCTGCACACCTCCATCCAGTTATGCTTATGGGTGTAAATGTGCGTGAGCTGGGGGCACGGACAGAACTGGTGCAAGGCAAAGCCCAGGGATGTGCTGCAGCTCTGCTGTGCTGATCATGATGTGCACAGTCCTGCTGGCATCAGCTAAAGAAGAAATGTAGCTACCTTGCTTATGGCTGGGAAAAGAGTGCCTTCACAGGCAGCGATGGTAGATCAGCTGAAACACTGTCAGCTCATTACCAGGATCAGTTACCACACATCCATAACTGAGGCCAAGACTCCCCAGAAGTAGCCCCATGCTTCTGTGCAAGACGCAGTCACTGAGCTGCACACCTTACAAAGAATAATGGAAGTATTCCCCTCCCTCTCATTTTAAATTTAGCTGGGAGCAAGAAGCACTGAGTATTTGATGCTAACAGTGCCCTGGTTATTCAAAGTACTGAATAACAACAAGCATCTCTCTATTTTTTCCTCTTTCAACCCTCCAACCCCCCCATCTCTTATTTCTTTTCCTCTAATTCCCTGAGCCTCCTCTAGTCTGAGAATGCCACGAACTTCACTGTGTTACTAACACCTTGTCACTCTTTCAAGCAGTCTCAGGTCTGAGCACAACAGCTCATTTTCAAGGCGACAAGCAGAGCAGAGGGAGGTGAAACCCCTTCACCAGATTCCCACTTTCCTGTACAAACTGTGAGTTTGTCGTTCCCATTCAGATCAGTTTTCACAGCAGTGAGAGATGCCCAATCTGGAGATGTTCCTGCTCACAGCACTTGGGGTAGCCCAGGAAAGGACACCTGCCCTCAGCCTCCAGCATCCACCCTCATGAGATGAGCAATGCTCGGGTCATGTGCACGAGGACACATCTCAACCCACCTACAGAGGTGTTTAACATCAGTGTCTACAGCTACATCTCAAACTTTATTCATCTAAAGGGCACTTATCAAATTCTAAGCTGCTTTAGTAATCTTCAGAGAAAAATAGGTACCTCCTAGGAATTATTCATCCCAATTGTATTCAGCACCAACTGCCTACACGGTTGTCTACAATGATTTGAGATGCTTGACTGGCCTCCAGTGTTTCAATTTTAAATTGACACCCATCCCTAAAGTTAGGAAAAAAGCACCCACCTCTCTTTTGCAAGTACTGAGGAACCAGCAGTCAAACAAGCTGTCTTTCCCCCTGACTTTATTAATCCCAGGAAATAAGTTAGGCTATTAATCACAGGAAGTAAATCAGGCTGCCCAGGCTGAATACAGGATGCAATCCCCAAAACACTGGTTTCTTCAATCATCTTACTGAAAAAGGGAGAAGGAAGGCTAAGGGATGTGAGAGTTCTCCTACCACCCCCAGACTCCAGACACAAAACATCTCAGCCTTGCTAATTAATCGTGCTTACAGCCTGCAGCTCATGCAACGCTGCTTTTTGCCAGTCTCCCACCTCTCAGCTTTCATTCTGGATTTGTAAAATAGATGTTTGATTTTAGGGATTCTCTTTAAAGCATAATCCCAGAAGAATGCTGTTCAACTTTTCCTAAAAGCTAGAAAAATAAATAAAATTACACAACTGTTGGCATAAGTCAGGGTCCTCAAATTACTGCTGTCTCCTAGAAATTTAGGCCTGACTTTCTAAACAAAGCAGAAAACCAGCGTTTTTTAAACAGCAAGCTCTGCAAGGCTGTGAGTGAAATTTGGCAAAGAGCTGCTCCCCAGGCAGCCAAGCAGCCAGTTCTGTGCCTGCCACAGCCTGTGGCTCGTGATGCTGCAGAGGGCTCTCATCGTTACGGCGCATCTCGTACCAAAAGCATCTTTCAGGGCTCTGGGGAATTGTTTGTTTGCTTGTTTAAGGGCTACTGTAGAGGAAAAAAAAAATCCTGACAAAATTGAGGAGAGATGAGAAAGGCTGAGCGCTCAGGCAGAACAGGGCAGGTGCAGCCCCCACGTTCAACCAACCAGCCTGGCAGAAAGCACGGCTCCTGCTTTCCATGAGGCCTTTTTCCAAGAGAGCCCCTGGCTTAGAAAGCATCCCTGGAAATGTTTACCTAAGGCATGTGCCTGCTAGTCAAGGCAAACAAGAAGTACCTGGGGATGTGCTGAGGCTTTAAAGCAGCGCTTGCAAGGCTGAAGGAGATTAGGGATTCGACAAACAAAAGCTATCAATGGTTTACAACAACCACGCTACAATAGCCATTGTGTTTTCCAGAGCAAATAATCTGTGACAGGGGAGGTGTGCCCATGCCCATAAACAAGCAGCAATGGTGATTAGTGACCTGGTAAGAGTGGTTCCTAAAGGTGAGGAAGGCCTTGAAGTCCTGTGGGGACACCCAGCAGACATTTCCAGGACAGCAGGGCTCCTCTCCCATCGCTGGGCCTACAGCCTCAGCCTCCCGTTCTGGAAAGCCAGGCTTTCCGTTCTGCAGGGCAGGGGTTGGTGCTTCCCATCAGCACTCCGTCCCCACCAGTATGTGGGCTCCAGGGCCTGAGCTCCTCACACTGACACCTGTGCTGGCACTACCCCTGCACATCATGCGGGCATCAATCTTGTTCCTTTCCTTTTCCTAGGCTTGACTTGAACCCATCAAGTTAGGCTAAAATCACAGCCCAATGGGCATTTGAAACATTCACAGTATATCTCTACATACACTGTTTATAAAAGTGTGTAAAAAAACAAAAAATCCCATTGCTTTACCTCTCCAGAAAAAAATAAAAAATAAAAAAAATCTACTGTTGCCTTCGGCATTGGTCTCCACACTTCTTTCACGCTTTTCTCAGGGCTTGTGGTGGAATTTGCTGCTGTTACTGAGATGCATAAGGATGCAACTGTCTCGCATTTTGATTTAATCAGCTAGGGGGAAAAAAAAAAACTGTTGCAATTTCTATTAATAACTAGCAGCCAGCTCCCTTCCTCCCTCCCCAAATTCCCACAGAAGGATCACAGTCAGATCCCTGCAACACTAACGAGCAGCCTGGCTGGATCAATACCATCCATGGATCCAATTTTGCACTGAATTCTGGGTAATTAATCTGCCAAGGGAAGAGAATCTTAATTAAGAAAAGCCAAGCTGTTCTTTTCCCAAACCTTTTGATTAATAAAGCCACAGCATGGGTTTGGCTGAGGATCTGTCTAAATTTTAACAGTTTTTCTGTTCCTAGTAAATGGTTTTGAAAACAAAGGAGTGGGAGAGTCTTCAAGCAGCAGAGCTGTAAATTCTTCACTTTGGTTTCCTGACATCACATTAAAGCTAAGTGTTATCATTACTTAGAATGGCATCAGTGCTTGGGAGAAGCGCTGGCTTCACATCCTGGATGGACAGAGGCTGGCTGCCCAGAGAAGCTGTGAATGCCCCATCCCTGGGGGTATTCAAGGCCAGGCTGGATGGGGCCCTGGGCAACCTGGTCTACTACTTGATCTAGCAAATCAGGCAATCTAGGCAATGCTGCCCGCCGCAGGGAGGTTGGATCTAGATGATCTTTGAGGTCCCTTTCAACCCAAGCCATTCTATGATACGACAATATCATGGAGAGGCTTCCCCATCCTCACATAAAGGGGCTGCAGCTGGGATAAGACTGGGACATTCCCTCCCTTTCTTCTCAGGGAAAGCATCCAGGACACCAGGTTTCCTCAGAAGGCCAAAGCTCCCGCTTTCAGATCTCATTCGGGTAATCCTGGAAATACCTGAAAAAAGTTCCTGAACACAGAGTCTTCCCAGGCAACATGTGAAGACTCAGGACGAGTATGGGATATATTTCAGGGACAATGGGATTTAAGTTCTTGGTTCTTTTCCTTCTGGTTCTACTGCTCACCACGAGCATCCATTCATGGCAGAGGACACGTCTCAAACCACTTGGGCACAGCACATTTGGAAAGACCCAAGAAACTCCACCCAAAGTAGGGTTATTCCCCAGCTGTGAGCAAAACCCACCTGCAGCAATTTGCACATCCAGTTCTGAGGGACTGCATCTTTTTATTTCCTCAAGATAAGAAGGCTGGTCTGTGAGAAAATGTGATAGTTGAACATGTTTCTGTCCTGACACAGGGCAAAGAGCCCAGAAACGAGACAGCTCACTGCACTGCCCGTATCTGGAGGCCCTGGGAGAGCTGGGTGAGTAGCAAAGAAATTCCAGACATTTTCCAAGGGAACTCAGCTTTCACCAGTCCCATTTATCTTTACAGGTCAAACTCCGCTCACCTGTCTGAAGCCAAGGCGGGACTCACATATTTATTGCCAAAAATTAGCATTTTCCCTATTAGTATCCTGGATACAGGATAATTATGGTAAAGACTGATGAAAATCATTTAACTCCTGCTATGGGGAAAGCACGATGGCAGCTAGATTAAAGATGTCCTTTATAAACCGTCACAGAGCAAGAGAACACGATAATGAATGAGTTAATTACGCCAGCATTCGAGGCTGATACTACCCATCTGCCGCTTTGATTAATTAAAACTCTGACGGACGACAATGAGGCCTTCTCAGGTCTGAAAGTAATTAATTGCCAAAGCCCTCAATAAATCTAACAGCATCACGGACTGAACGGGCAGAAGGGACCACTTTGAACAGCTCTCAAACAGAGGCAGCAAAGCAGATGATGGAGTCTGAAGTATCCTCAGCGTGATGCACAAATATACGGACGTAACACCGAGAGCTGCGGCCTAGCAATCTCAACTTCTCATTTAAACTCCTCCTCAATCATCTCTCTCTCCTCTCAAGATCAGTGAAGGAGCCTCACTGATAGAGGCAAACTTCTGAGGGGGTTGGCAAGACATCGGCCCTTTCTGGCCTTTGCCCAGACTCCAAGCTGTAGTGAATGGGTTCAAGTTTTTGGATGCCTGTTTCCTCAGACCAGCTGAAATCACTCCTGACAAAAGAGGGCTTGGGAAATGCAATGGAGAGCTGAACTCTTCCAATGCTTTCTAAGTTCATCATCCAAAGAATGACAGCAGCTACCCAGAAACTGGTGGCAAATCAAATCCCCCCTTGGAGCAGGTTGAGGAGAGACGCAGCACGGAGCTGGAGCCTGAGGAACCAGACACGGGCTGCAGGGATCAGGAGCAAAGGCAGGGCACGAGGAGCAGAGGATGAAGCTGACAGAAGAGCAAACACTGCCAACCAACTGCAGAGGAAACTGGCCACAACCAGCAGAGAGGGGAGGAAATGGTCCTTTCCATTCTTTGTCTACACTGGACATCCTGCAAAATAAGCCCAGCTGGGACACAATGGGATTTTGAGGCAACACCATGAAAGATCACTTTCTTTTGCACCCAACTGTGCTAGAGGACAACAGAGCACCTTCAGAGCCAGCACAGCTCAAACACGTAGCCTGGAGCTCTCACTCGACACGGTGCTATTTTTTCAGGAAGATGTGAGAAAATAAAAAGATATTTCATATTTCCTTCCATTTTTATCCTCCTTATGCACCATTAAGCAGCTCTTGCATTTCAGCTCAATTGAAGAACTAAAGCATCTTCACACCACAGATCCAAGACGATGATTAATAATGATCAGCAGTGATTAGCTAATAGGACCACAATACAACAATCCCACTGCCTGCCAGTCACTTGCAGGCATCAGCACGCTGACACACGACAGCTGCTCTTACTAAACACTGCCTCGTTCCTGGGGACAGGAGGAGAAGAGGAGAATCCCCTCTGCAGCAGCACCCTCCGCTGAATGGGAAGGAGGCAGCAACTTCCCATGCTGGAATGGGACAGGAAAGAGGTTAAACATATCAAACTCAGCACAGACAAACTCGTAACGATGTCAGAGAGAGGGCTTTCCTGCTTTGTGTGTTATTGCTGGCTCTTTGGTTCGGTAATTGAAAAAAATATGTATGTAGAAGAGTAAATGGGTAATCAAGGAGAGGAGAACAGCAGGTTGACTTACAGGATGCCTATTTTAAATCACAGAAGCTGGTTCTCAGATCACTGCAAAAGGCTTTGCTGAGGAAAAGGACTTCTAACGTGCAATTACAATGAACAACAGAGCAATTTTCCAGTTACAGAAGAACAGGGAACAAGACCAGGAAAGAAATGGACCTAAAGGGCAGCAGTAGGAAGGCACTTTCTAGCAGAGGAGGGGACATTTGCAAACACGAATAACTCTTTGTCTCCACGTAAACAAAGGAGGGTGAGAGACAGATGCCACATGGCTTTCCCAGGAGCAGAAGAGAAATTAGGACAGACCAGATGTTCCAGGAATGAAAATTTTCAAGAGTAACCCAAACAGAGAAGGAGCTGTTATTGCTGAGGTGAGCTCCAGCTGCCTCAGGGCATGCCTCCATCACGCAGTACAGAAGCGAACAGATGTGCCCTGAGCACCTGAAAGCAGCCCAGGGGGTCGGAGCGGTGCAAGGACCTCCTCAGAGCACTGAGCTCCCCAGAGCCCAAAGGGCAGGAGGAGGCTCGTGTTCTGCCAGTTCATTTTAAGCCATCTCCAGGAAGCAGATAAGCAGGCATGTCTCTGCAGATGGTTTGATGACAGATACGTACAGACGTGTGCATCCACTGCAGAGCTAATCCATCTTTCGGCCTAAGATTTGGGCCAGGTTTTCTGGCTCCACCTGAAACTCAACTGAAGACCACTCAGAAAAACTAAACAAAACAGGGATGAGGATGGGGGGAGAAAGGAAGGGCTGTTTTCACACATTTTTGCTTCTTATCCTTTCCAAGTATCACACGCTTAACTCACGTTACTCTCCAGAAATCCTTTCCCTGTTGCCAACAGAACACAGGTTCAGGAAGGAAATTGAGAAACCATTCTTCAAGGGCACGATATATCTGTCTGAGCATCAGGGTTAAGCCCATTTCACATATAGACTTTTAATGTTAGATATAGCTTCCTCCAAAAAAACAAAAAAAAAACCAAAAAAATTGATTTAGAAGAACAACTTCATTAAGAAAACAGCATTAAAATCTTACAGCACGCTGTAAGACAAACCATTGATCCAAGCTCCCTGCCATTTTTCACCATTGCAAGGGAAGATGGGGATATGGGTACAACTAACTGGAATTTCTCTCTTATCGCTATCAATTCAAGATAAGCTCCAATGTTATTTATCTCCACTGTAGAGACCAGGAGCTACAGAAGCTCTTGGTGTAACCTGACACACTGCAAACCAAGTGTCATATGGAATTAGCAATTCTCTGCTGCACTTCTAACCCATTCTTCCACAAACAGGCACACAGTAGAAGTGCAATCCAAAAACACAGATCCCTTTCCATCTCCTGTTCCACAGAGCAATGAACACCTTAACATTCACAGCATTAATGTCACAGACTGTAAAGAAAAGCACTAATTAGGCTAGCACATTAGACACTTGTTAATTACAATCTCAGTTCTCAGTGTCAGGAGAGTCTCTCACTTGTACCTTCATAAGGTGTGAAAGGAGGAAGGATCTGTCTTTGGGGGAAAAACTGCTGTTCCCTGACGTGCAGGTTTTGGGTTGGCCAACCAGACACTGCAGCGTAGCTGCCTTATTTTTGTCACAGGCTCATGCATGCATCTGGATATCAGGATAGACTGATTTTATCCAGAAAAATACATAAACCAAGCACCTCTCAGCTGAAGTCAATACAACTGTAAAACAGCAAAATTAACTGCAAAGCAGCAAAATGACAATCAAAACAACACTTACGGCTCCTAATATTTAGATCTTGGTCTGAGATCTGCATTCACAGATGAAGTTCCAAAGCATTTGCAGGTGTCTCATGCTGAACATTCAGTTCAGTCCATTCCAGCTGATAAGAACTCAGAGACAAAAACACAGCCTAGGTTTGAGGGAATGAGATGTAGTATTTTTCATTCAACCCTGACTTGAACAGATTTTCCCCTTACCCATGTATATGGTACAGCTTTTAATACCTTCCTCTCCAAAAAAATACTATTATTCCTCTCCCATGCCTCTCCAGCTTCTGTAGGTAAGGCAATATGCTGCATTTTCACAGCTCAGAGGCAGCCTCTGAGCCAGATATCCCCCCTGAAATTCACTGAAGCACAGAAAGGAGAAGGATGGCTGCCCAAGGAAGTATAAAAGCTACGCTGAATGTACCAAAGGACTTGGGAGCTGACCAGGAGGCTGCACTCAATCAATGAAGCACTCTAAGGAAGGAAAATCCAGGATTAGAGTCAACGTCTGTCTTGCACAAAAACTGACAGCGACGGGCGGATCATCCTCCACGGCAGACAAACTCACGTGTGGAGCAGCACTGAAAACTGCACTTAAACTTCTGCTCAAAACCCTGCTCACACAACTTAGCATTGCCTCCGAGGGCAGATGGAGAACTTGCAGCAAAACAAAAAGTACAAGTGCTGATCACAGATCTCACCAGGTACCTACCAGCACCAATCTGGCAGTTAGATCTCTGAGCTGCTTTCTGCTTTGACTCACCGGGCAGAGGGCAACGCTGGCTCCAGTGCCACATCCTCAGTGCCTCCCTGGTCAGCCTCAGAGATTATTAAAAAGCAACTCAGGGAGTGCAGGCCCAGCTGAAAGAGAAAATGTTTGTTCCCTTTGGAGCAAGGCTCGCAGGCAGCTGCAGGAGGCAGCAAGCCCCTACGCTGGGCTGCAGCAGAACCCCCAGGGAGCAGCCCCAGTGCAACGTGCTGTGCAGAAAGCAGCATGGGCTTCCTGTACCTCCTGCTCTGTAACTGCTGCATTTTTCCTGATGGAAAAGGGCCACACGTTGGCTTCTGCTAACACAGCGATCTGCTGAAGATGCCTTACAAAGAATCAGGAAACCTACCTTGAATAAAAACTAGGTGCTTTTTCTGTCTCCGTTGACTGCTAGGAGGAAAGCTGCCTTGTCAAGAGCTTGCACTAGCTGCTGGCAATCCTAGAGTCATAGGATGGATTAGGTTAGAAGGGACATAAAGCCCATCCAGTTCCAAGCCCTTGCCATGGGCAGGACAGCCCCCCACCAGCTCAGGCTGCCCAGGGCCCACCCAGCCTGGCCATGAGCACCTCCAGGGATGGGGCACCCACAGCTTTGGTGGGCAGCTGTGCCAGTGCCTCACCACCCTCTGAGTAAAGAAACCCACGCCATTCCTCCATTCTACACAAGATAACCTGAGGCAAAATAAACTGAGCACCTCCCAGCTGCTTTCTTCCATGTTCAAACACACAAAGGAAAGCTGTGCAGAGCTGTGGATTTCTGGCATGAGAAGCAACAATTGAGTCGTATGTTCTGACTTCTCCCAGGCCCCTTAGCTCCTTCAGCTAATAAAGCATTTCCCATAAAACCATCCATAGCACTGATCCGAAGGCTTCAGGACATGTAAAAAATCCATCCATTTCCTCAGTATTTTGATCTAAACTGTCAGAGCCCAGAGTGTGGTCTCTCTAGCTCTGCCACCTTTGCTTCTTGAAAATATGAGAACAAATTTCAGAAGTGCTGGAGCAGAGCCCTTAACCACACATTACAGACCTCAAACCGGGAGCTAAGAGGTTACTACTCGCAACCCACCAAAGCACAGTGAGATCACCGCAAGGAACACGCTTCCCGTCAAAAACAGATTGTCTAGAAAGGGAGCACTGTCTGCAGAGCAAATCAAGAATTCAAGGTGTTACTACAGACAGACGCGTGTGCCTAGGATGAACATTTCCCCGGCTGTGTCAGCTGCCTCCCATAGCTGCATCCTATATTTAACGAGGGAGGCAGCAAGGCGTGCTTACCTTCGGCGAGCATTTGTGAGAGAATTCGCTACGCCAGCCCCACGAGAGGTGCTCAGATAGCAACAAGATGAGTTGGTAGGAAAAACGGGCTTACATTAGGCTCAATAACATTAGATTAGAGAGCCACTGAGGGCTGGAATTTGACAGATGACGGGAGAATGCTAGTCTCAACGCGGGCACACTGTGAACCCACAGACACATTCTGCTACCAGGAACAGCGAGGGTATTTTTGGAGTCGCTCAGAATCTGCCTTGTAGCATGTCTTGTCACTCTTCCCTTCACCCTCCCACGCTTTCTCCAAACCTGCAGCACAAAGAAAGTTTGGGTGGTTGCATCACTTGCATCCATAATGGCACAGGACTTCCCCTCCTGCAGCTTCCCAGTGACAAACCAGCACTGAAAAGGATTTGCTGGTGGGGCAAAGCCTAAGCACCGTTATCACAGAGGAAGGATTCCAGAGGTGTGCCGGCTGTTCTCTACAGCCTGCACCACCTTTTGCTCTCAAAAACTGACTTGGGTGACACCCCTTCCTTCCTGCTGCTGACCTACAGATCAATAGGAACCTCTCCATTGATCTAATCACAGCTGCAGGGGGCTCTTCACAGCTCGAGCGCGTTTGTCTCCCGGTGATGTTAATACAATCAGGCACAAAGATCACTTCATTACAAGATCATCTATGCTTGAGCTACAAAAAAAACACTCCTTCATTGTATAAACAGTACACAAGAAGTGCAGAGCTGGATGACTGCAGCTCGCCTGAGGAGCAGAGCTTGGCTCCGAAGAGCAGCTGTCACCCAGCAGTGCAGCACTGCCACCGTGACCGGGATGGAGCCACCAGCACCACACTCCAGGCCCCCGTAGGCCTTCTGGTAAGGCCTCAACTCACCACCGACTTGGCACTGTTTGTTTGAGCACTGGTCAAAGACACTGCTGCCTGCCTTGTGCTTGAGCTGCTGGGATGGAAATGTGAAGCCACAAAGCCAGCCAGCTTGGCTCCAGTCAGCAGCAGAGGGGAGTGCAGCAGCCTGGCTGACAGCAGAGCAGGAAGATGGGCTGCTCCTCCCTCTTCCTCTCCACCACAGAACTGCAGGAGGGAAGGATGAGCCTCCAGCAGAGCAGCAGCCCTCAGCTGGCCTGCAGACAGGGCTCATGCACTGCACAGACACACGAGCACTCCGGTGGGGGAAGTGAGGAGTGCCCTGAATGTCAGGTGCACAGTTCCTGTGGCAGAACCCAGAACCAAGCACAGTTCTCCTGTACTGCAAACAGATGCAAATCTTTTTCCTCAGTCCTCCTCTTCTCTGCTTCCTCAACACACATCCTTTCTGAAGCACACACTGCAGGCTCTGTGCAGTCAGACGCTGCCCTCAGTGCAAACGGGGCTCTCCCCAAAGCAGCTGGTGGCCCAGAGAGGATGCTGGCTGCAAAGGGGCCAAGAATGCCCCAGCAAACGCAGCTCCAGGTCTGTACTAAGCAGTCATCTGAGAAATGGAGACCCCAGCTTGTCGTCCAGTGGGCATTACGCTTACACACAAGAGCCCATCTTCAGCAGTGAAGACTAAGAGTCAAGATTAACAGCCAAAAGGAATCAGGCAGAGGAAGGATTTGAACTTGAAACTCCAATATAGTTGGAAAATGCTTTAGCCTCTTGGCTAAGGGAGGCATTACAGGGGTAAAGGAGCAGCACGACCAGCCTGTCCTCACTAGGTTGTTTTCAGATCTAACCTACTTTAGCAGACACCATCTGAGGACACCTACCCTCAGGCCTGTGAGCGAAGAACTCTTCCTCTGTGAATTCTGCAAAGCAAGCAATGCACCCCTGGGACATGGATGGTGGAGCATGCACACAGGCACAGCACAGCGTGCTGCTGTGTCCCAGACTGAAAGGAACATCTACAAAATCTTCCAGAGAAATCATCCTGCCCTGTCAACATTGTATTTTTAACAATACTGACTTGTTTGTGTAGCTATTACCTATGTTACAATTCTTCCAGCTGAAAAATAGGAACAACTCAACCTTTTTTTGAAAACCTCAGGATGAAAGTAACCTATTACCGTGCTCTCTGTACCATTATTAACACAGAGAAAGCCCTGAAATCTTTTTAACCAACTCTCACTGACAAAAAAAAAAATGCACCTGTACATGCTAAAAATTAAGCCCTACAGGAAAACCTAAACCCTTAGTTCAATGTCCACAGAAATTTCTGGACATAAGCTAAATATCCATACTTGGTACCAGAAGTACACAGCAGCATCATAATGCAAGGTATTCTCTCCTGACCAGCCAGCACGATATCCAGGAAGCGGTGATCACAAGAAAATTCAGGGAGAGGTCACTGCAGATCAGCAGGCTGACACTGGCTCTAGGAAGCAGAGACCAGCCGCACAGCAGGAAGAAGATGGAAAGCTATCATTTGAGCACTAAAGGCAAAGTACAAGAACTCTACTGTGCAGCACTGGAGAAGGATACATAGTTCAAAGCCTCCTGGGTACTCTTCTAGAGGGGTGAATTTTAAAAAGCCATTGAGAAAGGCATTGAGGGGTCTCAATCCAGCCCCCAGGATTCAGAATCACATGGCAATTCCCTGCAACCAGTAGTTTTGCTTCCCAAATCTGGAACCATAGCAGACAGTGCTGGTTTCAGCTGAAGTTAAGAGCTGGGAATGAAGCACAGCTGCAGAATAGGTTGGAGGGAGCAGCCACATGCTTGGGGCTGCAAGGGGGCAAAAAGGCAGAAGTGAGAGCAGGAGAGCAAAGCTGGGTGGAGGGAGAGCAGCACATTACTCCCCATGAGGTCACCTCCCCTAAAACCATCATATGTTTGCTTTCTGCTGACAGCAAGGCAGTGATGTTGACACTGTAAGCACTCACACTCAGCCTACAGCAGTTCATAAACCACTCACTGCTTCTTATCCCAAATTACAGCAGCAAGCCTCAGCCAGGTCCTATCTCCTGTGAGGAGGAGCAGCACAAATACCAAATGTGCTGGCCGTAACAGACATGCAGCAGGTGCATGGCAATAGCAAGGGAGGAAGGAGAAGACACCCGAGACTCCCAGCACACAGGGCTGGAATGCTCCCACCTCTGTGTGCAGGGATGGTATTTCCCTGTCTCTTCACATTAAAGCCTGGAGCTGTTCAAACACCAGTCAGCAAAGGCACTGTCACTCAGCACATTGTCTTTCCCTTCAGATATCATCCAGCTGAAGGGGCTGCTTTGTCGCTTGTTCATTGCACAAGGGCTAAATCCGTGAGCACATCTTGTGCCCAAAGGTCTGCTGAGCTTGAGATAAGTGAGACTGCATCTCCCGAGCTCGGTTGGTAAATATAAAATATGCACCTGCTTCCTGGTTGTTAACAGTCAGCTGGTCAGCACCTGAGCCCATCAAGGACCTGAGGGCACAAGTAAAAAAATTAAAAATAAAACCATACACTAACACTGTGGCTCCTCAAAGATCACTCAATGTTTTTTTACCCCTAAATTACAGCAGCAAGAAAATGAAAGGATACAACTCACCTATTCTGTATTTTAGAAAATCATTTTGGAGATGTCAGTGTTTCTGTACTGTGCTGCTATGGAGCTGTGCCCTTCTATGGGGACACCTGTCAGGTGTGCACGTGCCTCTGTGTGACCACCACCGTCACACAGGCAGCCATTCCAAAGGAAGCAAAGAGGAAACTGAGAATCCGACTCAGGGCTGCCAAGAAGTTCCCACTCTGCTGAACTCAAAGAACAAGCAAAAGCATCTGCAACATTCGTCTTGCCTTGCTGTAGCTTCCCAAGCACAGGTGCACAGGCAGGAAGGACGAGCATGGGGAGGGCAGCAGCCCACCAGCACCGTGACACAAAGCCACAGGATTCCTCAGCACTGACACCCCGACCCTGCAGCCCCCACCTGCACACACAGGCCAGCTCCACACCTTTCAAGGCTTGCACAGCAATGCCAGCAGAAGTGACATCTTGCTTTGAATTAGCCAGGTGAATCAATGCAAGAGAACAGAGCTGTCTGGTCCAGGAAGCACAACTGCTGATGAAAAGGCTGATGTACTACAGAAACTGCGTAGCTGTGTTGTCACTTCTTTGCAAAATGCCCTCTGTGAGCAACCCAAGCCCGGTAATCATTGCTAAAAGCATCCCATTAAGGAACTGCAGCTCCAGGACACCCGGGCGTTAGCTGCAAAGAGCTGATGTGCATTAATACAGACTGGTTGGTACGTTACAAGTATTGACATGCTCCGTGCATAGCAGCTACAAGATCTCTCTGTCACTGAGTAGCATTTTAAGTTGATGACACACAGCGAAATCCCAAAAGCCACGCAAAGGCCAAGAATGAATGTATTTTTCTCCCACAGCACCGTGCTCCTTAGGGCCTGGGTGCATCCATTTAAATACTAAGGGAATGCACTAGCTGGTATGATTTATCCACTTACAGTGAATATTATGCCCTCATCTGTTCAATTTCTCCCCTTCTTGTCTTAAAGCACCATTTTTCATTTCATCTATGATCCCTACCTGTGTTGATGTGCTTCCAAGTCACTTCTCCCTTCTCCTCCTTCAACTCCCTTGCACCTTTGAGTGATGCAGGGAAAGAACGGTGCTCCACAGACACTGCTGCATTGCTGGGTGCCCCCACACCCCCAGATGAGCGCAGTGGAATGAAATTCTAAGCAGTTGCCCAAGCCTCCCTGAACACTGCCGACAGTATTTGAACCTAGGCCACGGGGCCATGCAGGAAATCTACAAACTGTTTTGTTCAAGGAAAACTACAGACACAGGTAAATCATATTCAGATGTGCATGGGAGGTAGCTGATTGTTTCTCTAAAATCAAGCAAAATACAGAACTGCACTCCAGCAATCTTGGTCACTCTGCAGCAAGAGAATCACCGCTGCTTATTTTCTTTAGTTCCGCTGCTTCTATGGTCTTGAACCACCTGCTGTCCGGCCTGGTCGTTTTTAGGAACACGTACTGGCAACCTAAAGGTCAGATCCCATCACACAAATTCCTTCACAAAAACGTCAGCATTTAAACTTAAGATAATTTGCTTTGAGGACCCAACACACACTTCTTCATGTACCTGGGAACTCATTTTTCGACTCTTATTTACTGCACAGAGGATCTCTGGAACTGTGCACTGCTCTTTGACACAGAACCAGATTCTGCAAAGCAATCTTCCTGCAAAGAATTTACAGAAAGTGAAATCTCCCCTGTCCAGAAAGTGAAGTCGGTCCTGCTTTCCAGCACACACTCCGTTATTCATATACAGTGATTTAGTTTCCTGATCTAGTACCAGACCTGGAGGTTGGTGGCCCTGCCTGTGGCAGGGGGGTTGGAACCTGATGATCCTTGGGGTCCCTTCCAACCCAGGCCATTCTAGGATCCCATTTCCCGTGGTCCCCTAGGGTACGCATCACTCCTGTTTCAAGTTACAGCAGCTGTTGTAGCAAACGGTCATCCCTACAAGCTTTTCTCTCTTTGTGTGTGTTCTTTCTCACATGTCCTTCATCCAACTGCAGTTCAGATATCCCAGCCATCATCAGCACTGTGTTAATGGAGATTATACACAACCCCGTGTGTAAACCTCGAGCAGTCATTCAAATGCTAAAGCCTCTATTGCTCCCATCTTCTGAGGATTGCAGAGAAATCTCTCCTGGACAAGCTACAACCCAATTACATGATATTGTCTTTCTGGGCTAACCCTATTCCTTCTACAACGATTTTGTCACCGCCTGAAGGGAACTTTGTAACCATTTGCATTTTTAAATAGGTCAGCGTGTGTCCGGGGGAAGAGTAAGCGGATGTTCATTGTGTAAAACAGCTCATTCTTCCTGGATTGTGGAAGAGATACAGAAAGCATATTCTTCCACATAATAAGCTTTGAAATCTCATCTGTTTCCTCTCCTTGCTTTTCGAAGTCATTAAGTGAAATAACCGATTGTTATTTCTCGATAATACCTTGGCCTCATCTGTTCAATGCCTGCCTTTTCATATATTCCTGCTGCCTGCGAGACACTGGAATTCCCTCTGCACCACTTCTCTAGACTAATGATCATGTTCTCCTCCCATGCTCCCAGGGAGCATCACAACAACTTGTGTGGCTTTTGCCTTCATTTACTTCCCCCCCAACTCCTTCTCCATTAACCTTTTGCACTTACATATCCTCTCCACAGGAAGGCTTCATTCAGCCCAAGTCTCTCAGAACTTTTTGAATGATCTTCTCTGTGAGACAGCACGAGTAAACAACTTTCCCATTTGCAAAGGAAAGATAATCAAGAGGCAGAGAGGCTGAGTAAACGGCCCCAAATGGGTCTTGGGTGAAGCCAGGATTGAAATCCTGCTGTTGCTGTCCTCCACGCGTGAACCAGAAGATTCACTCTCTTACCTCCTTATGAACCAAGTCAAGGAAAATTTTTTTACTGAAATTAATTGACACACAACATGTTTCTCTTATTCTACAAACTACAGGCTGGAGAAGTATTGACTCCATCACTCAAAGATTCCACCTGTCACATCCCTTGTAGAGTAACCTCCTTTATGTCCCAAGTAGCCTAATCACCAGATTTCACTCCATCTCAATCCATTCCTTTTGATCTGTCTTTTAATGGATCCACAGACTCCCTAGAAACAAAGTTCAAGAACCCAAGCAGCTCAGTGATACGTATGGTCCTTGTAAGCGCAAATCTCATCAGGTTTTCTTGTTTGCTAGGAAATACTGAAGACCTAAGACTGAAACCTTCCTAGCTTGGTTCTTGCTTGCCTCTAAAGGTAACGTTACTGTCTANGAAGATTCACTCTCTTACCTCGTTATGAACCAAGTCAAGGAAAATTTTTTTACTGAAATTAATTGACACAACATGTTTCTCTTATTCTACAAACTACAGGCCGGTGAAGTATTGACTCCATCACTCAAAGACTCCACCTGTCACATCCCTTGTAGAGTAACCTCCTTTATGTCCCAAGTAGCCTGATCACCAGATTTCACTCCATTTCAATCCATCCCTTTTGATCTTTTAATGGATCCACAGACTCCCTAGAAACAAAGTTCAAGAACCCAAGCAGCTCAGTGATACGTATGGTCCTTGTAAGCGCAAATCTCATCAGGTTTTCTTGTTTGCTAGGAAATACTGAAGACCTAAGACTGAAACCTTCCTAGCTTGGTTCTTGCTTGCCTCTAAAGGTAACGTTACTGTCTACAAAGCTTAACCTGCTCCTCAGGTAGAAGAGTATATCTGCTGGCTGTTATACTTGATAAACTTCCCAACAAGAAAATGAAGTGGATCAATAAGCCTAGATTCTAGAGAACGATCAGAACACTGATCTTAGGTGTGATCCTGGTGATACATGAATTTCTACATTACCCAGCGCTGATTTGTAAAAAGTGCATCAATGTTGCTTATGCTACATTCTTCCTAGAGAACATAAAGCTGCCTAAACATTGGGGCTGAACTGCAACACAGAGCTACTCTGCTTGGTAACAGCTGAAAGCCACACCCTAAGAAGAAATTTCAAGGTGGATGCCCTGTAACAGAGATGCTCCAAATCATGATTACTGCTTCCTCTGTCGTGCTGTCTGTCCCAAGACCAAGTCAGTTGGGTAGGTCTGCACTGTACAGAAGGGACTGCAAAATGGTGAATATCCAACAAGAGTTCAGGAGGAACATTAAAAGATTCATTTCAAGGTTAAAGTAGGGTGAAGAACCTACATCCCAAATCACAAAGAAGGTCGTGTTATTTCTCATCTCACTTTTGTTGAGCCATTTCTTATCCTCTTTAGGCAGAAAAGTGCCACTTCACGAGAATTCAGAAAGGCTGCAGGCTAGAAGATGGAATTGACATAGGATCATAGAATCACAGAATGGCCTGGGTTGGAAGGGACCCCAAGGATCATCAGGTTCCAACCCCCATGAATGGTGTTAAGGCATGAAAGGGAAAAGTTTTTGGTCAACTCTTACACATGCAGATCAGGACTTTCCACATTGGCCTGCTTGAGACCAAAGTAAAAAAACATTTTTCCCCTCTTTTTTTAGTCTGTAAGAGGTCCCTAAGTATCCTGATCCAGCTGCTGTAATTCTTGGTAAAAGCCAACATGGTGCAGAGGGCTATGAGCTATTTCTTCACATTATAGATGCACCTCACTCCATCAAAAGAAAGTATTTGACTACTTACATTAGCAGGCCAGAGAAGGAATTCTCACACATCCAAGCCACATACAACTCCAACAATCAAGTGCTTACAGCTACTTTGCTTTGTTTTACCCAGCATTATTTCTGATCCACATGCTTCAGGCAAAAATATCTGCATCACAGTTGGTCTCCTCAGGGGCCTGTGCTCCCCTTACACATTGTCTCAGACAGCAGATAGAAAACATTTCTAGTTACACACCACACTGGAGATATTTCTGCTTTCTGTTACATCTTCAAACCTGCAACACTCACTCCCTTCTGGAGGAAAAGGAAATGACAGTTATTAGCTATTATTGCCCATCGAAATAGGAAGAAAGGGTTAGAACTGAGTAAAGGTAAGTAAGAAGAAAAATTGTTTGGTACACTGAAAGCAACATTAAATGTATTTCTGTGGTCAACCTACCAATTCCATCACAGTCTTCCAAAACAGTCCAACATGAGAATCCATATAGCTGGCTTGGTGTATACAGAGGTGTTTTACAAATGAAGAAATGAAACGGCTTAAGACAGGTTCTCAGCCATCCCAGGCAAAACATTACAGCTTTTAACAACACACACACACACAGGTTCCAAACAAGTTTTGACTCACCCAACTGCTGAAGGGGCTCTCCAGCTCTGCAGCAACCATCTCCAGAAGCAGCCTAGGTCCAAGAGATGTTCTCCCTTCAGTGGCCCCCTTACATGAGCCCAAGGCTCACCCCTTCCAGTCAGATGGGGAGCACAGGTGCAAACAATTTACCTGTGCTCCCTGGGCCAGCCACAGCCCTTCCCCAGGTGCTCAATCACAGCTCCAAGCCATGACCTAATAGATCCCCTACAAGAGGGGTCCTAGGAATTAGTACACCAACAAATGTACACGTAACCACATTTAAGTACATTCTAATGCTATGAAATCATTCCTGATTTGGTAACAGCAAAAAGCAGATTCTCTTATTTGCTGTAGAACACATGTGCTTAGGTTACCAGGACTGGAGCTCTTCTTTTTTGTTTTCTAAAGCTAGCTGTTTGTCAGCATGCTTCTGAGCATGGAGCCAAGCTCATCTCACCTCTGCCTTGAGCAACACACCACAGGAAGGATTCTCTATCAAAAAAAGGAGGCTCTGACAGCTCTTCTGTGAGTACTTGAGGATGCTGGTAAAGGTTTTTGACAGTCAGTAGTTGAGAATTGTACAGTGAGGCACCAGAAGGATTCAGTTCGCTGTCTAGCTATGTTGGCTTCACAAAGTTACTGGGTAGAAGCAACAGATTAATTACTATACAACTTAAATTACTGAAATAAAGTAAGTGTTGAAAGAAAAAGACAAATAAAGGAATTATTTTAAGGCATTCTTAGCTCACAGATGTGCTCAATTTATGCCTGGTCTAAAAACTAGAGGAAGGGATGTGTTTTTGTTTAGTTCTATTATTTTCATAAATACAAGTTCTATTTCAAAGCTGTAAAACATGGGGGTGAGGGCAGGGAAGATAACAAAATTTCCAACTTACCAAGACTTGCTACATGGAAAAATATGGCTGAACTTTTAACATAAGATGTATTCCAATGTTTTCTAAGTTTCTGGTGCCTGTACACCAAAATTCTCCGTGGAGTTCAGTATGTTTGTTCACCCTTTGTGAAAGGTAACAGATAAAAGTCACTTGATTTTAATTCCTGAGATTATTACAGTATTAGAAAACTTCAGCTATTCCGATTTCCTTTATTTTCTTTAGTACATGGTAATCTATTCCTCTAAAACTGTCAGGTTCAATAATTACAAGAAAAAAAAAGCCCAGACTGGCAGAAAGCTTCTCCCAAAGATGCCTGGCAGGACATTCAGCTCACCCAGGGGACAACTCTGCCTTCCAACAGTGCACAGAAATGCTATAATGTGTAAACCCCACTATCTAAAAAGACAAGTAGCCCGGGGCAGAAGTCAATGCTGTCTTCATTTACCAGAGCCTTTCCAATGGTGGGGCTTACAAAGACAACTGTTTTTTTCTACACAGTGCCCTTCAAAGAATTTAGAAGCATAGGCCTGGGTGGGACCCTACAATTCCTTGCCAGTATTTGGAATTTTTGGGTTTTAATCACTTTTTAAAAAGAATTTCAAAAGAGGAATGAACTTGGTTTTCTATGACTGATACTTATTTTGTTAATGTTGCTACACACTGTGTTTCATCTTATGTTGTACTGGTACCAAGGGAAGAATGAAGACACCAGGGAAAAGGAATCAAAGCTAAAAGCTTGGTGGAAATGAGTTTTCCTCTTCCACTAACAAACAGCTCCCTTCTCACAAGAAGAAAATAATAATAAAGAAAACATGAACATTGCTTAAAAGCACAATGGGAACATCCACTGGTGTATGTTAGCTTAAAATACAACCCAGAAATCTTCCTCTTTCCAAATCACCCCCAACCCAACTAAGGCCACATGGGAAATGCTCCCTTACCTTGTGTTATCTGACGTGTGACACTGTTCAGCGGTCTCATTCAAGAGCATTCAGTTAGCTCCCACACTAAGCAGTGTGCTAATGTAGAATATAAAGATGGGCCCTGCCTAAAGAATTCACAGCCTAAATAAATTCTCCAGTCTTCCATGGACAACGGTAAATTTCCTTCCTAATTCCAAAAAATGCTCCAACCAAAACCAAAGCATCACTGAAGTTATCAAGAAAACCTGCTCTGGCAATTAAATGACCACAGCACAGTAGAATAAGGTCTCCTCACACCAGAAATGCTTTGATTGAATGTGTCATACTTTTATGCCACATTGTAAGGACGCATGAACCTTACTCCTAGAACTCTCCAAGCAGGCTGATACTATACTGTTGACCTGACAATCCATTTCAAGCCAATTCATCCTAACAGCAGTAACAAGTCTTCAATCACAGAACAGTTTTGGAAGTTACCTTGCTGACTAGGCAACAAATGATGCTGCTCACACAGCATCAACTTTCACAAAAAACTGAGTAAATAATGTTGAAATCACTGCCCCTCCATCAAAGATAATGTCTCATGAGTTAAAGCAATACTGCCGTGGTAGATTAATAGGAAGACACAGACACTACAATAGCAAGCTTTGATCTCTTGGCAAAAAAAAGTCTAACCATGGTTGTTGTCCTGTATTATTAGAACCAGAAGAGATTTCCATAGAGGTACTCTTTTCAAGGAAAGAAAGGTAAATCAGTAATGTAAAACCAAATCACAGCCATTAGTTGTTTGGTGTTGGTTTTTGTGTGTGCGTGGTTTGGGGGTTTTTTTTGGTTTTGTTTTTTGTTTGTTTTTTAAGACACCTTGATAACTCCTCCCACAGGTAATGTTACTCTGCTTACAAGAAAAGAAATTTGCACGGTGCAATCTGCATGTTTGATTTTCCTTTCAAAGTGGATGACTAATTGCTTTATCATTTTTGAAGACTGGTCAGTATTGCAATTCAGAATGAGCATCTCCAGTACAAGCAGTAACCGTGCCAGACTTCATAACCGAAAACGTGAGCGCAGACCAGGTGAAAGACCTCTTCCAGTCATTTCATAAGAATCTGAAAGCTGATCCTTTCACAAAGAACAAGTATAAAATCAGGCTGATATGTGATAAAATCTAAGATACATCACAAGCTTCTGGTGACTGATCCCCAGAAGGCTGGGCAGAAACACATTTGGCTTGCCTTCTAGGAATTGAATTTAACTATGAGTCATAAATTCCTATTGCCCTCTTTACTCCTATCAACTCAGTTACTACACTGAGCCTAAATGTGCTTCATAGGTATCGAGACATGCAAAATACTCTGTGCAATCCTAAATGTTTATAGCTTGACAGAAGCAATACACTCTAAAAACGTGGCCAACTGGTTCAAAACAAATTAAAAGCCCCAATCCTAATCTTAATTTGCAAAGTAACTGTGCATCTTGTTTGGTCTTGACCAAGACTTATCTCTGAAAAATAGCAAAAAATATTTTACAAATACAAACCCTCACAACACCCCAGTAAATCACAGATGAAGTAATTGCACTCAGTTTCTGCAGAGGATTTCCAATGTTCAGTGTTTGCACTGTCTGCCTGGAAAAGGGGATTTTGGTAGTCTCTCCTAGGTACTACAGAGGTAGTCAATAATCTGACTTGAGCAAGCATGGTTCCAAAGAAAACAAAAGCAATGCATTAAATATTTTATTAACAATTAAGAAAATGTAAAAAAAAAAAAAAAAACAAGAGCCAGTGTTACACTCAAACCAGCCTAAAGAAGATGGTCAAAACAATGGACTGCCCAACTATTTATTATTACGTACAGTTCAGAAAAATACCTTCACCTAACACAAACGCTCTAAAGGCCTAGAAATGTTACCTACTTCCTGCCACCTGCACTTTGAAGAGGTTTCCCAAGGCTGCATGAACTCAGTCAAGATAGGGCAGAAGAGAGGAGAAAGCAGGTCTCTGTGCAGGGAGATGTGGCAAGAAGCAACTGCTGTTTCCCATACTTCAGTATAAAGCACAGATATTCCAGAACATCATTCAACTACAGCTCATCATTTTTCCTTTTTTATGATCTTACTAGCACTTTACATAGTATGTTTATATGCTTAAAATAACAAAAGAACAGCTTTTAAAGGAATGAATCTGGCTGGAAGAAACAAGCACCCACAAAGGTGCCTTTAGAGTCTCTTCAGATCTGTAAACCAACCCTGAGTATCTCCTTCTAAGCAGTATTTGACTTCAGATTGCTTTGTATAGACAGTAATCCATTTTGGTTACCAATGTAAATGTCAGTGTACAGCTTTCATGGATTCCTCTGCTCTGCATTAGCAGTTACCTGCAGTGCATGACATGGGGATATAACTTGAGTCACTCATTCTTTTAGCAGCAGAAGCATCCACAGTAACTGTCCTAGTTAAACGTATTACAACAAACAAAACACAAACACCAGCATATGAAACAGGACAACCTATGACACACTGAAATTTTAAGAAAATGAACTCTGCTGTTGAGCTGACAGGAAAGAGAACCTGGAGCAGAGTGATGACCATAATTGCTGATCCTTTTTTTTTTCCCCCCGTAGGGAAAAACATGAAAATATATCCTTTTTTATTCTGTAACAATAATGGTATGGAGTTACACCCATTAAAGATTCTATGTTACCTGGTAACCTCACTGTGACATTTCTATCTTCGTTCTCAGGCAATGTAACAAGAATTTCAGGTACCAACATAAGCTCTCATTAAACTTAGTGGCGTTTAGCCAAGGTGTTTAGATCAAGAAAAAAAGAGTTCTCTTGAAGGTATAATTACTTCACAAATACTTTCAATATTCTGTTCTGGTTTTGAAAATCCAGATGACATTTGTAGCAACTGGAAATGTCTCTAGGACTTCTGCACTCATTCAAGAAAATGGAGGAGGATATACTCTCTTCTCATCCTCTTTTGCATCCCATCTTACACAGGGAGATCTCTTCCAAAACTTGGCTTGTGTAGTCACCATGCATCACTCGATCACATCATGTCCAGCTGCAAACAAAAGCAACAGATTTAGAAGAAGAGGCATTGAATTAAAGTTGTTTCCTACATGCATTTAGTGCTAATAAACTCAAATTCTTATAAGTGGACTTAACACCTAAATTCTAAAGTATTATTATAATACTAAGCTGTTATAAAGTACAAAAACAAACATCAAATCCATTTTCATATGATATGAGCAATTTATAGATCCAAAAAACTACAGTCCAAAAGTACAGATCTGCCTGCTGTTGAAACTCTATTGGAACTGTCCACACTATCAGCTTCAGTCTTGGAGACAGATTTGTAATGACTCAACTTGTGTAAAAAAAAAAAAAAAGCCTAAAACGTTTATGAAAAATCTCTTGAAATCCTTGAATTTCAGCAAGCCTGTATAAGAGAAGGTTAATTGAGAAGATTAAAACATTTTTTTAAAATGACTTTTAGATTTCAACCCACATAAATAGCTATTCTAGATGTGCAAGCTTTGTTGAATGCTATTACAGCAAATTATAACAATCTGCTACCAAACAAGCAGCCTCATTGGCTCTTCTGAAATACACAAGAAGACAGGATTAACCTACATGAACACCCATGTTACTATACAACAGACTACTTGCCTTCATGACATTTCACATCTGGCTGTGTTTTACAACAGAAGCTAAGTAATTCCACACAGCTCTTTTCTGACTCAGTTCCTTAGGTGCTTTCTAAGCCACGCAGCACTATGAGCTACTGCTTTAAGCAGCTCCTTCTCACTTCAGCTTTCAGTTCTAATTGAATTCCAAAGCCATACCATGTCTTTATAGTACTCACCAAATCATCAACGTCACCACCTTCATCTGTGGCAGGCGGAGTTTCGTTTTTCTTTTCTTTTGGAGCCAAGAACTGAAAATACAAGAGCACTTATGCTACTGGCAAAACTCAGACCCTCAATGTTAAACAAACAGAATGCGCCCTTTGCATTTTAAAACTAATCAACCTGTAATTAAAAATCATGAATCGAGTTCATTCTGGTTTCCATCCTCCAAAACCACCCTAAAATATAGGAAATTTCCTAAGACTTGCTCATAAAGGATTTTTATGGTGAAGTCTGTCTAATAAAATAAAGAACGTGGTTCTTCAGACTGCACAGTGAAGCTGCAGAATGCCATGTAATAAGGATGCTACAGATATGAGTTCACGGTCTCAGAGGAGACAGAGAAAGCACATGGAAAAGAAATCCTTTGCAGACAGTATGCTAAGTCCAAAGAAACACCTCAAGCACAAGAAGTACCTGAGCTGTCAGTGGCTGGGGCCTGGGACTGTGTCCTTTTCCCTGCTCATCTGTTCTTGCCCACTGTCAAACAGGGGATCCTGGGCTAGACTGAAATTTTGTACATGGGAATACATTTTTATGTTCTTAAAAAGGTAATTTTGAAAGTAATACCACGTGTGGCTACAACCTGCTAAAGGACAGAAAAAAATCCTCGCTATTAACATCATTACGTGTGTTATTTGACCACCACATTGTTTAGTAAAGATCTTCAGTACACAGCATGACATTCCAGCTCTGTGCGGAACTCAGGAGAAGTTTCACATTTAATTCAACGAGCATTTAACAAATGAACAAAGACATGAACTCAAAAAACAGTCAAACATGCAAGATGGTTAGAATGCTGCTCTTCAAAAATAGAACATTCATTATGTAAAACCCTACTGCAGTAGCTGCTGATACCAACTCACCATATGCCCTTCACTTAAAAGCATGGCATCCATACACAGAAGATAAAGCTAACTTGTTCACGTGCTGTAACTACTGAAATCAAATAGGCAATATCAGGAGTACAACCACTTACAAATTATTTTTCTTTTAACATAGTGAAAAAAATGGTAGTTTAACTATAATAAGAGAAAAAATAAAAATACATGCCTACAAGTTTTAGTTAGAGTCTCTTTAACAATATAGAAAACAATTTCTGGATAGAAAATGATATTATATAAATATCTGTTGAGGGTTTAGGTAACTTTTCTGTGCAAACAGGTGGCTTCTGAAAGCAAACTCGTTTGCCTGAGGATTTCAACTTTTACAGCCACGGAGGTCGTGCAAAAGGCCAAGGGATCCCTATCACAGCACTACCCATCTCCAAGACAATACACTTCCCACTTTAAGAAGCTTAAATGTTATTTTACTTAAAATGTTCTGACCCATTTCTAGAACAACTGTGACAGCTTTAAACAAAGGGTAAAGCACTGAGAAGCTGCCTGCTGCATTCTCCCACCACATCAAGAGGTGATCGAATGTTTTCATGTCTGGGGTTGCCATTTAAATCCCTGCAAAAAAGCACTCTCCAATTCCCACTGCTAGATTGAACAGCAGTAAGTTAAATTTGCAGGAAAGTGCCAAATATAACATCCAATAGGATGAAAAGCAACTACACTTTATTTGGTTAACCCCAATGACAAAGGCTATGGACAGCCTCTTGCCTAGCTGTCTCACTAGCCACAGGTCAAACCTCTCCTACATTCTGAAGAGAACATCCAAGAGCAATGGAGAAAACTTATTCCACAGGCAACACGTGATTTAACATGTTAACATCAACTTGTCTTACAAATTTTGGAGCTGCAAAATAAATAAATAAATAAATAAGGTGACAGGGACAGAACAGATTAGAATTTCAAGATGTCATATGCTTGTCTATCTTATTTGCTGGAAGAGTTCTCAATCTAGGAGTAATACAAAGCACACATTATGAAACTAGAAGCTAATGACATTGTCAGCTCTGAAGGCTCTTTGTGCCAGATCAAATTTCATTTTACGCAGTTAATTAAGAGCCAAATGGTATCTCCAAAAGTGGCACATTTTTTGAAGCTTTCAAAATTAGCTTTCCAGCACTAAATTAGGTAGAGAAACCTGAAAGCTAAAGAAACGTAGGGTGAACATTTGCAGTAAATTGCAACCTGAAGTTCCCATCAAATTCTGAACACCCCAAGTTATTTTCTTCCAAAACTTGCTTTGCATTTATGCAAAAGCAAATTACATATAATAGTTCTGCTGAAATCCATTGTCTTCCCCAAAGTAACCAGAAAATGCACTTGACATTTCTGCTCCTTTAATCATCCTTACACTCTAAAAAGAGCATCTCTACTATTAGAGGGGCAGGAAAAAAAAAAACCTATGTGAAATCATTTTTCTCAATGATAGGAAGAAAGGAAAATATGCATGGACACCCTAGCTTAGCTGAAAAGGAAACTTGTTGCCTCTCTAACAAACAGCCATGCAAGTGTTCCTTTCCCCTTCAAAGAACAATTCTATAAACTTGGAATCTTACATTCCAAACAGACCTGAAAATGCTACCAGCTAATGATCTGTACATAAAAGGTTCCTGTGTCACACTTAGAGCCAATCCCCTGACTTAGAAACTCACAGTTATTACCATGCGACCTATTACAAAGGTGAAGATCTGTACTGTCCTGTGCTATTTTAAAAGATCCAGCATAACCCTTTAGTGAAGGGAACCACCTTCATTATAAAAACAAATTAACTTTCTTGCAATCCACTATAAATTGAGGAAAATGGAGGCCTTGCACACCACAGGAAACCTGCAGCACAGCTTAACTGGACCAACAAAGACTGGATTTTCTATCAGCCCCATAAATCCAAGACAAAATTTCAGTCTCTGCAGCTCTTACTCCCACAATATGTAGTCTTCCAGTTTCTTTCGTAAGAAGTCATACAAACCCTTGACAACGGCAACTACACAAAGCAGAGTGCTAGTTTTGGATCTGGAGAGTGGAGAGGTTATCCAGCGAGTAACTGGGATTGCCAGCAGCCTAGCTACCAGAGATGGAACTCATTTATTCCGAAATGCAAGGCTGACTGTCACACCAGTGAACTCTGGGGCTCTCAGCAGCCCAGAGCTGATTCCTTGCAGCCTTTGTTATTCCCCCAGTTATGGCTGTCACAAGACCTTCAGTCAATCATAGGTTTTCTTCTTTTATTGCAACACCTGGCTGACTGCAGTGTGATGTTAAAAAGAAAAGTCATTAGAAAGTCAGCGTACAAATGTTTTGTAGCTCCAGCTTAGCCTGGCATCTGTAAATCCACTCCTTGCTACTCAGTCTCTGCTGCATTCCTATGCAGGCACAATATTTCTTAGCCACCACAAGCTTAAGAAAACTGTATGCCGTAAGGTCTTTATGTAGAGATTTCCTTCAGGAACGTAGTAGAGATTTCCTTAAGGAACAGAGGATAATTCACACAGTTTTATCACATTTTGAACACCAGCTATAGTTTCAGACTAAAAAATGAAGTTCTGAAGAAACAAATTGTCTTATGAAGTCTCCAAGTAAATTCACAGCAGTTGGAATTTGTAATAAATTTGATATTCTTTCAAGCCACTGTGGGGAAAAAAGATTGCTCTATACATGTGATGAGAAACAACCACTATGTCCTTCGTGCCCACAAAATAACATTCTGTCATTTGTACTCTGCACGTGGGCTTAGCTTTTTGGACTCTTAGGAGCTTGTTTATATTTTCAATTCCATGATAATTCTGTGCCTTCTTTACCTTGAGATAAATTGCTACAGATTAAAAAAGCAGTTTCTAACAAACAACCTTTTATCTACAAATTAATTCACTTATGGAGAACCCACTTCAATCTCCCTCTGGTTATTGCTAATGTGAAGTCTGGAAGTCATAAAAACCAACGTGGCATCTTTTAGCAAAGCTGCTTCTCTGCAAAGTACGTAGTGATTCTAGGTACAGGTTTACCTGGAGGGGTCTGTAACACAAAGACCTTCTTTCTTGTACAGTATTTAAAGTTAATGTGAGCAGCAGCCTGACACAAGAATACTCGTCTTTTCATCTACACAAATACAATTTTTGACAGCAAGTCTGAATTCTGCCTTCTTTCAAACTGAAGGCATCGTTCTGCCTTCCATAATCCACTCCTTTGTAACTGTGATACCCTTCATTCATTGCTGCAAACAGTTACTGAAGTGCTTTATTTCTGTAGAAATACCTGCAAATACTCCAAGCTTTTCATTCTCAGAATAGTTAATATGATCATTGATAGTAACACCAGCATAATGTTCATCAACCCACAAGGCCTACATACAGCACAAATTACTGATATAGCTGATTTTCACTGTACATGCAATGGTAATTTCATAGTGCTACTCAAAGCCTTTAGAGGAAAAAGAAGTATCCCAATTTTTTGAGCTGGCACGTTAACAACCAGATCACAGTTCTTTTTATGAGGTTCAAACAGCAATCTTGAACACACAATTTATTGCTGTTCCACTAAACCGAGTTACTGAAATTCCTGTTCTTTGTAGAGGATATTTTCAGATAATGATGTCAAGACGTGTTACTTTAAAGACTAATTAAAACATACTGCTGTAATACGTGCTAGGGAATTATTTTTGCTCTGAATTGGGGAAATATTAATGCTATGGCAAAAGGACACTATTATTCCTTCATAAGTATTCTATGTCATACACATCATAAATAATCTTCTGCTCCATAGCAAGGGCTCTATACAAATAGATGCTCATTAAAACTGTGATACCTTTTCAGCTTCTTCATTTGTCACAGAACTTCCCTCTGCTTCAGCTTTAGTGATCAAAGAAATTCTGTCTAAAAAAAAAAAAAAAGATATAAAAATATCATCAGAAGGCTTCCCAAAAACACACTCAGAGTTAGAAATGAAGAAGTCCTCCGAATTCCAACTTCTGGATGTGTCATCATCACCAGAAATAAAATAAAAAAAATTGCCCAAAGGAAAATGTGACTTGCATAAATGAGTCAAGTATGATATAAAAATAAATTAATGAGAATATTCATAAGCTTATGGAAGTATCCATTTAGGAAACCGTTAATATTATGACAATCAAACTAATGAGACACTGAAATCATAGATCACAGATGAAATGCTGAAAATCTATCAGAAATTACACTTTTAGTCATTCACAGCATGCTCTTCAGTCCTTAATAGCCTTAGAAAAATTAACCCCTACCAGACAAATACTGATGCTGTGGATCTACAGTACAACTACTGAAGTGTTGGTCCTGCCCCTTTTCTGCTCACTGGTTGCATTTGCACCAACATCCCGTGCAGTGACACTCCATCACCACCCCCCTCCCAAAAAGAAAAAAACAAACCCAATGCCTCTCTATTACTTTTCCCAGTCTAGTTCATCACTTGGCTACATGAACACTTGTGCCTGAATAAAGGATCTGTGGGTGTGAAAGAGCTGTAGGTCCAGAAAGGTGGCAGCAGCACCACTTTAATGCCACCTTAACGTGCCCACAGGACTGCATGTCAGGGTTTCATGAGATAAGCAAGTTTATCAAGATCTGCCTCATTCCTGCTCCAAGAACCACCAACACATTAACTCACATTCATCCTCTTTTGGTGATTCCAGTGGCTCATTACAAGGCCCAACACTCCATTTGGTAGGAAGGAGGGCACAGGTCATGGCACAAGAAGCAGGGAAACAGGAGTTCTGGTGTTGGTAGCAGCAAGTGAAAAGCTATTTCAGCTACCCAGTCAGACCACCTAGTCAGGTTATGAACAAAGCACCACGATTTCATCATCTTCTAAGAAGATAACCTATTGTTTACTAAAGTATCGACCCTGTTTGCATTTGTAAATTCTCTTCTCAGAAATACAGTCCAGTTTGTTGAAAACTGGTTTGAACCAGCTAAAAATATCGAAACAGTATTCTAGCATGGCTTTGGAAGATCCAAGTTTCCTACTTCCAAATTTTATTTTATTTTTTACATTCTTCTGAGCAGATTCCCTATAGTACTACTGAATATAACAGTCCTTGAGAGTTGTCTTGTGTTGCTGCTTTGGACCACTAAAATTCCCATCCTTGACTTTGAAACAGTTGGGTAAAGCAGCCATTACATGGCCTGGAGTCCTCCATTTCCAAAGGTGCTGTACAAAAGCAGATTGCATTCTACAGCATGCACCCTTAAAATAGCCAGTCGGGTATTTAACAGATTCCCTTAGCACTGGTTCCAATTAAAAACAAGAGCATGAGGTAAAGGTGTTTTTTTAATAGTTCACTATGCTTCAAATTTGTAAAAATGTTCCTTTATCGCTTGCACAGCCCCCGAAGCTCTTTTGGAACTGCACTGCCTTGTATCTCCCAGATTAATCACAGGTAGGTATCATATTGCCACAGTCTGTTCTTCAGGTGGCTTAAATACAAAGTGATCAGGGACATATTGCAATGCTACCCATGCCTTTTCTGAAGCTTAATTTGCAAGAATCTTGGTAAGCTGCATGAGTTCTTTCATTCATTTTAAAATTTACCTGAAATCATGTCTTCTTCTCCTTACCCTGTAACACTTTGTCTCTTTTCTTGCACAACTCATTTAGCATTTCAACAAGACCTTGCAAGGCATTATTAAATATTACTGATATGAAACTATTAGGGCAGAAAAGAAAGTTATAATCTGAAAGAAAAGGGGTTTTTTGGTGGTTGTAGTGTGTTGGTTTTGGCTTTTTTTTTTTGAAACCTTTAACACAGGCTCACAGGTTGCAGGAATGATCTGATCATCTGCATCAAAACACTGCTCAGGGTTTAGTTTAAGTGTCCCAGTGCTGACATAAGGTTTTATCTTACATAACGGATAATAAAAGTAGAAATACTTTTTAAAAAGTAAAATGCCATCATACCTTGGACCACAATCTCCCAGAAATCAACTAAGGCTTTATCTTCCACCTTTGATTTCAAGGCCTGAAGAAAATCATTAAAGAACCGCACCTTGGACAGCTGAAAAAAAGAAGAGCAATGATTACAGGGAAATATTCAAGTAGCTGCAAGCTAAGTTCTTCATAAAGTCATCTAAAATGGTAAGCCAGTCATTATATATTTTGATTCTACTAAAACCAGGAGTTCTAAGGAAAGGTGAGCCACAAAAAAACAGAACTTCAAGGAACCACAGAGACTTTCTTGTAAGTATCTTTAAGAAGATAGCTGTAGAATAGCTTATTTTTCTTCTATAAACATCAGGTCATAGGCCACGTGTTTTTATGTTTAGAAGAATAAAAACAATGGTAAATAACACCACAGAATCACAGAACGGCTTGGGTTGGAAGGGACCATAAAGGCCACCTATTCCAATGCCCAAAGAATCCATTCCTTATTCAAGTAAGAATAAAGAAACACAAAATGGAAATATTTCCAAACAGTATGAGATTCAAACCTTCTTAATCTACTTTTTGTGTAGCAATAAATAACCATGTTTTTAATACAGCAAATAGGCCCATCATGTCTCCAGTTTGAAAGAGCTTTCACATGTTAAGATTACCTTCATGGCCTCCTCTCTGAAAACTCTGATACAACTGATCCCTTTCATGTAGTACTGCGAGCTTCTATTTTCCAGAAACTGATCAATGCGGTTTATCAGCTGTTGGCTCACTGAAAGACAAGGAGAAGCACATAAGCAAGCCAAAGAATGCATACTTTCAAGGAAAAAAAAACAAGACCAAACCAAAAACCTGTAGATCTTTCTGTCTATTCCACCTTGACAGGCATCAGAGTTACCAATATCCATATTGCCTCCAATGACTCAATTTGGTAACAGACTATCTAAGCTAGCAAGAAACCCAAGCCTGGCCAAGGCAGAAGTCTGAACCTGCAAGCCAAGAAACAAAGCACTCAATTAACTCTTTTGATAGAAAGTAAAACCAGAACGTTTGCGATTTAAAGGTGGGTGCTCTACAACTCCAAAAGAACAGCCCACAAACATCCAAATTGAAGTCTCACTACTTAAGCTCCTCAAGTTAAGCCAGTCCATTTTTCCACGGTTAACAATTTTCTCATTACATGTTCTAATTTCTAACAACTTGCTCTAATGAAAGCAAGTCCTGCTGGTACTTTCAGTGGTGGTGTTTAGTTGTTGTTTGTTTGGCTTTTTTTTTTTTTTTTTTTT
>WBMW01000296.1:0-10941 GCA_013396635.1 Penelope pileata | reverse complement strand
TTTTTTTTTTTTAATTCTGCCTTTTCATTGTTGCATTAAATTAAAACCCCAGGCACTATGAGGGTGCAATAAAAGTCTTTATTGCCAGAATGACTCCAGCATACTGCTTGGAATTATCAAATACTATACTTGTTTTGGTCCCCCCCTCACCCTATTTTTTTTTTTTTTAATTAAAGAACACACAACTTTTTCCATTTGGTTGCCCTAGCAGGCATCAGAACATTTTTTCTTGCTACTGACTCACTCTTTTTGAAATGTTTCCACATCTGAAACAAAAAAGCCCCACATTGTTTCAATAGGCAACGAAATATCGTAATGATGCAGAGAACAGGTTACACATGAAGTCAGATTTTTTTCCATGTCTTGAAACAGCTTGGCTAAAATTGGGTCCCTCCAGTGGGTCTCCATTAAGCGACAGACCAACGATTGGTGAATCTAAAACAGATAAAATTCCTGTGTTCTGATTAGACTATCAAATCACTTCAGGGGACCAAAGGCAATAGCAGAGGCTGTAGAATAGGATTATAAATGGAAGCATAATCCACAGGGAGCAGACTGTTCCATTACACTTATAGGTCTGAGAATTCTTTCTTTCCTCCTTTCCTTCTTCCACCTATTATCTGCCTCTCCATTCGTGTCAATGCTTGGTTTTGAGCGCTGCAAAAAGTAGATCTCCTTCCTTTTACAAAAAGGCATGTTCTGCAAGAAAACCTAGCTCACCTGTGTATAGCAGCACTAACTCAATGCCTCAGCCAAATCTGAAGTTTTGAAGAGCAGGTCCTGGAGATACGAACTGACAGCCTGTTCAGAGCACTCCAGAGTTAATAACCACCTTTTTCTTCTCTCTCAGCCCCCTTCTCCTTTCCACATTTAAGGAAGTGAACTAATGAAACTCCATATTTCGCCCAGGCTGGAATTCCACCACTCCTGATCAACACCACGTTCTGCAGATCATCCCCAGCAACACTGATCTGCTTCCTCCTGCTCTCCTCCTGCTTCCTCACTGGCTGGGTGACAAGCAGACTAACTACAGACGGAAAACCTACAAGTAAAATCACTGCAATAGAAGATCTTTTAATTCCTACAGAATTTAATCCCATCCCCACTGGCACTGAGGTACATTCCCCACTCTAAAATACATTCATCAGGGCTGTTACTTCTTGTGAAATGTGTCATGAGCAATTATATTCACTTGTTATCTCTGAATAGTTACAGTACAAGAGCGTAGTTATATCTTCTTGTTTGTTCAGCTCAGTCATTAGTCTTGATTACTATGCCAGATTATAGTTCAATAATAGAGACTGTATCAATTCCTTGTGGTTATTTTGATCCATAGGAAAAAAAATAGATTAAAAATATAGCTCCTTCTGTAGACAAATGACTCCTATTATTAGCAGCCTTTTGACTTACCCAGCAGTGGTGATAATGACTCGTATTAATGGACAGTGCTTAAAGCAAGAGTCACTGACAAATCAGCTAAACTACTTGACAATGGATTTAAAACTGTTGCTGTGTGAGGATGATCTGTTTATGGCTGACAAGAGGAAGCATTCTCGACTCTGACTTAATTTTTAAGGACTTCCTTGATCAAGTCAAGAAATAAGAGATTTATCAAGAACTGCTAGGCTAGCCTGGTATGCTACGAGGTGTTGTTCAGGATTAAAACATTCTCTCTAAATGGCCATTAGCTGTGGGAATGGATCAGAATGATTGAAGACTCGATGTCTGCAGGACATCTGGTTCAAATCCCATTCAAACCAGGGCCATGAGGAACCAGGTGGGTCAGTGCTTCAAGCAGTTCAGTTTCAAGTAGCTCCAAAGACAGTCTCCAAGTTCTCTGGGCCTCTCTTTCCACGTTTGACTACNAAAAAAAGTCTGGCTTCATCTTCTCTGTGAAGCAGAGACAGAAAACTTCAAAGCGATTTGAAGTTTTTTATACTCAAGCATTTGGTTTGCAAATATTGTTCTAATGATAGAATCATTTCATCAAACCAGCCACTGCATTTGGCCTTTAAGCAAGAGAATGCAAATACTCTGATATACACAAAGATATCCATAAGAAAGATGCAGACAAACAGCAAAGGTACACGCCAATAAAAAGTAAAAGTAAATACTACTTATTTAAAACATATCTTTGGACTAGAAAGGTAGATAACTATACACCTTTGGAGAGAAAATCTGTCGATAAAATACCCACTTTGTTGCAGCTATTAAGTTTCTACTGCAAATCTGTCACACGCAATTCCTTTACGCACATGAAGCATCCAGTGCAAAACAGTCTTGTTATACATTTCAGTTAAGTGATCCACGTGCCACGGCAAGAGCGTGTCACCTCAGGCAAGAGGGAGCGTTTACTGAAATCTACACATGCAATTATTGACTCTCTTAAGCTTTTTTTCCCCAGAAATGCCTAGGAATAAAAATATTGACAAACTTAAGGTAAGCATAAAAACCGAGTTAGGTGCAGTTTGTCATTGAACGTTTATCTAATGCCTATAAACTGTACAGTTATCATTCCAGATTTCTCTCTTCACTGACAATCAGTAAAAATTAAGAAAAGCCTCTTTCATCTACAGGACTTCAGACACCATGCTCTCAGAGAAGAGCCCTACGAGATGCAATGAGATCTGCCCTACAACTTCTGCAGAAAATTTACAGACCAAAGAAAATACTGTGTATGCATCTCTCTTTTAAGCAATCCTATCTTGTACAGAATCACATGAAAGTACTACACCCTAAATCAGACACCATCTGCTCCCCAGAAATGCAGATACAAACCAAAACCCATAAGCAGCCCAAGAGGATGAAATGGGAGCCGTGTGGCTACTCCACTGGCATTCCAAAGATGGCAAGCAGCCACTGTATGAGTCTTCTCTGCAGCCACAACAACGAGGTTCATTGCACAGCCTTGGGAATAAACATCAGATTCTACTCAGGGAAACTAATCTATTTCATTTGCATTCATTGACAAAAGTGTCAGAAGCTGTTCTGAGAAGACTGCTCTTTGTGATGGCTGGGCACTCTAACCTGCTCGAAACGAGACCTGCATAAACCCGTGTCTCTACAGCCATGGATGCAAGCAAGAAGGCAAAGGTACCTGGAGGGGAAACAGAGCATTAATTATAATAGCAATAAACATTAACCTGCAAGTTGGCACCCTCACATACAACTGACTTCAGGAACTGTGTGTACCTACTGCAATAAACGACACTGATGGTGATTAAAAGTGAAGTTGATTACTATTGATCAACTAGTTGATTACTATTACTATACTATTACTACTGATCACCATGTTGATTACTATTAATCAACTACTACTAGTTGATTACTATTTCAGGATTTGAGCTGCCAGTCTCAGAAAACCTATCCCTTAGACCATTGCCAGTTTGAAACTCTCAGACTTTCTACAGAACTTACTTACACGTTAGCAGGCCAGTTCTTGCCAGGAGCAAATACATCATCTCTCCTGCTCTGGTCTGCTGTGGAACTTGGCATGCAGGCAGACACTGTCCAACCTGCACATAGGCTTCTCCTCTGAAGGACAAAAGCCCCCAGTCACCAAATCCCAACAAGGCCACTGCAGCAGATGCATTAATACTCATCTTTTTTGATAAATGCACCAGCAGGACTTCCTACAGCTTATTTTTATTATTTAATACCTCTTGCATTTCTTTGGTTGTGATAACTTTCCTATTTTGTTAAGAGAGATGCTGTAAGCTGGACAGGACGTGTGCCAGTAACTCACACCTTAATTACAACCCCACTGTGCTGTCCATCTTTAACAACTCTTCCTGTTGCTACAGCCAACAACCCTAAACCACCAGCAAGCACCCAGCTGAAAGGAGGAAGAAGGAATTGCTGCCTTTTTCCAAGTGAAAATGTAGGCTCTATTCAGTTTGGAAGACTGCACTAGATCATCTTTTTACATTAGAAAGCAGCAAAACAGAGCACAACCCAGCAGCTCTCATCTGCATCCTGACATGTAAGACATCATTCATTTTTTTTCAAATGATCTACTAGAATGCCATAGATTATTCTTTCCTGCAAAGACATTTTAAAATTTGCATGTCCTAACAGGGAAAAAAGTTTCCTCATTAAATATAAAACTATATCTAAGAAAAATCCTCAGAACCAGTGAAGAGTTTCAATATAGAATTTACTATTTACATAACAAGAATGCAATACAGCAAGCCATTATAAACATGCCTGCAATGTTTTATGTATTAAGAAACCTAAAAGGCTCTAAAGCAGAAAAATGATTATGCAGAAGAGAAAAATAACATGCAGAACGTGTTTTTATTTATAGTGGCTTCTCACTCCTTTAAATGGGCGACTGCACTACTTTTTGTCTAGCTGTACCTTATCGATTACAGAGCAGATCACACATAAAACCAAGCTGCTCCAAGTTTCTGAAGCCATCCCAGTTATCTCCAGAACAGCTACCAAGTGGACATACTTAAGCACTCATCACTTAAATGATCTTCAAGGGTAATCACTATACTTATTTCTGCCTTAAAGCTTTCCTACGTGATAAAGCTAATTACCCTAACAAAGTAGTCAATTGTTTCACGGTTTCAGTATTCTATTATCTTTTACAATGCTTTTTACTGCATCTTAATATACCTGAGACTTGAGAACACAATTCTCAACATTTTTTAACAAACAAGATTTGTTCTGTATTTAATAAAAAAATCCACCTAAGAAGTCAGCTAGCTGTTTTATATTCCGAAATTCTGAAGAGAAATAGCTTTGCAGGCTTTAATGGAGTATCACAAACCAATACACTACTTAACACACTCCTCAAATCATGCCCAAAAGCTAAGGCCTAGCTGAAATAGCCAGCATCTCTCTTCAGAACACCTTTGAACAAATCTCTTTGAAAAGAAACGCTACATTAGTGACTACCGGGTAGGCAATGCTTATCTTGCCACAACCTTCATTATCATGGGGATAAAGGACCCCATTCATCTTGTGCAACCTTTTTAAGATATTCTTGGATTACATACATCTCTATAGAGCTATTCCACCAAGGAAATCCCATACAAAAACAAACAAGAAAACCAGAGCTACTTTCCATTTTCAGACTTAGAGCAGACCAGACAAATGAGACAGCAGCTGACCCATGCTTTGTGTACTTTCTTTCCCACCTCTGCATCAAAACCCTGCCTTTTTTTGTGCCAGCTGATAAATATTTAAATCTCAAGCATTCTATTCTTATTTCTTCACATAACAAAATAAGTAGGCAGCAGGAGACAGGCTCCTCACACAGTGCCCATCCAACAAGCTTCCACCCCAAGCCAGAAAGATCATGTACAGGTGGATGAGAAGCTGATAAACAGCTTGAAGAAGGCAGCCAGTGCCAAAGGATCTTCTGCTAGAGAACACCAAAGCTGTCACTCAGATGCCTCAGTGTCCTTGTTGGGTGCCATCTTACACAAACAAGGGTATCTGAGACTTTTAAGTCACACTCATCTCTGCTGAACAACACTGGAACCCAGGCAGCAAGTATTACAAAGCATCTCACAACACACTAGAAACCTGTCTTTAGGAAAATAGATCACATTTACTGAGCCCTGAAGAAGCTGATAAATATAAGACAGACAGATAAAAGTCATTTACCGTCTCTGAAGTCAGCATTTTTCTGCCTCACCAGAATTCGGAAGTCTTCTGCTGGGTTAACACTGCCAACCTAAAAAAGGTCCAAAAAAATTATAATTGCCTGCCAATATCCATATCTTTCTTCTTGTGAGGCAACAGAAATCTTTACATTTCTATTTATTTTAATATGGAAGCAGAACGTGTACACTTCTTCACATGCAGACGCAAAAACCCTAACTGTGTGTTAATGTGCAGTAGTTCTGGCAAAGGTTCGTTATGGCGTGAGCAAGATGAATTTACACTCACTACACTGCACTCTTATAAGCCAGCTGTGTTCTCTGGGGTTTAAAGGTCAGAAGCACAGTAATTCAGGCTATCTGCTAGTTCAGCTTTGAGACTTGCTGCAGCACAGATCTCTCACTAATCTTGACAGACACTTAATGAGGAATGGGAGCTCCCAGGCATGCGGGTACAGTATCATTGGCTTGCCAAGCCAACAGAAAGCTCAAAATTAAAAGCTCATACTCAGCTCATTTACCCCTCCTGGCCCAGTCTGACATCTTCAAGCTGAAGCTCTACATTTGCATGCAAGTGCAGAAACCTTACAAAGGAGCTAAAACCAGGTCAAATAGAAATGTTTACTGAAAAGTGGATGCAATAACTTAGAATGAAAATTTACAGTACTTAGTATTTTCTTTCAGAAATCAAAGCTCTAAGTTTACTTGAAATGTTTATGCTTTGCTGTCAACACAATTCTTAGAAAGATCTTTCAGTGAAATTACTTGGTCTCTTAGAGTTTCCTTTAAACCCGGCAGTGCCATTTTTCAGCTACTATCACAAACTGATTGTTAGGAGTATAGAACATCAGGTACAGCTCCACACCTTTCTTAGATCTCAATCATTCATTTCAAAAACAAACTTTAAAGGACAGCACATTTAAAAACAAGTTATCTCAATTAAACCACTTATTCTGTGACATTAAAAAAATCCAATAAAGGAAGGTTACGATACAGGCTTCACCATTTACACAACACTTGAAATTAAGTTTAACCTAGCAGTTAAGATGAAGATGAATTTATCATTTTAGAACTCCAATCAATGCAGAGAACAGTCACTATAATCACAGCAAGATCTGATTAAATATACAGAGGTAACTTTTACATTGCAGAATGTTTTAAAGAAGAGAAAAACAAAATCCAGCTATTGAACCCCAGCTCTGTGATTCTGCTTTCTTCAGATCCACAGGCTTGCCCTTCCCAGTCCTAGATATTTGGGGAGAATTCTGCCCTGAAATACACAAAACTGAGGGGAACTTATGCTAACATGCATCTAAGGGCAGAGAATTTCACTTTGTCTCTAGCAGAGTCTCAAATCTACAAGTAGACAAAGTCTCGGTCACGTCTATTAGCTAGAATTCCCTTTATCAGGAATTCTGTACGTTCACTACATTTAAAGAAGTCTTTCCCTTTGATAAAAAGAGTTTTAAAAAACATACTTACAGAGGTGACATTGCCTTCAGCAAGTTTTAAGATGCTAAAGCTACCTTCCTCATCTTCAATTTTTGGTTTCTTAGCATCGGGTTCATCGTCACCGCTGCAAATGAAGAGGACAAAAATGAACAAACGCTACATCAAAGTAAAATTCCCTACCTACTGACGAGGGAGTCAGTAAATTCATGAAAATTATGCTGAGGAATGGACAAAATCTTCATTATGCAACTGTTCAGTAGTCAAATTTTGTCTTAACATAAGGGAAAAGTGCCACTTGTTGAAAATACAAGATTATTCCTAATGATTTCAGTCCGCATTCTGAAATGTGGAAATGAGCTATTCCTCCAGTTGTTTTATTTGGACTCTCTATATTGAGTTATCTTTGCTGACTTACTGTAAATCAATAAATCATGTATTACATGACATTTGGTATTCTCACCAGTTGCCTTTTCAGTTTTCATTGCCATTTCATGTTTAACATTTCAGTAGGAAATCCATTTATTCTTCAAAAATGACCTGCAAGTTCCTGTCTTGGAACTGATAACTACTATGTATCTCTTCACACAGTGACTTGTGAGTCTAAAACCATATTCTCTATCAGCACACAAGGGCTCTATATACTTACACCTACAGCAGTTACAACTTGCCAGACAAACCCTAACTAAGAATTCTCTTAGGGCAACCTTAAGCCTCAAATTGCTTTCGAAAAACTTATTTTTAAAGACATACTTGTGGTCTTAGGCTACTGACTTTCTACCTTTGTCCTCATGGGTAGTGCTATCAAGATGCACATTTAAATTCAGAACTTAATTTTAAGTTTCAAAGTCACAAGATTTTAGATTGCACCTTGGCAGCGGAACAAAATCGAGGTAATCACAAACGAGGAAAGAAATCAAATGCTGTGTTTTATGCTGTTCAGTGCGACAGGCTACTGAGAGAGGAACCCATTTCAGTTTAAGAAGGCCTGAAAGCCACTCAGTGATCTGAGCTGCAGTGTTTGCCTTCAAGGAACCCCAAAACAAAACAAAGTTACTCTGAAAAATTCTAATATGGCAATGGAAATAAAAGAGTGCTTAATAAACTAGGGACAAAAACAGATCAAGGACTAGGCCGATTCTGCATCCTTCAAGGTTAGAACCAATTTTAACTTAGTCCTGAAGCAACCAGGTGCTGGCAAGAACTCACACTGCTTTCCTCTTTGCTTTCTGGAGCACACTCCTCCCCTCCTTTGCAATCAATGCCTATCCCACTTGGTTTCTGCAGCCTTCCCTGTCTTCTTACTTGATTTTGTCACTCCTGAAATGAAACCCCATCTCCTCAGCAGCTCCTGTCATCCAACATAACCTCCCTTATCACTCCAGGAGAAGCGATGACTTCGGATATGGCTCAGCAGAAGGACAGCAGGACACCCTGCTTCGTTCCCAGCCCTGCTCTTCCTGGCTGACCTTGAACAAGTTGCTTTATCGTTTCAGACAGCCAATACTCCCTCTGTAAAATGGAGAAACTGATCCTTACTTCACACCAGAGAGTTCAGAACTTCTACTTGAACACAGATTCCTTGGTGTATTGAGACGGTTTGATGAAAGGTGCAAAGAACAATGAAAATGTTTTGAATATCTTTCTCAAGAACTGCGATGCAATTCCTTGCACTGTCTTGAAATACTTTTCCCCTGCGTTATTTCTCCTGATTCAAAATGCTCTGGGATTGGATGCAGGAGAACATAAATGGCAACACTGCATGCAACTGCCTGGGACCCCAGCTACAGCCATCATTAAGCAGAGCAGCACAGCAGAAACGAATGAATCCAAACCCATTTACACTAGCTGAGGATCTGACATTCAAAGTCTGTTACCAACAATGCACTGATTGGCAGTATGTTTTCAATCTGAAATGTGCAACTACTCAAAAATTAAGACAAGATTAGTTTAAAACATCCACTTCTACGTTTAGATAGAAGCCCCTCACATCCTGCCAAACTGCAAGAGGTAACAGCCTCTCCAAAGCCAATCTAAGAAGAAAAAAATGCATTTCACCCAATTTTTTTTTAAACTACATGAGCTTAGCAAAAGTGAATCAAACTAAAGCCAAATGTTAAGATTTATATTAAGATATGGCTATATTTACATTGCTGTAGTCCTAAAACTTAAAAAATAAGCAGAGATTAATCAGGTCAATATCACGATAGGTGACATCAGATGCAAGAGAGATCAGTACAAATCTTTTTTTTAGAAAAAAAGTGACAGCCAAGAGAGCTTCTAACCAATTTTTTCAAAACTCGTCAGTGCCAGTTGTCTACATGTGATTGTTTTAATAAGTTGGATGCTATCCTGTGGTTAACATTTTCTACATCCACTGTCCTAGTGGCATTTTTTTCTGATCCAGTGATTTAATTGTATCACTGGGGTTTTCCCAGACACAAAGATAGTTACTACTGTTTCCATTCATTATTACATCAAAACCAGTTTTTCATTTAAGTATTCTTAAACCATGTAATCATTCATTCTCTTTTGCACAGCCCAGTCTCCATCCTTTTGCTTCCCTTACAGATCCTTTTCTTTTTAATGCCCCACATCAATTTCTAACTCAATTCTTTTTATAGTTGCTTTCATCTTCCTTCTAAAGCAAACCAGTTTTCAACCAAAACAACTTTCTTTCTTGTCAAATTGAAGCTTCTGGGGCAATACCTTTTCCAGCAACTACCAGTAACGTGTCACAGCTTTTTGTTTGTATTTTCTTCCTAGCTCGTTTGAGCTTGACTTTTGTAGGTTTTTTCCTCGTCTTAAAGCTGTTTCTATACTTTCCCCTACTTTTTAGGGCACACACATGGAGGTACATGTATTTATACATATGCAAACAGAGCACAAAAAGGGCACAGAGCTAGGGAAAGGTAATCAGTATCAATTCACAGACAAGGCAAGAAAGGCACACAGCAGTGAACAGAAGAAAATGCAACGTTTCCCAGTCTGCATACAGAAATGTGGTCACTATCCCACAGCAGCAGCCTGAGAGGACCCATGTCACATTTTCCCCACAGATAACATGCTGAGGAGGCTCTTCTCAACCAAAAGTAAAGGATACATGTCAACTCAGCTTAGCAGGGCCTTCAAGTGGCTCAAAGACATTGTTCCCAGTGCTGAAAGAACTCAGCTAAAAATGGCAAAAAGGTGGGACAAGGAGCTGAGAACTCTCCAACATCCCAGAGGATCAGCCAGTTACATTACAAGCATTCAATAAGTTTGATTTTGAGCAAAATTGACTTGGTTGGGAAGACAGTACCAATGCACTATCAATTCAGCGCTTACAGCATTTTTTTTTTTTTTTTTTTTAATATTTACAGCACAAATAATGTAAACACAGCATATGCACTGTGCATATGCCAAGAATTTTAGTTTAAATACTGCTGAGATGTTCCAGAAAGAGTCCATGGTTTTTCAAGACACGACCATTTACTGCACAGCAGATAATAATTAAGCTGCTTTTCTTCTGATTTGGTATTCAAAATGAAAGCTGCAGAAGAGTATAAATAGAGCATGCTGGGATGGAACACTCAGCTTTACAAGCAGTTTAAAGCTCTACAGTACTTACTCTAAACTGAACTGCGCCCTCTGATATTCTTATTCAAACTATTGTATAAATGGCAGTAGGAGTGTTTGATCACTAGGCAGTCCAGCACTGTCTGAGGCTGCCCTCAGAGGCTGTGCAGTCTCCATCCTTGGATGTTTTCAAGAGAGGAGTGGATGAAGTTACTTCAAGTGGAGTTGAAGTGGAAGTGGAGTTACTTGTGTACATCTCCTAAGTGACCCTGCTCTGAGCAGCAGGTAGAACCAGAGATCTCCTGAGGTCTCTTCCAAC
>WBMW01000295.1:33144-46702 GCA_013396635.1 Penelope pileata | reverse complement strand
TTTCAAGGCTGAGGGCATGGGTGAGGATGCCATTGTCCTGGCAACGCCCACGCCACGTCAGCCTCTCTCACGAGAGCTGCCGGGAGCTGCCGGGATGCTCCGCTCTCACGCGGTTCCCCTGAGAAAGGAACCTCCTGAAAAAACTCCCTGTACCTCAAAATCCGCCGCTGCGGCTCTGGCTGTGCCGGTTCCGAAGCAGCTGATCTCGGGGACTGGGTGTTAGTTCTGGGTTTCGACTGTTTAAATCTCCTGCCATTGCCCTGGCAGCACCCAATTGTATCACATGCTATTGAATCAACCGTTGCATGGAAGTATCAGCTCTTAATTCAGTGCCTGGGTTTTATCTGAGACTGAGTTAATTATCTTCATAGAGGCTCATATGAAGTTATGTTTGGGATTTTTTGACGGAAATAGTAGTGATAGCGTGTTTTTAGTTGCTGCAAAGCAGTGTTTACACAGAACCAAGGACATTTCAACTTCTCACATTGTCCTATCAGAGAGGAGGCTAAAGGTGCACAATAAGCTGGGAAGGGACAGAACCAAGGCAGCTGACCTAAAGTGACCAAAGGGATATTCCATATAATGTGACATCATGCTCAGCAATGAAAGTCTGTGTAAAGAAGGAGGAAGAGCGGACGTTTAGGTTGATGGTCTTCACAAGTAGCCACTATGCATGATGAGCTCTGCTTTTCTGGATGTGGCTGAACATCTGCTTGCCAATGAGAAGTAGTGAACAAATTTCTTATTTTGCTTTGTTTGTGCATGCAGCTTTTGTTTTACAGCTGTGTGAACTTTGTCATACTATGATACTCCATGAATTTAATGAACAAATATGGAGAAAGTTTCAGAATCTACTATAGATGTTCATCAGACTCAGAAGGATGAAATACTGAGCTTATGCATGCATATAAATGGCAATGTTGATATGGTTATTCAGCTATGGCTTTAATTTTTGTGTGTATGTGTTTCAGTGTTTTAAATAAGATTATTTACCACACTAGACAGCAAGGAAATGTTTGGTTTCAGATACAAGACATGACATTGAATCATTGAATCATAGAATCATTAAGGTTTGAAAAGACCTCTAAGATCATCTAGTCCAACTGTTCACCTGCCACCAAGATTGCCCAATAAGCCACTAAAACCGTGTCCCTTAATACCACATCTAGACATTTCTGAACACCTCCAGGCATGGTGACTCAATCACCTCCCCAGGCATCCCGTTCCAATGCCTGATCAGAACTAAGCTGAAAGTTAGGAGTAATCCATATATATATGCAAGATGAAAAAGAAGGCAAATGTGAAAGTAACTCTTCCAGATATGAAAGAACTCTTATTCTCACAATTTTTGCAGTATTGTCCAGTTCAGTTTCCAAATAGTACAGTATTTATTGTCCCAATACTGAATAATCAGTAAGACAAATCTTATTCCTAGAAAATTAGCTTCCTTCCTTCCTTCCCTAGTTTCCTTCACAGCATACATTAATGAAGTAAAACAACAAAAATAAAGACATAGGTGCAAATTTGGAAATAAATTCTTCAATATAGTTTAGTCTTAACCTTCTGATTTTCTCCGTTGTCTGAAAAAGAATTGGATCACCCATCTTCTCCAAAAAGTTATAATAAAATCCACTGTTGCTTCTCAATATGCAAATGCTAGATGACATTATTTGCTTTGCTTAACTTTGCCATTTATGTGACTGAAAAATATATCTTGCAATAATAATCCTAGGAAGGACATATAAATTGTTTTTTATGAATTATTTCCATCTGCTTAAAATAATTAAATAAGATGATATCTGATCCACTAACTTCAAGATACTATTTTTTGTTTTTCTCTAGCAAAGGACATCAGCAATTCCTTTGAAGCCAATTACTATACAACTGTAAAAAAAACTGAAGACTTCAAAAGTGCAATTCAAACTATAATGTGTATGCTGATTTTTTGACAATTTATGGGTAGATTACAAACCAAAGTAGCTCAGGTTTCACTAACCCATCAATAATGAAGCTGTTTAATGGAGAAATTAACTTTTCAGAGATCCCTGATCACTTCCTGTAAGAAAGAAGTTTTTGTTAGGAACTGTGCATGTTGTATTACACTAATATGTATTAATTTTGTATTCAAAGAAGAAACTAAGCTAATGAAAATTCAGTATGGAGAAGATTCCAAAATAGCACTTAATGCAGGTTTTGGCAACACAACAGTAAGTCATAACAATAACCAGGACAGAAAGATCTCTATGTTTCTGTAACATCAGAGAAATACAGAAATTCTCAAGCTTTGACATTACAGTCAAAACATTATCTGCACTGTAGCAACACTCTTTTCTTAAATCTGCTCTAGATGATTTCTCAAAGAGCTATAAACACAAACCCCGCTTCCATACAATCCAGGCATGCACCATACGAATATCTAATTTACACACAATATTGTGTAAAAAGTGCTTAGTATTATGGGTTTTTTTAAAATAGATATGACCAATCTTAAATGTATTTTAAGCCGAAATGTGTGTTATTATGTTTCTATATTGAAATAAAATCATACAAACAGTTCTAGAAGTCATAGAATTGTTATGATCTTGCACTAAGCATGTTGAATTATTTTGTATAAAACCCATAAAAACAAAATTTCCCACAAGCCTGTACAGTTTGCGAAATACATGGTGGAACAGTCATGACCAAAACTGTCAACATTGCTGCCCTTTTTTCATGGAGAACAAAAGTCATCTCTGGGTTGATAGAGGGTATTCTGCGGGATTTAAATAAGATTGGAAGAAATTATACAGGAGAGCATTTGTACCAGTTTAGAATAATTTTGTCAACCAGAGAAAACATAAAAATGCTGGGTATGACAGCATCTTCTGTGGCAGATCATTGCTGTGGAGTCTCTTTACTTCCTATGCCTTTCTTACTTTAATGGTGAATGCTGCTATTTGCTATAAGTTAGAAAGGGAGGCATAACAATAATGTGATTAATTATGAAATTCTTAGTTTATTTTCACATGGAAACAAAGGACTGAATGAGTCTTGTATACTTAATAAAATCTTCTACTCAACAATATCTCAAATGTTTTCTTTTCATCCACTTTTTACAAAACTAATAATGCCTGGCTTCATAACTGTTCCAAATGACCAAATTTTGTATCTTTGATCTTTTTTTTCATATAAGAGACAAATCCAAAGATATTGTACAGCTTTATAATTCTCTAAATTCTCCTGTGTGCTGAAGTTTTGTGTATTTATCCCTCCTCTTGAATAAATAAAATCTTTATTTAATCCTTCAAAATCTTATCACTTTCACAAAAATTTCCTTGTAGATTTCTCCAGACATATTCATCTTCTTGTGTCAAATGCATTGTATTGTTTATCTAAAACGTTTCCATCAACTCTAAATTAAATTGCATCTATCTTGATAAGAAGGCAGTTTCCTTTTGTTTTTGTACAACACTAAGGAACTCTTCCTACATGACAAGCACCACCAACATAGCTGTGTAATTTATCATTCACCACTGAGTAGTCAACACACCTTCTAAAAGAGTCACTTTCCCCTAGTATTAGAAGCAGTTACCTTTGAGATTACAGAGAACTATTATTTAATAAATCACAGAAATGCTCCTCAGAAGATTAGGAAAGAAAGGGCAGCAGGTTATTTAACATACTCTGCTTAGAGAATTTAGAGAGCAGACTGTAATTATACAAATTGGAATTTAGCCAGCAGATGAAGACTAATAACAATATTCTGTGAAAAATACTGTGCAATCTTTCAGGAACAGAAAGGCTAACAACATCTCATTTGAAAGATGGCAACTGTAACAGCTCACTGTCTCTAACACTTTATCTGCAATAGTAGTTAAATTCAAATTCTAGAAAGAATTCTAGTGCTTCCAATTAAATCAGCTCTACCTCTTGCAACTCCAGAAAAAAATTATGTCTCCTATGAATGTGTTCACCTATATTATCCTACTTCAGAAATACCATAAAAAGTGTTCTGATTCAGCCTACAAAGTATTTATGGCTCTTCTGTGTGATGGAAAATGCAACACATGCAGGCAGTCGTCTTCTCCAGTGGTTTGGATTTTTGACCTCATAAGATTGATTGCTTGTAAGTCAGATGTTGCAGAGCTGAGAAGAACTTATCGTTGTTCCTCTGACCCTTCTCTCATAAGTTATTAGGATTAAGACTGGAGATCAGAAATGTAGGTTAGGTCCCATGATCCATGTACTTCATATAAGACAGAATTAAACTGCATTACCTTGAATACAGCTAACATGCTATAGGCTGGGATTTGATGCTTTGGAAATTCTTCCCATAAGCTTATGTTCTTATTTCATTTAGACACCTCTTTGTACCGGACCTTGGTGCTTGGGTCTTCATAGCTCTCCCATGCACTGTGAGCGCTCAATGTCTTTTTTTTTAAGCTATAATTTTTGTATTACATCTTATGAAAGGAGGTGTGAGACAGGTAGAGTTTTATATTCTCATTAAAAGTCTAGCTAAGTCTCTCATCCAGCAAAAGGGACTTCTGAGTACAAATGCACTAAACTGAATAACTAAACTGTTTAAATTTAGTCACCTTGAGCGTACAAGAGCCTTTGACAAGGCTCCGCACTAAATGTTACTAAAGAAAATGAGTTACCACAAGATAGGAAAAAAAAAATTTATGATCTTAAAGCTGGTTAGAGGATAACAGTAATGTTTAGTTACCTACTTAGATGAGGAAGACTAAAGTGGGTTGCCCCGGAATCAATGATGAGATCAGTTTTTCTCCACATCTTCATCCCCAATGGAGAAAAGAGTAAACACTGAAATTTGCAAGACTAGGGATGATGTTAAGGTCTTTTCTGTATTCAAATGATTTATCAATATTGAGGAACACTGGAATGCCCTCACAAAAGGACATTACCCTCATAACTAGATGAGCTTTAGAGTAGATTAATATGCATATAAGAAAAAAAAAACCTAAATGATAGCTGCAGGATGCTGAACTTGGAACTTAAAGTTTCAGTTCCAGAGCCATTATTGGTATTTCTCTGAAATCGTGGAATCATAGAATAACTAGGTTGAAAAGGACCTACAAGATTATCTAGTCCAACCGTCCTACTACCACCAATATTTCCCAGTAAACTACTAAACCATAACCCTTAGAACCTCATCTAGATGTTTCTTGAACACCACTAGGGATGGTGACTCCACCACCTCCCTGGGCAGGCCATTCCAGTGCCTGACCACTCTTTTGGAGAAGTTTTTCCTTATATATAACCTGAACCTCCCCTGGTGCAACTTATGGCCATTTTCTCTAGTCTTATCATTAGTTACCTGGTAGAAGAGGCCGACCCCCTCCTCATCACAGCCTCCCTTCGGGAAGTTGTAGGGTGTGATAAGGTCTCCCCTGAGCCTCCTCTTCTCAAGACTAAACAAACTCAGCTTCCTCAGCCACTCCTCATAAGACTTGTGCTCCAGACCCCTCACCAGTTTTGTTGCCCTTCTCTGGGCATGTTCCAGGGCCTCAATGTCTTTGTTGAAGTGAGGGGCCCAAAACTGAACACAGTACTTGAGGTGCAGCTTCACCAGCACTGAGTACAGCTCTGTTGAGCTGTGTTGATGACTACCTCCCTGTTCCTGCTGGCTACACTATTTCTAATACAAGCCAGGATGCCATTGGCCCTGGGCACACTTGGCTCATGTTCAGCTGAGCATCAACCAAATCATCAACGTAATGTCAGCAACTGAGCCATTCCCTCCACACCCCCACTGTCCATTAGGCACAATAAGAAAGTGTATTGAGAGTTAGACAATGTGTCCATAAAGCACATTTTCCTACAGAAAACCCTAACACACCCATATCTTAACACTGCCTGGCATACTAATTTCTGCAACACAAGAAGGACAGAGAGAAGACAAAGAGGTAAGGAAGATTAAAGAAGGTACAGAGATGGGAAAATGTGTGATCTTGTCACTGAAGTAGCTGCTTTATGAATAGAGATTAAAAGTCCAGGACTGTTTCTGGAGACCATGGCAGTTTGGAAAGAAGGTATCAGATGGTTATATTCCTCTGTTTTACCTCAGGATACTTTCTTTGAGCTTTGCCAATCCTAGCTGTGGAAGCTTCGAAGAAACAGATTTCACCCTGTCCTGGTTTGACCTAGCAGACAGCTAAGTCCCCCACAGTTGTTCGCTCACCCTCCCCCCTCCCAAGTGGGATGGGGGAGAGAATTAAGGAATAAATACGGTAGAACTCGTGGGTTGAGATAAAAGCTATTTACTAAGACAGCAGAGAGAATAAAAGAAATACCAGTACATATATATAAGAAACAAGAATAATACCCAAAGCAAGGGACCAACAACCGATACCCAACCGGCCAGCAGCCCCTCCCTCCGAGCAAGAGCGATTTTTCTTCCGTAAAAATCACATGATGTGATGTGGTATGGAATAGCTCTTTGGTCAGTTTGGGTTAGCTGCCCTGGTCCTGTCCCCTCCCAATTCCCAGCTCCTTATACCTTCTAACTGCTTCACTGAGGAACAAAATGTGTCCTTGGCTGTGTTCAACACTGCCAGGTGTTATCAGTTGTTTCTCTTCTGGGAACAAAACACAGCTTCATACCAGAGACTGTGAGAGAAGTAACTTCTGTTAGAAACTAAGACACACCCTCACAACAAAACATAGAGGCCAAAAATCCTAGAGGATGTTCTGTTTAGATAAAGAGATACTGTGATGTGTGGTTGTTTTGCAGGGACAGCTGTGAGCCCTAGCCAGCACACAGAGTTTGTATGGAGATGGGGCAAGACTGGTGTCTGAACCACCCATCCTACCAATCTCTGCAGAGAAAATGTTATCCAGTTTGTCAGGTAGTTGTAGCCCAGCCAAGTCTGGGAAAACTTTCACAGAGGAATTAAAAAGATATTGAAAAAAAAAAAAACAAACAACATTTCCAAAGAATCGTAAAGCCTCTACTCTAAAGACAGTGTAATGGAGTTTCTAAACTAGAGAGTCCAGGTAATTAGCTTTCTTTCATTGTTTCTTACTATTATTCCACTTCTTTTTCTGGAGAAGCTTTTGAAATATTTCTTCCTCTTTTTCTTTCTCCCTGCAATGCACGGAATTTTAGCACAGGTGGCCAGAGAAATGTTAATTTGCATACTTAGTTTTCAATGGTTTGGTTTTCTTCAATCATGCCAAGTCGATGACAAATTTATTCTAATTCCTCATTCCCACATTAAAAATGGCTGACTTGGATCTGTTTACCCATACTTTATTGAAAATGTGACGTTAAGTTAAACTTTTAAATCTAACTAGCTGATTTTACAATTCCACTGAAAGGATTGCACTTCTTTTTGATGATTTCTTGTCACTTCTGCCTCCGTAAGTGAACATCTAGAAGTAAATACAGCATTTCTACAGTTTAGCATTTCCAACATACAGTTCCTTTCTTCCTTCTTTCAAGAATGTATATATTTAACATCATTGTGAAAGATTAGACAGATAAAGAAGCTTTCAGCAGAACCACAACACAGGTAATTATGGGTCTGTCAGTATTTTCATTATGAACGCCATTAGGCATTAAGGGCTTAGCATTTTTCAATCATTTCAGAAAATGTCAAACTGAAAGCTGGCACATAGATTAGCTGCCTGGATGCAAATTTGTTTACACAAAATATTTAAATCTGCTCAGCTGTTTATGATTTAGAGATCAACCAGAAACTTTAAACTCTGAGGGTTTCTCATTTGTTTCTGCCAACTTCTAGGACAGACCACAGTTAAAAAAATGTAATTTGGCAATAAAATGTAGACTCAAAGTCTTCTAAAGTTTTGAAATTACTTTAGGCTTTAAAATGGAATTTAGAATTTCTGCTCATTTTGCAGCTTTTTCTCCTGCCATCTTTCAAAATGAATAATGAGCTACAACAGGATTCAGAAACCATCATAAAACCTGATAGAAATCTTAAAATCTAAACCAATTTGCTTTAGAGCTCATTTATCTGCCATCACTTGACAGTGAACAGAAAAAGATCAAAGCCTGTAAGGATTTGAAGAGGGCCAATAACTTAACCCACTAACTCTAATGATATTTTAGGGTACTACCCAAAAAGTATCTAAAGAAGTTCAACTGTTACTGTTCTTCAGTTTCATCATTTTAGTCCCGCACATGCTATCAAAAGTTATGTAGATTTGTAACATCCTAAATAAATTCCTCTGTGTTGAAAGGAAGTTTTGTTTCTTGTAGTAATCTGCTCTGTTCTGCTAAAAGTCAATGACAAATCATCTTATTTCAGTGGGGACAAGTTCTTTAATTAATCTACTCGTAAATTTTCCAATAATGTTATAATTGAATGGATCACCACCCTTGTTCTAAAGCACACATTTGAGAAGCAGAATCCTTTGAATACAAAGATTTACAGCTATCAAATCACATTAAATAAACTGTTAGAAACATAAATTGAACTATTGATAGAAACATGAAACATAAAAACAGTACTGATTTAGAAGGAAATAATGATATCGAGTTTCAGTGATAATAGGCGTATTTAAGATAAAAGATGAGCAATCAGGAAAATTTAATGTCAATTTCTCAAAAAATGTGCAGTGATCCAAGTGTACCTGACAAAGAATGGGAACATGGCCTCAAGCAGTCTGAATTAAAAGCTTGAGAAAGTGTGCTATAAAAGGCACGATGCAAATAAACTTTGTGCAAATTAAGCATAGAGAAAACAGATAAAGAGAAAAAAAAATATCATCTAAATATATCCAAACAAGCTTGTTCAAAGGATGTTCACCAACAAGATGCTGTGTACTGGCTTTAATCAATCAATCAATCAATCACACTTGTAAGACTGAAGAAAAAGATTTTCAGAAAACATACCTCAGATAATGAAGTAAAGCTATATCTCCGTACTATCTTTGCAAACCCTTTAATGATTACTCAATGCACACTGTGGTACACACTATATTTTTCAATTAATGATCTGTTTTCCTTACAGCTACCTCAAATTTACCATTAATTCTAGCAGACAATTCATGACATCTTAATAATGACAGAAGTTCTGGCGAGCAGATTCTCTCCTTAGCTGTTATCTGTGGGACTGACTTTTTAAATTAGATATTTGTGTTAACTCTGCTGTCAATGCATTTTAAAGAGGTGACCAGTACAAGAGGCCCTACAGGGAGCAATTTGGAAAAGTAGATTTCACAAGTCAGATACCCAACAAGCTCTCCTGATTTCACTGCAAAGTTCAGGGTTAATCTTGGAACAAGTGTGTAACAAAATCTTTATAATTCTGTCCCTTCATCACGCTATGCGATTTTTTCCTTTTTTTTTTTGGCCAATTCAATTTATTTATTTGTTCATTAATCTAAGATATTCTGTAGACTCTGGAGTCTAGGATGACCAATCCATTCTGGTTGTCCCAGAATGATGACATCAGTAAAGGATGCAGGACAATGTTAGGTCTGAAAAATTTCCCTTAACATGTCACCTAAACAGTTTCACTACATACATTAGAGCTTGAAACACAGAGAAGCTACTTTTTGGATTTCCAATATTTACTAGGTATTCAAATTTTAGCAATCTGATTCTAGCATTTATTTTGCATACAAGAAGTATTAGGTCCTGGCTATTTTATTCATATGTTTCTAGGTTAACTTAAGTTCTAGGTAAAAGCGTATTTTTTTTTTAGTTACCAAGAGATATCAAGTCCACAGGCACAATAAACTGATGAAAGTGAAAACAAGCATAACTGAATCCCCACTTTTCCAATCTTTCCTTCTTGCAGACAATTTAAAATCCAAAGAAAATTCTAAAAATGTTAGTAAGCCTGTTATATGCCTGCAAAGCTGGGAGAGTATTCAGTTTCCTAACAGATTGACCTTATGTCTTAGTTTCTAACAGAAGTTACTTCTCTCACAGTGTCTGGTATGAAGCTATGTTTTCTTTCCAGAAAAGAAACAAAACTGATAACACCTGGCAGTGTTGAACACAGCCAAGGACATATTTTGTTCCTCAGTGAAGCAGTTAGAAGGCATAAGGAGCCAGGAACTGGAAGGGGACAGGACCAGGGCAGCTGACCCAAACTGACCAAAGGGATATTCCATATCGTATGACATCATATAATATAAGGAAGGGAAGTGAGCTGGGAGGGCCCGTTTGCTTGGGGATTGGCTAAGCATCGGTCGTGGTCGGTGAGCGATTGCTTTGTACGATCACTTGTTTTGTATATAATTATCATTACTGTTATTGCACTCTATTTTCCTCTTTCTGTTAGTAAATAGTTTTTATCTCAACCCACGAGTTCTACCTTATTTCTCGATTGTCTCCCCCATCCCAGCTGGGAGGAGGGGGGCAGTGAGCGAAAGGCTGTCTGGGGTTTCCCGGCCTGCCGGCTGAAACCAGAACACCTTACATGGTTATTACTTTGGGCCACAAAAGGACTTCACAAATGACATATAAACTGAAGGAAACTTTCTATACTCTACTGCGGGTTTTATCTTTTTGGAACTTCTCCAGCAGTGCTTGTGGAGTGGGAAGAGGGTTCAGGAACGGAACCCAGAATGTGCAGGGGAGGCTGGATAAATTGGCAAAAATTACAGGAGCTATCTGACAAGCTAGGATTAGAGTGTGGTGGAAAATATACATATACATATATATACATATAGAAGCCTATATTTAGGAAAGTTATGTAGAAACAAATGCAAGGAGTCACCAGGGCTGTTGAACTCATACTATGTTAAACATTCAGTCTGTTGCTCATTGTTATTTCAGCTAAACTGCTTGAAGAAGTAAAAGTTTGTCAGGATGTTTACAAAAATCACTCTGTCTTACATAGTTGATCACTGCAACTTTCCATTACTGACAATGAAAATGACAATAAAATATATCTCACCTATTTGTCAGGGGGAAATTTGTAATGCTTGCATGGCAGAATCTGAGACAGCTAACACTGTATCTATAAAAAACACAGTAATGCTACTTTTAATTTAGTATCAATGCAATTTTTCTTTTCACATAAAGAGGCTGAAAATTAAACCTTCTTAAGAATGCTGAAGTACTTGGGTAGAATATTTGGCCACTGAAAAACTATAACAACATTAATATTCTTACAAGATCTCTGTAACTGCTGTATGGAGAACAAAGTTGAATTTATGATATGTGAAAGTTCATTAAATAGAATCTATAAAAACCTCTAAAGAAATATTTCCCAAATGTCAGAGGTATTTCATTTTCCCAGGAAGGAGTTGCCAAGATTGAAATAAAGGGTAAAGAGGTGATAGCAAAGTCTCTGAAGCTAATAACTATATGAATTGTGTGAGGGAAATGATTGCTTTAAAAAGAGCTCACAGAAAGAAGCAGCTTTCAAAAAGAGGAATCCTGAATGAAAGTGGTAGATACGCTAAATAGTAATGTGAAAAGGATAAAGTAATTATGTTCCTACCTGTTTTTAAATTAAAGATCACACTAAGAAACTGAGCAATATGCAGTCAGTCCTCTCTTGGTTGCAAGAGAACAGTTTTCATAAAGGATATTTTTGGTAAATAATGTGAATACTTTAAAAATCTTATAATTTTAGGAACAGTCCTACAAGAGGGAACGACCGTTGCCATGAGTATTGCTAAAATATTAACTTGATAAAGTACAATATGTATCACATTACTTCAGTACGTTAGAATGATGAAAATTCCCTACTGAGATATGCACTTTTGTCAGAACTATTGATGTAATGATTTTGGTGGAAATGTTTTCAACTTGCCCTTTCAGTTCCACATTAAAAATTAGATTTTTATTTCTTTCTTTTAATGTGGTCATTAAAAATCCCTTTCTATGCAATAAGCATTGCTAAAGTCAGTAGCAGTAATAATAGGATTAAAGTAGGTCAAATTCATCAAAGAAATTTTGGTTTGGATAGATGTTTTTAAGGGGAAAACATCTCATCTTGTGACATGAGAAAGGTGAGCAGAGTAATAAATCAAGAACAGGTTCTCCTTCACAGTGTACCCAGCTATAGATATTTGCTACAAGAAGTACTGGTGTGCTCATGCACACTTGCATGCTTGCATGTGTGCATCTGTGTTCCCACATACTCCTGTTTTTCTCTCACACACATCTGGAAGTGCATGAAAAAGTTAACTTTTATTTCAGGGTTGACTGACTTGACAATGTCTGATGCCTGAAGACCTATTCTTTTTCTTCCCTCAGGCTTTGGGTAACCAGGCAGGTCTTCCAAATGTCAGGATTTGGACCCTTAGCTCCTGTGATTTCAGTTCAACATATTACGTGTTTTCAGACTCCAGGAAAGTACAAAGAACATGGTAGCAGAAGATAAATACAACAAAATGAATGTGGAGTCTCTTCCCTGTTTTTGATTTTGCTAGCTTATTTAGTATTTTCAAATGTAACTACATATCAAGAGTTTATGATAATCCAATAAAAGTTTTAAAAAAATACATTAATAATTAAATCTGATATCATTCTAAGCTGAAATCTATTTTCACAATTCCTCCCTGTTCCTCTTCAGCTATTAGCAGCCTTCTACAGATTCTGAAATGTTTTGCTGGAGAACAAAAATATAATCAGGAATGTTGAAACCAGGTTGTAAATTGGCTGTAATTGAGTTTATCTCCTGACAAAAAAACATGAGTATTCTGTGGTTTCAAGGACTACAGCTGACACTTTGTCAACGTACTACCATTACATTTAATCTGGTGGACTGAACCACAGAAGTGCTGATGTGATGTTATGGTTTGACATAGCAGATAGCTAAGTCCCACTATTTGCTCACTCTCCCCCCTCCCCAAATGGGATGGGAGTAAGAATTAAGAGGAAAATACAATAGAGCTCATGGGTTGGGATAAAAGCTATTTACTAAGACAGCAAAGAAAGTAAAAGAAATACCAGTACATATATATATATACACAAAAAAGTAGATGATACACAGAGCAAGGGCTCGCCACTGATACCCAGCCAGCAGCCGGCCCTCCCCCCGGCTAACTCTCCTTCCATAAAAATCACATGATGTCATATGATATGCAATAGCTCTTTGGTCAGTTTGGGTCAGCTGCCCTGGTCCTTTCCCCTCCCAGTTCTCAGCTCCTTGCGCTCCCCTAATTGCTTCACTGGCAGAAGAATTACAAGGACTGAGGAACTGACTATGTCCTTGGCTCTGTTCAACACTGACAGGTGTTACCAGTTTTGTTTTTCTTCTGGGACCAAAGCATAGCTTCATATCAGACACTATGATAAAAGTAACCTCTGCTAGGAACTAAGACACATAGAATCATAGAATCATAGAAACACTAGGTTGGAAAGGACCTACAAGATCGTCTAGTCCAACCGTCACCATCCCTATCCACTAAGATACTAAATCATACCCCTTAGCACCTAATCCAGACGCTTCTTGAACAGCACCAGGGACGGTGACTCCACCCCCTCCCTAGGCAGGCCATTCCAGTGCCTGACCACTCTTTCGGAGAAAAGGTTTTTCCTTATATCCAGTCTAAATTTACCCTGGCGCAACTTGTGGCCATTCCCTCTCGTCCTGTCATTAGTTATCTGGGAGAAGAGGCC
>WBMW01000295.1:0-32993 GCA_013396635.1 Penelope pileata | reverse complement strand
CCAGCCTGTCCAGATCCCTCTGAAGGGCCTCCCTACCCTCAGGCAGATCGACACATCCTCCCAACTTGGTGTCATCTGCAAACTTACTGAGGGTACACTCAATCCCCTCGTCTAGGTCATCAATAAAGATATTAAACAAGATGGGCCCCAGTACCGACCCCTGGGGGACACCTCTCGTAACAGGACACCAGCTGGACTTGACTCCATTAACCACTACCCGCTGGGCACGGCCCTCTAACCAGTTCTCTACCCAGAGAAGAGTGTACCTGCCCAGACCACAGGCCGCCAGTTTCCCCAGGAGAATACTGTGGGAGACCGTGTCAAAGGCTTTGCTGAAGTCTAGGTAGACTACATCAACAGCCTTTCCCTCATCTACCAGTCTGGTCACCCAGTCATAGAAGGAGATGAGGGTGGACAAGCACGACCTGCCTTTCGTGAACCCGTGCTGGCTGGGCCTGATCAATAAAATATAGGGAGAGCGTTTTTAGACAGTATGCTGATATAGAGTCTATTTCCCATCAACAGAATCAAATAATTTATGTTTGCAATGCTTAGGTTTATAATGAAATGTGAGTTTTCCAAAGTGCATTTCTATCGAAAATTCCTAGTGTACTGTGAAGTACCTTGCCTCCATTATAATTTGTACTTCTGAGTCAAATGAAATATATGTACAGAAAAATGCAATGCAAAACTTAATAAGAAAAGAAGCAGAGGCAAATCTGCTCTCAAAGGTCATATTCTAGACTGTCTTGTTGCTTTCAATAGGCTAAACAGCAGGCATTTTAGGGGCCTCATTTTATGACTTCCATTCACCTTAGGATCGAAGCTGCTACACATAAGCAAAAATGCAACTTTCAGTACAGACTTTCAAAAAATTAGTTTAAATTAGATCAAGCTTCAATTATCAAATAAAATTGCACAGAAATAAATAAACTAACTATAGAGAAGTTTTCCTTCAGGGTCAGATTAAAATGGTGGAATAAAGGCCCTGTAGTTTGAATGCTCCATCTCAAAAGTACGTTGAAAGCATAATATGTGTATTCTGCATTTATGTAGTTCATTTTAGCTAAAGACTCCAAACTGCTCTAGTAGATATCCACTAGCTGTGTTTGACAATGGTTCAATAAGAAAATAATGATCACAGAGGCATCATTTTAGGTCACTGAAATACAGCCATCTCTGAGATGTGATATGTCAGCCTCTTTGTATGATAATAACAGTATTAAAATTAAACAAAAAGAAACACAGATTTTTCTTCTGTATTTTAAAGGTGATTTAAAGTTTTCGTTATACCAAAAACAATCGTATAAAAAAAAGTATTTTGGTAAAACATTCCTAAATCACTAACAATATATGATTGTGTTGTTTAATTATTGGTGTACTAGGATGAATAACTAGCTACTAAAAAGAAAAAAAATGAAAAACAGTTTTATCAGAATTTTCTCCCAACATTTGCTAGATATCTCTACTTGCACCCTCATTTTGTTAATGCAGTCAAGTATTACTACGCTCTGAGATTGGAAATACACAAAGTAAGAGGTAATGGATTGGTTCGGAGGCACATACATTTCAAATTGTTACCTGCACTTTTGTAAGCTAATAATGCAACCTGATGAGCTTATGCATAACATAAGTAAATATATGGATCTAATTTCCATATACACATATTATATATTTCCATATATGTATATGTACATATACATGTGAACACGTACATGTGTGCACAATTCCGTGAGAATTAAATCAAACTAGCTATAATACATAGAGGTGTAAAAATAATAAAAGATGAAGATACAGGAAATATAGAATAGAATTCAAGGTCAGTAGTGGTGATTCATCATCTGTACAATCAAAGTAACTACTTGGTTATTTCTGCCTCAACTTTCCAGACTCCTTTAGCCCTACGGCAAAAATAATCTGTGTTATTTACAGGCCTTAGAAGGACAGAATTCATTGTCCTGTGAATTCTTTCTGCAGTTAAGTAATCTTACTGCTATGCATCTTATTTCTATGATGCAATAAGAACATGACACATTATCCTATGAGGTATTCTGTAGAACCCAAGAGCAAGCAGGATGTCTATCTTTATATGTCCATGCTGATTGTCTCCCATCTTTCTCTTTGACAATACAATTCTATGAGGGCATCAGTCCCGCTGGAATCCCCTGTATGCCATTCCCCAAGACTTGGAGGCTTTCTGTCTATGAGTAACAATGCTCCTAAACCTATAACCACAACTATTCTAACATTTCAAACGCTAGGAAGGAGATGATGATTTTCCACCATTTCCTTATTTGACATTTATAACATTATTCAGGATTTCTACTGCCAGGATTATGGAGTTATAGTAAATCTTAAATGGTCTATAAAAACAAGGCAGGGAGACTATGAATACAAATACACCCACCTCCTCCACAAATAAACAACTTAATGTAAACATCTACAAAAATCTGGTATGCGTGTGTGTGTGCATGTTCATGTTAAAGTCTTCCTCACGGTCTGATATCCTTGTCTTTTCCATTTTCCAAAAGAAAATTGAATGTTAGGAAGCAGATATTCAACATATCCTAATACTACTAGTCTTTTTCTTAGAAAGCAGATGACACCTTATGTGTTAAATATCATGCACCTTTCTGTTTAGGTCCAGGATAGTTGCTAAATACTGTCCCTTGTATCTTTGATAAGTGCAGCTTTGTATAAAAATTGTACAATTTCACTGAGAAGAAAATGTTCTTCAAAGATGTTTGAAAGACAATGTTTAAAGCTTGTAAAAGTTCTGGGATTTTGCAATAAATCTTTGCATGAAAATTATTCAATCATATTGACGAGATGAACTTTATAGTCTTGCAACAACTACTTCTATCATAAGCCTTTACTGTGGACATCTTGGACCAAATTGTCTGTTCTCTGTAGTCTCTTTCCTAGGAGATTGCATTGGAGTATTCTAGTAAAGCAATTTCTCACAAGGACTTTGTTCTATCACTTCAACCTTAACCACTACATCCAGAAATACAAGCTGTACGATACTCATCATCAAGAAGTTGATTCTGACACTTCACAGCCCTGTTGAGTTTGATTGGAAGCATTCTGTTAGTGGATAAGGAAGCATTCAATTTTTGCAGTAAATCATAACGCCTTTCTCGTTCCTAAAAATTCCAATTTACAAGATTCTATAGATTTATCATTTTACATATAACAGTAAGTTACTTTATAAATATTTTATTTTGATTCATACTGCCTCTCTGTTGCAGTGTTGGAACACTGGACTCACTTGGCCGTGCTTCAAAAGTGTTAACTAGTTCCCCAGGCTCTTACGGGAGCCACTTGGAATTGGAAATGCTCAATACCTCTTTAAATCAGATAGGTTGTGTCCAAGACACCTGTTTAAGAAGAAAAAAAAAAAAAAAGGATACAAGGCTACATTACTCTTCATAACCTTTTCTCTGAAAGGGTGTTGTAATCATGCAAACTGAGGCAACCCCACATGATATTTTAAAATCTTTTAAAATGCCTCTAAACAATTAAGCGATTTTTTCTCTTTTTACCAGTTGGTAAATAATCTCTTTTTTTTTTTTTTTTTTTGGAATTGATCTATGCAACCCATAAAAACACTGGGTGTAATACAATCAATTTTAATTCAAGTTTCTGTACTAGTCAGTGTTTTCAGTCAGACACACAGTTTATAGGATGGATTATGCATATGAATACAATAGTATGGAACTCTGATAGAGAACTTTTTGTTGCCAAAAGTACAAATGGCTAATTAAAAAAAAAAAAAAAAAAAAAAGTGGAAGGAGGAGAGAGAGAACAGTCAAATGAGTGGAGCATACATTAGGCCACATTTCTTAAAAAATGATGTTCCAAAAGATTGGGAGGATGCAAAATCTCTGGTGGCTGAAATCTGGGATGATATACCACTCATTCTATACTTGCTGTGTTTCTCATCTTTCCCTAAACTGATGCTAATACTCACTGCTGGAGGTAAAAGACGCTAAGCTAGATGTGCAATTCATCCCCCTTGGCTTGTTGCTACTTAAACAAGAAGAACCAGACAGACTATCAGTTCCTGCTACGTTTTGGAAAAGGAGGGATTTGAAAGCACATCCCCGGAGTTCCTGAAGTCTCGTGGGCTGGTGCTTCCCAGTCGGGATGCTGATCTCTGAACTGAAACAAAACATGTCCCTCTGCAGCCTCTTTGGAGCTCCCATCCTGCTCACTGCTTTCAGAAAGTGAGAGGTTGTTTTTGTGTCAAAAACGATCAAACGAAAAGAAACAAAACGCCCAAACCCTAACGCTGTCTCGGGGATGCAAACAAAACACTCGCAGCAGTCACTGCGCTAAAGCACAGCCAGGCGGAATTTACTGGCAGAGGAGTGCGTTGAGAAGGACTCCCCGGAGTGGCAGTCTCCCCGCGAGGCCGCCGCTATCGCTGCCGGTGGCGGCGGCGGTGCAGCGCGGGTGGAGCTGCTGCCGCTCTCTGCCGGCTCCGCCTTGCGACTGCTGCTGCTCTCCACGAAAAAGCGGCGACTGCAGGCGACATTCCTCTGGTGTCTTTTGCGGGTCCCTATGGCAGCAGGCGGGGGACGGAGGAGCGGTCCCTGCTGTTGCTGCGAGGGGCTGATGTCCTCCCCCCACCCTGGAGGAGAGGAGCGGAGCCGTCCGCGGAGCGGAGGGCATGGCAGAGCCTTGGCTTAGCCCTCAGCTAAACGGGAAGGCGGCGCCTGGGTGGGTTAACTTTGTCTGCAGCCCTGCGGAACTGTGCGGCTCCAGAAAACCTCGGTGAGGCAGTGTGCGCAGCTCGCTGAGCTGAGATCCTGCACGAGCCTGTGGGGATGAGGCATTGCAGAGGGCTGTGTGTGTGCTGAGGGGCTAGAAAGGAGGACGTCGTCCCTTCTCCTGTCTGCTCCCCTGCGTGCTTGTAGGCACACACACACATGCAACAGTGACCATCTGGAAATGAGGTGACATGAACCTACTGTCGCTTGCTAAACTGCTTCTGCTCCAGGGACACAGCAGGCGCCGCAGCCGTGCCCCACTGAGGAAGGCCACCTGCTAGGACCCCCTGAGCCCAGTGACTGGAAGGGAGCCACTGGAGAAGGGTCACCAGATCCTGAAGCAGTCCATGACAGAGCAGGGTCGAGGTGGTAGTGTGGGAGAAGAGTCTGCAAAGGTGCTGGAAAGAAGCAGGGTGTGCTCTTTGCTTGCTAAATGTTCCCACATGCCATGTACCCATCACTTGGAAATCATCTCCATTTTCTCATCACTTCTTCTGTCAATGAGCCATTTAAAATTTTATCGCTTCATCTCCCTTTTGTCATGAAAGCTGCCCTTGTTCCACTTGTCACAACTGCAACAGGGGATAGAGGGAAGGATAGCAGAGGCAAAGCTTCGTTTTAGCCAGACAAAGAAAAGAGCAGAGCTCTCTGCTGTCTTGGAGTGACAGCTGCACAGAAGAGATGGGAAAGGCTTGTGGTCATTTTGCTTGGTTGCCTCTCTGGCTTGCTTCCACAAACAGGTCACAAGCATTTTTAAATTTCTTTTAGCGGAGGGAGTTGCCAAACTGAAAGGGTGCTGATATCAGTGATTTCTCCCCAAATCCTAAGAAGCAAAGCTCGCTAAAGCTGTCTATTTCATTTGTACATTTAAAAGATCTGCCCTGGTTTTTGCTTGCTGCTCCTCCAAGTTTGATTTGTATCACACACGCCTAAATGATACCTCCAATTTCTTTCAGGGGGAGGTAGGCAGGGGAAAGGGAAGGAGATCTTCTAGGTGTCTGCACATCTACTGAGAAGAGTGCAGCATCCATCTTCCCCTGCAGCTGGCCAGGAACAACCCTGGGTGGCACATCTTAAGGAGTTGTTTTGTTTGTTTGTTTGGTTGGTTAGTTGTTTTTATGCCGTCTCTCACTCTTCAAAGAGGCAATTTCTTTGCTTTTTTGCTCCCTGTCTATCCAAATAAGATTGTTGGAGATTGATTCAAGGCCTAATGGGACATTGTGCAGGCAGTTAAAGGTTTTCATTAAAGAGATATAATTCATTGTTATCATCCCTTCCCCAACAGTAGGAAAATTATTTTCTCCTTCTTTCTTCTCCCTTTTCCAACCCCTCCCAAGTGCTGTTGTGAGATTCTGACAAGGTATGAATTTGCAGATAAACATGAAGAAATTCTGTTTTTATATGAACGCACAAAGAAGATATGAACATGGCTGCATAAGCCCCCAAGAGCAGTTTAACACCTAGAAGACAGGACAATGGAACAGATGTGGGTCAGGACTGCAGAAATGGCGACAGGAGAATGACAGAAGCAGGCCTGAGTGACAGATATCAAGTAAAGCTGTGGAAATAGTCTGGAGAAGAGAAATCTCAGCAACAGTGTGGGTATTGCAGTGTGATGCTGGACTATGCAGTAGAGGTGATTAAGCAACAAAGGGAATGGACTAGAGCTCACATGGGCAGGGTGTGGTGAAAGCACCTCACCGGACAATGATAGAGCAGATGTAGGGACTGGGGATTTGCTCCCAACATCTGGAGTGTTTTTAATAGGCAAGTATATATTCATTGTTTGCCTCTGCCAAGGTTTCTGGAAGCAGGAGCTCCTGCTGACACAATGGGAATGTAAATCAAGGTAAAATGTATTCATCCACCAGAGTGGGGAGAGAACTAAATATAAATGCCCAGAATAGATGCAGTGCTGCAGTGAATCTAAGCCAGCTCTAAGGAGCTTGGCTGCCTAGCCCACATCCAGGTTGTGAAATCTGGCCTCAGAGGCTCCCAGAAGCTGGGAGGACCCCCAGCCCGAGGGAAGCCTACGGCAAGGCTCAGCACCTGGGAAACTCAGGTCCTGGGGAGGAAACAGCTTCACAGCATTTCTCTGGGACTGTATATGGGCAGGAAGAGAAAGGACCATTTTTGCAAAGACCATTTTTTCTCTTTTTCTTGGCCCGTTTTAGGTGCTTAATTCCAGCTTTTGCCCGCAGTAGCCGTTGTTTTTCCCTCCCCTCCCCTTCTCCAAGGGAAGTGGCTTCTCAACAGGTGCTGTGGAAACTTGCACCGCTCCCACGGACATCGCAGCACGGGGAGAACCGCCCGAGCCTTGAATTTTGTAGGATGCTGCCGCCCCGCGACTCGTGCTCGCAAAGCAGCTGCTTCAGCAGCAGCCCTGGAGTCACCCAGAGCCCCTGCACCGCGCCCGCTGTGTGCCGAGTCGGTGTTGAGCCCACGGCTCGCCAGCGAGTGGGCCCAGGGAGGAGAATGCCTTAATGGCCGGAGGTGGGAAAGACAGAGAAAAGAAATGCCCCCAAAGCCCCGCGGTGGGTTAGTTCGCAGACCTCAGTAGCAGCGCTTCATTAGACGCAAACAGAGAAAAGCTCCCTAATTAAAATGTGCCTCTAGCATCACAGGCAAATCCCTGCGCCTTGGATCCCGTGGCAGGATAACGTAAACCCCCTCACTCCCGCCTCTGTGAAACATGAACGATCTTTTCCATGAGATGCAAATAGGGGGACAAGCAGCTGCGACGCTCTACAATAAACTGTTTCATCCGAGGCAGAGCGAGCAGGCGAAGGCATGCTTTTGGAAGCCCCCCCAGCACACCTCCTTCCCAGGCGCACAGGCAAGCTCTGTGGGCGATAAACAAGTCTAAAAACTCAGAGAGGATCAATAATGTCTGTTAAATATTCTGTTAGAATGTGAGTCTGGCAGGGAGGAGGAATGAGGATGAGGAGTGAGATAAAAGGGTGATTAAACAGCTATTAATCAGCGGCCACAAACAAGATTATTTCGGGTAGGCAGCTGGCTGTGGGGAGTTGCAGAATAGATCCCTTCACTGAAGGCACGCGTGATGCTATCAGCACTTCGCTGCTGAGCGATGCCCGTGTAATAGCGGAGGTGCACATTATTCAAGCCACATATTTCTTTTCTCTGTATCATTTCACTTAATGGTCGGGAAGCACAGACTTACTGGAGATATTTATGCCGCTTTCCTTTCTGCCCTCCTTTCATGAGCACAGAAGCAGGAAGGAAGCAAAATATCCCCTGCCTCTACAAAGGGACAAAAAACACCCAAAGCCTTACACACACCAGGAAAAGGGGACCAAGGGAGGGATGAGAAATGGTGCCGTTCTTAGCACCCAGCAATAGATCATGCCTTCAAGGCTGAATTGCTAACGCACCTTTCTGGCAGCCAGAGAGCCCTGCATGCATACAAACAGCGAAGCGTGAAGCACATTTCGGGCTGTGAGACGGCCACGCACACACTGGGTCCTCCGTAACTTTCCCCAAGCAACGGGTTAATCTAATAAGTGCATCGATACAGGCATTCCCGCAAAGAGCCCGCTTGCTCGACAGAAAACCAGGAACATAGGTAACTCCCCCACGGCACCACCACCATCACCTTAAAAAAGTCACCCGGTGGGATTTGCTTGAAAATACACTAGTTAACAGGCTATAGGAACCAACTCACGTCTCTGTTTGAGCATACTGCAAGAATATTTATTGAGCCCGAGCTCAGTCACTGCATTGAACGCCAAGCCTGGCAAGCAAATACATTTCCTATCTCTGAATAGAGCTCTGAATCAACTCATTCTTTCCTCCCTGCTTTAGCGATCATTTATATCTTCCCATTGTAAAATGCCCGAGGTAAATAGAGAAATTAAGAGAGAAATGTATTTTTGAATATACCTTTGCATACAAAAAGGCGAGAGCTTGCAATGCCCTCACCAGAAGAGAAGGGACCCCTGAAAATATACCCCCAAATACTACCCTACCTTTCACACACGAAACCATCAATAAAAAGACGAGGTTCCAAAACGTAAATCCACTTTTAATCTCCATTTTCTTCATCAGGATGAAGTCCAGTCGACCACATTTAGTACATCCTCTTTCCCAAAAGTCTGCTAATTTCGATTCCTTTGCACGGATTTCCCCTCTGCAGATCCCTTTCATATTATTCTCGAGAGCTCCTAATTCCTATTCCTCGGCCAGGCGCAGCGGAGTTGTTGCTGTTGATGGTGCGCGGTCACAGCTCAGAGTGAATGGTGTTTCTGGGATACCACAGCAACCTTGACGAGGACTCAACCATCTCTCCAACGGGGGCAGAAAGTCTCAGCTACTCCCGATCGCGTCTTTTCCTTCCCCCACCCCCTGCTACCCCAGCTCCCTGCGCAGCCGAAACCCACCGCAATCCCGGCTGCTCACGGCATCCACCAGGAGCGACGGAAGAGCATCTTAAAGCTCAGACGCTCTATAGAATAAACTCCAAACAATATCTGCAATTGAGATTCTCCCCCCGCCCCCCTGCTCCACCAAGAGGATCAATTCTGCCTAGGAAAACGGCTCGAGAAATATACTGTGCAGAGGTTCATACAGCCTCCGGAGCCGAACCGGCAGGGTTCAGCTCTCCTCCCGCCGCCCGGGAGAACCATTAGTGCCTCCGTATTCAGAATTCACGTGCGGTGCTTGGGGCTGTGGCCGTCACCACTGACACACTCGAGCACACACACACGCACACGCGCCTTTGGGCACACATCTCACACGAGAGCATGTGCTGCTCCAAGGGGGATTTGCAGACTAAGTGCTCTACGCGGAGGCATTGATTACACGCGAGTACCGGCGGGAAGGCGGCGGGCACAGCCCCGCTCTCCGAAGACCGGGGTCGCAGCCCAGCGGTCCCCGCTCCGCGGGGCCGGGCGGGGGCTGGGGCGGTGCGGCAGCGGCTCCGCCACGAAGAACGATGGCGCCACCTCGCGGCCGCGCCGCGGGGCCGCGCCGCTCCGCTACACGCGGGGGCTGCGGCTCTGCGCGGGGGGAGCCCCGGGGAGGGGCGGGGGCTGAGAGATCCGCGCTGCCGGCCTCCCTCGGCCTCCGGGCGCAGCGACCTCGGGGAATGTGCGGGGCGGCGGTGCGCTGCGCGGCGGGGAGCGGGCGGTGTGGGCGGGTGGCAGTGCGGAGGTGTTCCAGGTGCGGGGGTGCGTGTGTACGTTCTGAGTGTAGCGATGCACCGTGTACATGTATACATAGTGTAACAGTGTGTGCGTGTGCTTCGGTGAATGCCCGCTTGTGCCTTTCTCTATGTGGGTGAATATATGTTTGGGTGTGCGTGTTCAGTGTATGTGGGTGCACGTGTGCCTGGGTGCACGTGTGTACGAGCGTGTACCTCTGTACCTGTGCACGTGTTTGTGTATGAGTGCATGTGTTTGTGTGCACATCAGTATCCTCGTGTGATTGTGTGCATGTGTGTGTTTTGCATGTACATGTGCATGCTGACATGTGAAGGTACATGCATCTGTGTGTGTGTGCATGCATGTTTATGCGTACATTTATCCTCTGTGTGTGACTGCATGTGTTCCTACACATGTGAACATGTACGTGCCTTTGTATATACATGCTTTTGTCTTGCACATGTGTGCATGTGTGTCAGTATGTGTGCATGTGCATACATGTACATATGCATGTGTGTAAATGCACAGATGTAATCTAAAGTGAGGTGCTGGCACACAAGAGTGTGAGCTGGGAGGTTCGGTGGGCACTCATGAAGCATGGATATTTGTGTATGTGACTGTGCTGGGGTTTGCATTTCTCCGTATTGCACAGTGGTGTGATTTTTGTATGTGCATGGAGTGTGTGAGGGGCAATGTTTGCCCTGATTAGGAACTGTTGTCAACAGACACTTGGATGCGGTGTGGGGCTTTCTCTGTGCAGTTGTAGGTACATACATGAATTTGTATGAACATGTATTTATCTGCATATGGATTATATATATGCAGTATTACCACAGTGCCATAGGAAATAGAATTGGAGGAATCTCGAAGAGTCATGATCCATACTTAAGACACAGATGTGAAGAGGAAATCTGCATTGCTGTGAGTCTGTTCACCTGTGGTTGTGGGGGGAGCAGCATGTGCCCATGTTCCACCTTTATTTACGCCCCTGCCCTATGTTAGTGAGGCCAACAGCCTTTAATAGAGCCTTGCCTCACACATGGCTGCCTGAGCTCAGCTCTGTAACTGTAGGACTGGGTATAGCTGGCATGAGGAAAGTATACCTTCAGCTGAAGTTCTGACACTAACCAGCCTCGCTGGATCCATATGGGTTCCTTTACTGGGAAAGAGCAAAGGTATGTATTTTCCAACCTTGTATGCTGTTTACAGCCCTCTCTTGCAGACACGTAAGTCTTGGAGAGTGACTGACGAAACTGAAACTTGATGGGCCTGTTCCCTTCCTCTGCAGCAGCCCAGGAATGTAGTTTCACAAGAGTTACAAGCCCTGTGCTACTCCTAAGGGCAGTGTCACATTAGGACCCTACAAAGCCTTCAGCTTTATGACAAAATATCAGTAGGTCTGTGCATTAGGTAGTATGGGATGGGTGGGAGCCACTCTCATAATCTTCCCACTGCATTCTTTTAAAGAATTCCGGTATATCACTTCTTACTATACATGTAACTGGAAGCCATTTTCCAAGCATTTCAAAACTGAGTGGAGAATTGTGCTTTCAGAGTAGCCTGGATGAGCTCACTTCCAGTATTTGGCTTTTTTTTTCTTTTTTTTTTTTTAATGTGTTTGCGATAAAATTCTGCCTTTATTTCTCCAAGAACACTCTTCTGATCAAGAGTAAAGATTTGGGGTAAAGATTTTGACGTTTGTAGGGAATAAGAAACAGATATTGAAGAGCAGGACTTAGAATTATTTCTAATGCAGGCACTGCATTGCTCAGTACTTATTTAGGAGACATGCTGTTAGAGATCATGTCTGTTGAACTTCCAGCAAGATTTAACCTCTGAGGTGTCATTATTACTTCTGAAAATTAAATTATGGCTAAAATTTTAGATGTTAAACATTAACAAAGAAACCCATATAGTTAAAAATAGGATGCTTAAGGAATTTTTGTGGCTGAATTCCTGCTAAGTTAGAAAGACCCTTAGGTTTCCAAGTGATTTAGATGCATTTTAAAAATAGGAGTTAAGCTCCTAAGGCAAATCTTAGGCACATTTGATATAATGTTAATGCTAGGAATTTATTTGAATTTCTTTATCGGAAAAGAAACTTAAACCCTTGAACATTGTAATGTTGCATTCTTACTGGGGTTGTTTTGTTGTTAAATACTAGCATCCTATAACCTTTTGAGTAATCCTGGGTTCAAGCTGTGGATTATGCTATATGTTTCATATTCATATCATGTTCTTCTTCTCCCCCCCCGCCTTTCCATTCTTCCTCTTTTTTCTTCCCTCTTTTTTCTTTTTCTTTTTCTTCCCTATTTTCCTTTTCCTTTTCCTTTTTATTTTTCTTTTTCTTTTCGTTTTCCTTTTTCTCCCTGTCTTCTTTCCATCCTTCCTTCCTCAATTCTTTCCTTCCTTCCTCCTTTTCCTCCTTCCCTCCCTTCCCCTTCTCTCCTTTTCCTTCCCTTGTTCTTTCTCCTCTCTCCTGCTTTCTGTCTTTCCCCCCCTCTTTTGGCATGGTCAAGCTTATTGATCATTTGGGTACCACTCAAGGATGAAAGTGACTTGGCAAGGACCATTAAGTCAATCACTATGATTAAATACTCCCAAGAATTATAAAATGTGCTGAAATCAGAAATGGGCAGATACTTAAATTTCTGACCTGTCAGGCACATGAATATCAGCACCACTGCTGGAAAATGTGTACTGGAGACCCAACAGCGTTGTTGTTCCTTTGCACTATTATTGTTGGATACTTAGTAAGGTAAACCCTGCTGTGATGTTATAGTATTATATAGTGTCGTGGTTTGACCCAGCAGATAGCTAAGTTCCACACAGTTATTCACTCACCCTTCCCCCTCCCCAAATGGGACGAGGGAGAGAAGTAGAGAAATATGCAGTAAAGCTCGTGGGTTGAGATAAACGCTATTTACTATGATAGTGAAGAAAGCAAAAGAAATAACAGTACATATATAAATATCTATATCTATATCTATATATATATATCTATATAAAGAGGATGCGCGGAGCAAGAGCTCACAGCCAGCAGTGAACCTTCCTCCCAGCTAACCTCTTCTGTAACAAAAGCAACAGCTAGCCCCAAAAAACAATCACATGTTGTTATGTGGTATGGAATAGCTCTTTGGTCAATTTGGGTCAGCTGCCCTGGTCCTGTCCCCTCCCAGTTCCCAGCTCCTTATGCCCCCCCTAACTGTTTCACTGGCAGAGGAATGCGGAACTGAGTATGTCCTCAGCTCTGTTCAACACTGCCAGGAGGTTATCAGTTTTGTTTCTCTTCCGAGGCCAAAACATAGCTTCATACTAGGCACTATGAGAAACATAACTTCTGTTAGAAACTAAGACATATAGTTAGAATGTCTGTACGCAGGCACTCATCTCAGAATCTCTAAGAAATAAATACACCAAAATAGTTTCATCGAATGATGTTCTACAGTTGGTATTCAAGTTCCTCCCATCACAGTTCCCCCCTGTTCTCTTTGCCAAAGCAGATCAATTTAAAGTTTAGGTAATTACATTACAAATTCTTCCTCCTACATTTTCAACTGGATTTGTTATTCTTCATTCTCTGTCACATACTTTTGTGTGAGGTAGCTGTATTTTGTTAAATAGCTCCTGCATTTTACTCCCAGCTAACTTCATTCTAATTGTAGATAGACCAATTGCTTTGCTTTTAAAAATGCACTGGGGTCTTCTGTGACACATAACACTGAATAATATGATAACACTGTGAATAATATGATACACAAATACTTGCAAGTGCAGACACTGTGCATATGCATGTTTTAAGCATATAGACAGTAATATTTAAAAGAGTTTATTTAAATTAGGATACAAATCTCATTCACTTTTGTCATACAGGCATTTTGAACGTTCTGACCTAATGCAGAATTGTTGTGGTTTGACCCAGCAGATAGCTAAGTCCCACACAGTTGTTTGCTCCCCCTCCCCCCTCCCCAAATGGGATGGAGGAGAGAAATAAGAGAAAAATACGGTAGAACTCGTGGATTGGGATAAAAGCTATTTACTAAGACAGCAGAGAAAATAAAGAACAGTACTTATATATGTGTATGCAAGAATAGATGATACATAAAGCAAGGGCTCACCAACCACCAACAAATACCCAGCCAGCAGCAGCCCCTCCCTTGGCTAACCCCCTTCCATAAAAATCACATGATGTCATATGATATGCAGTAGCTCTTTGGTCAGTTTGGGTCAGCTGCCCTGGTCCTTTCCCCTCCCAGTTCCCAGCTCCTTGTGCCCCCTAACTGCTTCGCTGGTAGAAGAATGCAAGGAACTGAGGAACTGAATATGTTCTTGGCTCTGTTCAACACTGCCAGGTGTTATCAGCTTTGTTTTTCTTCTGGGACCAAAGCATAGCTTCATACCAGACACTATGAGAAAAGTAACTTGTGTTAGAAACTAAGATAAAAATATAAAATTTTCTAAATTTCTATAACAGTCCATGTGGCTATAAACCCAAATATGATTCAATTAGACATAACCATGGCTCTGAACAGCCTACTAGTCTGTCTGTAAGACCTAACAGTCTTCTCTTGTCTTGAGAACAGTAGGAGGGTATTACAAATATATTCCCAAACTTCCATTTTCTCACTTACGCTTTTCAACATGTTGTAGTCCTTTAGAGGATTTCTCAGTGTAGGAGGCCATTGTGCTGTCACCAGGTAGGTGGCACGTCACTCCTTACTCTGCTTACTCAGAGGACAATGTTTTTACATGTGAGAAACAGAGAATGAGGTTTGGACAGGAAAGAGTAAGGCAGAGACCATTCCACAAATGTTGAGATACTGCAGTGTACTGATGGTACAGATATGTTCATAGTATGGGGTACAGCCACAGTATATCTATCAAGAGTTACGCAACCCAAACAAAGATGCAGCAAAGCATATAGTAAAAGTACTAACAGAAATAGCTGAAGGGAAAAAGTCAAATTACTTATTTTGATTACTTTATGGCTTCAGTTTTCATAAATCATTTTCTAAGCTGGCTCTGGAATAAGATAGCTCTGTTCAAGAAAACTGGATAGCAGCAATATTCTGGAATATCCTTTTACACTCCCGAATACATATATCTCAGATGCACTGCCCACAGGGAGACAGAGATCACGTTTCATTATCATGATTAGCTGCGATTTTGTTATCTCAGTTAAATGTTCCTTACATTCTGTTACAGGCCACATCCGAAGTCTGGACACATGAGAGAAAGCAATTCTATTTTACACAACACAAGTGCTATGTAACCCTTCATTTTCAAGTGGAATTCAAGGAGTTAGTTTTGATCTACTGCTACAAGATTTTGCATATCTTACTGACTAAATTTATTTTTATTGTGTCACTCATGATCAGTCAGGATGATCTTTGTGCATAGTTGTGTTTGTTTGAGATTTAGATAACTGACATTCTCAGCAAAAGCTGTCACCACTGTAACGTTCTTCCACCTCTGGTCAGCAGAGTCTGAGTTTGTTGATTTGGAAATCCTATAGGGTAGGTGAAAATCAGAACTGTCTGGCTTCATTATGCAAGCAGAATGACTTTTTATGTGGTACGTGCAGCGAGGCCAGGCTCACTAAGATGTGGTACACAGTCCGCTTGGGCAGAATTTAGATCTCGATTCCCCTCTCCTTAGAAATTGAGTGATATATGTTTAAATAGCTACTTGAACATTAGCTGTATTACCCCTTAGATCTGGCAGTTTAGGACCAGCAGTCTGTGACCAAAGACATCATTGTTTGTTCTGTGCAATATGTGACCTTGTTCAGATACATAAGTAGCTCCAAACAATCTCATGCACGTAAGTGATACAGCGCAATACTGTGCAGTGAAAGCTTGCCAAAAGAAACAGTTGAATTGTTAAAGTTTGGAAAAGACATACAGTGTGATCATTGCACTAAATACAATTATTTATTATATACTTAAATGTAGATTACTACCTGGAGTCCTGAGTACCATAAAAAGGGAAAATTCAATAATGAATGACAGTGCATAGTGTCAGTAGAGAAAAAGAGAGAAGTGGTAAATATTAGGGAAAAAAATGTAGGAAATTACTGTTGAAGTCACTAAAGTAATAGGCAAAAGAGAATTGTCTAGAGCTGCATAAAATGTTATCCTTCTGTCATAATGGTGCTACTGCAATATACAAAGGAGAAGGAATCAAGAAGAGGTAGTGAGGTACTGAAAGAGGAAGAAAAATGATGTAGTTGTTTTAGTGAATTGTGTGGGTAGAAAAGTGGGTGAGTTGGTTGGGGAGATAATGTTAGGGGAGATTTAAACATCCTTCCAAATTCTACTCTCCTGTTTGCATTAGATTGAGGCATAGTAGAGATATATTGAGAATTTCAGTCATTTAACTGCAATTCAAAGTGATAATCAGACGAGGTGTATGTACTATGGCTCTTCATTGGGCAAATCTGAACTGCGTCCTCACTGGTGAATGCAGATTTTCTCAGTAGACATCTATTAATCAGGGGATGAAAAGAATAGGAATTGTAGGAATGAGGTTTCTACTGTGTATCCGATTTTGTTTTAATTATTTATATGACTTTTTGTCTGTATTATATGTTGCATTGTTTAATATTTAATGTTTTAATGACTTTCTGTGATTCTTGGAATGTTAGGGAAGGTAAGTGCTGTAAATATAAAATTAATAATTAATTATTCTTCATGATACTTATAGGGGTTATATATATAAATTCTTCAATGTCTCCATGAGAACAAATACAGAAGGCCTCTGTTTTTCTGTTATTCTGCATGAAGGGTTCTCATTGGCTTGAACAGGAATTTTATGCACTGAACTGTAGAAGAGCTAAACCTGTAAGATATTAGCAACTTCGGCTCCAATTTCAGTCTGCAAATTATGTAATGAACATCTTGTGTAATGAACATTCATTCATAACTAGAAAGAAGACTGGCATTCTGCCAGTCATATATTCCTTAATAAACAGTTATGAGTTTAGAGGCAGTTGACATTGCAGAAAGATTTGATAACCTGGTTTAGAGAAACATTTCTAGATACTAAACTAAAGAAGTATACTGGTGGCTTTTAGATGTCATATGCTAAGGTTAAAAATGCACAGATAGGTTGGGAGATTTTGGTGGCCAGTGTTAGTATTTTTTAATCGTGAAGAAAAGAGAGACAAAAATGGAACTTCAATATATCTGATGAACCCATATCACAACTGAGATACTTGATTTTGATTAATGACTATATCATTAATTTGTATCAACGTTCAGAGTACCCTAGTAAGTTATTTCAGACTTTTGTTCATAGCATTTAATGTTAGACACAGATCAGAGGATGGAGGGGGTGGTTAAAGAGAATGGATGGAAGAGATTATTGGACTAGTTTCAGGCTATTTTGTTTCAGCTAGATATTTGGTATGCATGAACATAGCTGGACCTTTTCCTATCTATTTCACTCTGTACTCCACTCTCAAATGATTTATAACATTTGAATCCCTTCCCTTGTTTAGCCAAGTGCATTATTACAGGAGTATATCAATGCTGATTTTGAAGAACATTTCACAACCAGCTCTGTCCCTTCCTTCTTTTCTGTAAGGGCATTGAGTATTATTTGGGGAATGATGAGCTAGAAGTGATGAATAGTGATGTGATGATGCTATAATTTTTGTTCAGCTTGAAAAGTAGATCTGAGCTGACCTGTGTTAGAGTATGTGCTGAAAGCGTATCTCCCCCAGAACAGCACAAAGGCAGAGAGGGGGACCCAGTGCCTCAGACAGAGACACGAGCCCCTTCTTGGGCCACCAGCGCTGTCCTAAGAGAGCACGAGCTGAGTGAGACACAACACCATGTGTCAACGGAGGGGCTTTGTAGAGCGCGGAACAGGCTTTACTCAGAGTGGTGAGACACTGTCACAAGCTGCCTAGAAAAGCTGTGGGTGCCCATACCTGGAGGTGTTCAAGGCCAGGTTGGATGGGACCCTGGGCAGCCTGATCTGGTGAGTGGCAACTCTGCTCATGGCAGAGAGGTTGGAACTGGATGGATGGTCTTTAAGGTCCTTTCCAACTCAAGCCATACAATGATTCTTTGATTCTATGATATGTCCATACCAGAGGGGGTAAAAATCAGTTCTGTTGCAACAAGCTCTTATATGATTTGTCATTTAGTGAAGTGGATTGGAGTCTGTTGACAGTGAGACATATGGAATAAAACCACAATGGAATTGAGAGTGGCAAAGACTGTCACCTCTAATAGTCTTAATTGCACCAATAGGTCATCTTCAGTAAAAATACTTACCTTAATGTAACTATCATGACAAACATTGTTACCTCCAGGTATTAATTTGCTGCTTGAAATTATTTCATAAACTAGGACTACTAATTTTTCTTTTCCACTCTAGTTCTGAGGTATTCCCTGATTTGTAGTGCTTCACTTCTGATTCTAAAATTAGAATCTAATTACATTAGAATGTAATTAAAATTAGAATTACATGTTCAAGGCTTGATTGGGTAGGGCTTTAGGCAACCTGATCGAGTGGGAGGTATCTCTGTCCACGGCAATGGGGTTGGAGCTAGATGATCTTTAAAGTCATTTCCAGCCCAAGCCAGTCTATAATTATGAGATTCTGTGATTCTGTGAAAATGTAGAATGCATAACATTACCCATATTCAGGAATGGATTAGATGAGCTCTTGTCTTATGTCCGCCAGTGTCAGTTATTAAGAATAAATAAATTTTATAAGTATACTATGAATATCCATAGATGCTCTTTCTTTTCCATTTTCCTTATTGTGTCAGTTTCTCACATAAAAAAAACACTTTGACATGAAGGGATTTTTTTTCCTTCTGGTGTATTTTTACTGTTCAAAGATTTCCAGTTCCCTAAGGGTTCAGTTACCTTTCTAAAACAATCAGCAATTACATTTTTATTTCAAGCATATTATGTATCCGTATATGCATTTATCATTATAAAAACCAAGAAAAATCTGTTGTTGTCAATTGTCTGAATGAATGTATGAATGGATTCATTTGTTTATTTGCCTTACTAAGAAAATTGTTTCATTTATAAGCAAACAGTTCTCTCTCTGAAAACCTAGTAGCCTCTTGCAAAAGTATGTTATAGATACAATGTGTCATCAAAGTATTTCATAGTAAATGAGAAATCAGGTTTGCACTGTGAATATTAAAGGACTACAAGAAAATAATTAGATCCTTAAGTGTTGAATATGTTGAAAAGTTGAGAAGGATCTTAGGTGAGCGTAAAGAACCTTTACCAGCGCTACAGTTGTTAAATGGAGCAGGTTCAATTTAAGTGTAGATACTTCAGAGTTATTTCAAGACAATATGTTGAATATTTGAAAGGGTAGTCAAAATAATTCGTTTGTTTTCATCACAGTAAAATTTTGAAATATGTCTGGAATAAGGTGGAAAATAAATTGGAAAATATATATACTATATTAATTCTATATATTTTTTCATTGTAATTAATTTGTAGTGTAATTAATATTAATTTAACATGAAAATATTACCAAAATTGAGTACATATAGAGGCAAATACGCCTTGCTTAAAATTTTCATCAGCTTCTGAATATAAATGTTACCTAGATGACAGAGGTAGAATTATGTCATTTAACATTAACTGATTATATGGGCCCTTATGTCTGTTCTCTGTAGAGAATTCAGTGGAAACAGAGGGTGAATACAGAATAGAAAATATGATTAGAGACGAGAAAATATTTCTGAATATAACAAAAATATTGGAACATACTAAATTTTACGTTCTATTGTTCCTGTTTAGTGAGATTTTTATGTAATACTGACTAGGATGTGATACGAGTTTCTATTCTCCTGAAAGAATGTGCTAGATCATAGAAAGGTTATTCATAATCTTTTCTCACAGTGAAGTAGCATGCTTTTCTCCTTTAATCAATGCCCGTATTTTCCTTGTAGTTTGTCTTCTGTACTTGAGCACCCAGTCTGACTCAAATTCTTACAAGCAGACTGCTCCTGAGATTTTTACTAAACACCATTCCTTCCAGGCATCCGCACACACAAGTATTCAGTTGTATTTGCCTTTAAGTTGAATTTTAAAGCATCATCAGAGAAGGAGCAGTATGTTTTGTCCCTTCAGCCACATCCTTTTGCACAGATGCTACTTCATCTCTGGATCCTTTCAAATCTAAGTATGTCCTCTTCTCTTTCTCTCTTCAGACTAGTGGACTCTTCATTACTGCTATCACCTCTTCCCTATGCTGTCAGCAGGGACTTGAAAACACTTCTTGCTGGCAACATTAATTGGAGCAGCAGCTGTTCAGCTTCTGCATACTTGCTTACTCAGAAGAGCGCTCTTCTTGTCCCGTACTCAAAGCTGAGATCTCTATTCTCACCAATCTTCACAGAATCCTGGATCCATAATTAAATACCTTCCTAAACAAAGGTTTTGTTTTGTATTTTTTATGGATATATGTGAAAGCTATTCAAAACAAATCAAGCCTAGACTAACATATCTAAATCGGAGGTTGTAAAAATGAAAACATGGAGAATGTCATGAGCTGCTGTGGACTTCAGGACCAGAGCTTCTGCTTTACTATTTGTAAAGCCCATCTGTGTGCAGCCTGTTAAGCTGGAGATCTCTGTCCCATTGATGCTGCTGCTGCTGCTGTTCCTGCTGTGCTGTTCCTGCTTGCATGTTGGGCTGGTAGCGAGGCTGAGACCATGTCCCAGAGGCACACGCACCAGACACTAACATAGCTGTTCATGCGGACTACCACGGACAGAGTGGACACTGACATCACTCACATGAAATTGTCCTTCCTTTCTGACTGATCCGGCCTAGAGAATTGTAAAGCTCAGGGGGGTTCTTATCAATGTACACATACGAATACCTGAAGACAGGGCACCAAGAGGCTGAAGCCCAGTTCTTTTCAGAACAAGAGGCAGTGGGCACAATCTTGAACACAAGAAGTTCCATCTAAACATCAGTAAGAACTTCTGTGCAGTGTGGGTGACTGAATATTGGAACAGGTTACCCAGAGATGTTACGGAGTCTTCATCCTTGAAGATTTCAAAATCCTGGACATGGTCCTGGGCAACCTATTCTAGGTTACTTGAGCAGGAGAGTTGGGCCAGATGACCTCTGAAGGTCCTTTCCAACCTCAGTCATTCTGTGATTCTGTGATCATGACTGAAGTGAACACTTGCACGTACCCCCTCTCTGTAGATTCACAAAGACAACATTCACAGATCTCTCACATGTCAATGCATCCTCTCAGTCCAGCTAATACCCATGACCAGACCTTAGGCGCCTTGCCCAAGATGTAGGTCTCCCCCTACTTGCTGGCTAGTCCAGCTTGAATTTTATTAGCAAATAGATGTGTACACTTGCACATTCATCTCACACTGATCTTACACCTCCAGAACCATGGATCCCTCAAATACTAGCACAAGCTGTGCATCACTCACACATAGGATAGTGTAGGAACATGGAAAAAAATCATAGAATCATAGAATGGCTGACGTTGGAAGGGACCTCAAGGTTCATCAGGTTCCAACTCCCCTGTAAGAAAAGCATTTAGTAAGAGCCAGCTCAGGAGTGTAAGAATGTGGGTTGTATGCATTTACAGCACAGCATCTGAGTGTCACATTTATCAAACTGAGTTGGTGTTAGATCAATTGTTATAAAGGACTAGGCTTAGGGATTTTTTCTTTTCCTTGGGTAAAATTCTGATAGGAGAACAAATGAAGAAAAGTGGAGTAAAGAGTTCTGTCTTTGGTGTGAAATGCTGAAATTTGGTTTGAATAATGAGCCCATGGGGAACACCATTTGAGACTGGTTGCTAACTAGATATAACTCCATTCACAGCAACCCTTTGGGCCGAGCCATTCGGCCAGCTTTTTATATCTGTCCAAGTGATGAGCAACCAGCTTCTCCAGGAGATCGCTGTGGGAAACAGTATCAAATGCTTTGCTAAAGTCCAAGTCAAAAGAACATCCATAGCCTTTTCCTTATTCCCTGAGTTGTCCTATCACAGAAGGAAGTCAGGTTAGTCAACCCGGACTTGTTTCATAAGTCCATGCTGACTGGTTGTCCTGTAGGTGCCTTTTGGCAGCGCTCTAGATGATCTGCTGTATGACCTTCCCTGGCACCGATGTTGGACTAACAGGCCTGTACTTCTCCAGAGTCTTATTCCTGCCATTCTTATAGGTGGGCATCACATTTGCTAACCTCCAGATAACTGGGGCTTCCTCAGTTAACCAAACTGCTGGCAAATTATTGAAAGTGGCTTGGTGACCACTTCTACCAGCTCCCCTAGTGCCTTTGGATGAATCCCATCTGGCCCATAGATTTGTATGTGTTCAAGTAATGTAGTAGGCTGGATTATAAAGGCTTAATTCTGCTCTCTGTCTTTGCTCTCCTGCTCAGTGTGCTGGGTACTCCAAGATCAGTTAGACTTACTAATAAGGATTGAGGCAAAGTTGCCTCTGTTTCAGCTTTAGGGCAACAGGGGGTAATCATGGACCATCTCTGTTATCACTTTGTAGAATGATGAATAATTATTTCAATCCTCCATTTCATTCTTACAGGATGTTTTCTTGCCCTCTGATTTGGAATTGGAACCGTATAAATCTTACTGAATCCACACAAAGTCTTTTGTATTTGATTTTGAAGCTCAGTAGGAAAAATGAAGAATTATCTGTTTGGGTTTAGAACAAGAAAGAAAAACAGAGGATGTGTTTTCATGATGTTTTGGATATATGGTTACAAACATTATTAGGATTCCTGAAAGTTCTACTGCTAAGAATCTAACATTAATGATGGTTAGTTTAGCAGACAATTAAAAGGAAATTCCAAATTCAAAGGGATCATAAATTCCTCAGTGGATTTGAAGTAGATATCACTGGATACATAAATGGTAGGACCTGGGTAGTTGAAATAACCAGCGAACTTTTTATTTCCACTCTTGGAGGGAAAAACAAACAAAGAAACAGCAAAACAAAACAAACAAAAAAAGTCCAAGAAGAAGAGAGACCTTTAAATGAGCAGGATTTTGACAGACACTGATATATTACATGAGATCATTGGGAAAATTCAGTGTTTAAAATTTGCATTATTTTTAGTGTCCTTGTATACTTGCTCTAATCGTAGAAGTCACTCATTTTCCTTGTCATCCGTGCTAAATTCTCATTCTCTTCAAAAGATTTTAAGAAAAAGAAGAAAAAAGGCTCCCACAAGATACCTAAGGAAAAGTCTTCTGCTTTTAATGTCTGAAGTCAAGATTTTAAAGCTCAGAGCATTGTCTCTCTTTTTCCCTAAATGTGAGGTTGATGCTCACTAGGGAGAGCTTCATAAAATAGAAAAAAAACTAAAAACATGTATAGTAAAAAATCAAATTATCCAGCACTTGCAGTTCCTAAGTGTAGATTTTAATAAGAGATGGCTGTTACTGAATAATTTACCAGAGTGTATATGTGTAAGAAATAAAAGCAACAGAAACAATTATTCCTATGACATTGGTGTTCACTCAAATATATTAGACTCAAAATTCAGCCAGAATTTATGGACTAAGTTATAATGTTCAGAATTCTTAAACTGGGCCAAAATTTCCTACTTTTTTATGTAACCAGTTCTGACTGAAAAAGGAAAGGAAAATGACATTTCTATGCAAAATTGTCAGAATGAAGACGTATTACACATCAGATAAAAATTCAATGGAGCAGAATGTATAGAAAATTAATAGTGATAGTTATGTTCAAAGTGTCTTTGATATCAGATTTTCTACAATATGTGTTGCATAGATGTGTATTTGTCATATAAAGGATTCACATTTCACTTGTTCAATACAAAGTTATTTTGGAATAACTAAAGGAAAATACTATTATTCTGCTTTTCTTTGTTTTGTGCATGTGTGTTTTTATTGTCTCTTTCCTTATTGACATACTTCATCACCTGAAATGACAGTCATAAGATTTCTTTTTTGATAGGTACATAGGTTTGTCCTGTAGAATCTTCATATCAAGTGCATAAATATATATCTTCCCAGAATTCAGCTGTTAGTTACTATACATTGCAAAGTTTCATGAGACAGAAAGAAATGTAGGTCCTCCAACTAAAATGGCATCATGCTGACTTATGTTGAATGTTAGTAGATACCTTACCTAGTGTAAATCAACGTGATTCCAGCAAGGTCAAAGAAACTAGACTCCAGCTGACTGATCTTTTCCATAGGTAGGTCGCTCCAAAAGTAGTGCCTCCTATTTATTTCCATAGAAATGACATCAGCTACAAAGCGTACAATAACACTAGTTGATAGAGAATATTCTCAGCTGCAAAACGTTATTTTTCAGTATAGTCATCACCAGTAGCTATGGATTTTCACTATTCATGGATAAGAGTGTGCATACCGTGCTTGTAAAAATCTGCACCAGTGGGGCTAACCTACTGTTTTACAGCTGCTATGGTGGCGTCATTGCCAGGAAAATGTTGCCCATGCAGTCCATTTTTCATTGGCCCAAACAGATGGATGTCAGAAGGTGCCAAATCCAGACTAGATGGTGGGTGTGGCAGGACAGTCCAGACAAGATTGACAGTGTGCTCATGATCTTCAAGCTGGTATGGGGCTTGACATTATTAGGTTGCAAGAGGAAGGTTGTCTTCTTCTCCGGCATGACTCCAGAAGTTTGAACCTTCAGCTTAGTCAGTGATGCAATGTCGCAATCAGTGTTAATGGTTTGTCTGGGTTCCAGGAGACCCAGAAAGATTTCCCCTTTCCTATCCCAAAAGACAGTGTACATCACTATACCTGCTGAGGGCTGCATCTTAAATTTTTTTTTCAATGGGGAATTCACATCACCATTCCACAGACTGCGACTCGTAGTGGTGACACTGCATCTCATCACCAGTAATGATGCAATCCAGGAAGCTGTCACCTTCAGTCTCATTCTGTTTCAATAGGTTCCAACAAACTTGCATATAGTGTTATTTCTGTTCCTCCGTGACCATTTGTGGGGCCAACCTGGTGAAACTTTACTATATTCTAATGTTGCCACCATTGTTTCCAATGCATTGAAGCTGACAATCAGCTCTGTACACTCAATTCCCTGGTCATAATCTGCTGATTCACATGGATGAGCAGATTGAGATGTTATTCTGTGTTCTGACAACTGTGCATGGCCATCCGGAACATGCCTTGTCTTTCACATTGCTGTCACCATTGCTGTCACCATTGCTGAAATGTACCATCCACTGCCTCACTGTGCTGACATCCATTGTTTGTTCTCCATAAATGTTCAGCAAGCATTGATAAAGGTCAATGGGTGCAATTTTTTCCACATGGAGGAATTCAATTCCACATCTTTGTTTCATACTCACTTATATGTCAGACGCCATTTTGTCAGACTGCCCCTCTGCTGCCATCTGTTGCATGACAACAAAATGCAGAAGAATATTGTCATGAAAGTTCAACCTCTACTGCCATACCATCAACATCTGCCTCTGACATTGTGGGTAAACATAATAAACTATGAGGCATTACTTTTGGAGCAGACCTGTATAGTTCTTATGAGATTTTTTAAAAAAAAGCTGAAAAAGTGTTTACTAAGTCTTTTAAAAGACTTTCAGGGTAATTTGCAATTATAAACAAAGATAGTATTCATGTTATATGTAGAGTCCAAATTAATAAATTGAAAATATATATGATAAATTAAACAAGTATAAGCACAAAATTCATTTATCCTGTTTTAAATATACACATTAATGTATAAAGAAGCAATCAAGCAGGTGCTGATATATTTTAACACTATATTTAAGGTGCTAATTCAATGCCTAGCTACTGCCTTTGAGTGGACAGTATACTGTTGTGGCTAAATCCTCCTCTAATGAAAAATGTAAAAGAACTCTGCCATCCCTGTTGCTATCATCTCAGCCTGAACAGTGTTTATAAACTTATTGAACCTTTTAATGCATTATCCTGTTTACCAAAGAAAGCATCAGTCATAAACTCGTTTTGCCAGATAAGGTACAATGATTTGAAGCTCTCTAAAATGTCATATCTAGCTTATCAGAGAGAAGGACTCTGCATTGAAACGCCCCTGTCAGTCATGTTACTCTGATTCAACTTTACTGTGACAATCCGTTTTTCTGAAAATGCTTTCCACAACAACGTTGTAGAAATATACACTGAGTATGGTAATTGCTGTACATTTGTATCAGATAACAGCCATACATACTTGTAATGAAACATTATTCAGTTATTTTTTTCCATGATAAAGAACGAATGTGAAAGATTTTCCAATAGAAAACAGTAAGTAAAATTGTATGTATAATGTGCAGCTTTCAACAATATTGTATTTGGGAAAGAATTAATGGGAAGTCCTAATGAAAATATGAGAAAAAAGATCCAGTTGTAGATAACTGTATTTTCTTATCTTTATCTGTAAAATTGTGATGTTTGGATCTTTGCTTCCTTTCATGCAGTGCTGACTTTTGCACTGCTGTATAACCTACCAACTTCTTAATCTCTGAACTACTGAATGACACTGAATTCAAGTCATGCTGTAGTTTCTCACTGCCATGGACATTTTTGAACGATGAGGGCTTTGTTTCGCCATGGAGAGATTTTTTAAAGATCTCCTGTCTAACATCTCTAGTGACTGCAAAGACAGTATGTGCCAAAATAGAGCAACTGTTGCTGAATCATCAAATTTTCTATATATCAAGCTCCAGAGGGGACGATGATGTGCCTTTTTTTCTCCTTTAACAACAAAAAGATGGTTTCTAGAACTCAAATAAAATGTTTAAGATTGTGTTTTCACCTGCTGTTTCTCTTGCTTGATGATAGGTTTATTTCTTAGTCTCAGAGACTGCCACAGACAACAGAATTTCAGCATGATTTGTAGTGGCTTGACAAAACAGAAAAATTGATGAAGGAAGACACAAGTGCAAACAATTTGTTTCTCAAATAAAGTTTTTACTACAGATATTGTTAATGCTAATAGAAATGGAATTCAAGTGAGAATGTCTTCTGAACTCTTTTAGTGCTATATGAAAATAATATATATATAAAAATAATATTTTCAAGAAGATATTATCAAGCAGCCATTTTAGTCCCCACCCGGCATGTTTTAAATCTTTAAAATGCTCCTAAATTTTCATATAGCAATATTGGCTATAGAGGTTTTCTGTTTCTGCATGTGGATGGGTTTTTACTACAATCTGTATTTTTTTGGAACAGTTTTTCTGCTCCTTTGTGTTATCCCTGTTAAAATGCTGTAACACTATAACTGAGTTTACTCAAGAGGCTACACTAGGTAATTCAGGATTCAGATGACAGCTTATACAGGAATGATAGCTATGAAAAACATTGCATATTTTGCACAAACACAAATCTTATGTTTCAAAAGCACATGCATTTATGGTGGAATCCTGTGAGTTCTGTAGGGCTTTTTTTTTTAAATGTACTTTTCATGATGCTTCTTTGCTCTGCTTCTTGAATACACATTGAAGTTTGATGTGTTCTTTTGTCTTGCTTTCACAGAAGTAATGAATTAGAATTCAGAGTGAATAGAAATTTATAGTTCTACTGCTTTGTAATTAAATACAAACTTATTGTTGATCCAAGTAATGAATGTCAGCTAAGTGTGAGCATTTGTAGAGGATAAGAAACAATACCTAAAATGAAGACGCTTGAACTCACTGTTCTAAGGATTGTACAACTTTCTTTATAAGATTAAACTAGGGACCAATGTAACATTAACAGAATAAAGACATTTTATTTGCTGAGACCTAAGATTGGAGCAAATAAGAAATAATACAGGGTACACTGAGCTAAAAGTAGAATATCTATTATTTAATTTGCTCTCCTTTGTAGTAGCTGAGATGTTTAGCGAGACTGTAGTTACAGCAATGATGTAATGAAATGTGAAAATTTCTTCGCAGAAGTGGAACAATGTTAAAAAAATCTTTCAGTGCATCCCAGAGAAACACAGAAGCAAATTATTATGTTTGTTCTTTTTATCTATGTGGGATGGATTCTACCTGCTGATGCTAAAGTCATAATAATGAATAGGCATTTTTCATCAATGATTCCCTAAGGGGAACCATCCTTACTCCTTTCCTAAAAATTTGACTTACAAAAAGGAGCAGTATTACTGTGACAGTGGAATTGGAATTTCATTCTAAAGTCTTCAGTGAAGAATAACAGCATTGGCTTTTCCAGGAGTTTTAACAGCTATTTCCCTACATTTAGTGAAATATGCCAAAAGAATTTCATAGTCTTGAATATCAAAAATTTTGCTACCACAACGAAGCATGTAGCTATAGGTCTACATGGGCTGCTCCAAAAGTAATGCCTCATATTTTTATTATTTTGGCCCCCAACGCCAGAGGCAGACATTAGTAGTATGGCAGTAGAGGTTGAACCTTCCTGCCAGCATTCCATTACATGTTGTTGCTGTGTGACAGATGGCAGCAGAGGGACAGTCTGACAAAATGGCATCTGACATAGAAGTGAGTATGAAGCAAAGGTGTGGAATTGAATTCCTCCCTGTGAAAGAAATTGCACCCACTTACATTCATCAACACCTGCTGAATGCTTATGGAGAATGAACAGTGGATGTCAGCACAGTAAGGCAGTTGGTGCATTTCAGCAGTGGCAACAAAAATGTGAAAGACAAGCCATGTTCTGGATGGCCGTGCACAGCTGTCACAACACAAAATGAAGAACATCTCGATCAGCTTATCCGTGCAAATCAGCTAATGGTAGTGACAATGTTGAAAAGTAGTGTTTTGTAGCTGAGAATTTGCTCTAATAAATAGTTTTATTGTCCTCTTTGTATCTGTTGTACTTACCAAGGAAATAAATAGGAGACATTACTTTCAGAGCAATCTACATATTAATGTTTCTATGTATGTGTAACTACTGGCTGTAATTATATATATGCTTGTTAGAAAAAATTTAAGGACCCATTCAAATAAGAAATTACTATTTAAACCCAAGGGCTTTATTTATTTATTTCAACTTCATTTTAACTTTCTAAAAATAATAATGTATTTACATTTTTTAAACACATCATACCATGCTAACTAAAATGCACAGCATTAGCTCCTTTCTCATCAGCTGTTCTAACATCTGAAGTAGTTTACTTTGCCATCATCTAACTCATGAAAATAAATAAATTATCTTTGTCTTGAAGAATGTAGTATAAATTTTGCTTGACACAAGATATGAAGCTTATAAAATGGAAGCAGTTGAAAGTACTGAAGGAGGATATAACGTTGTATTCTTAATATTTTTTTGTAATTGTTAATTATATTATTTATCTTATTATTGTACTTTAATGACCCAGTAAAATCATCCAAATGTTCTTTGTCGTAAAACAAAATAGGAAACATTTCGTTCTCAAAATTTAGTGTTGAATTGGAGAAGATAAGCCAAGGAAATGGGAGCAGTAAACACAAAAAGCAATCAAGGTGTAGGTTAGGTTAGTTAGTTAAACTTTTTAAAATACAATAAGAAGTTAGGGTTGTCACAAAAATCTAGATTTAGTTAAAAAAAAAAAAAAAGGCAAAGGAAAGGGAAAACTTTAAAAAGACCATGAAAAAAGGTAGAAAATGGGGCAATAGGAGTGCCTGCTTAGTAGTAACCATCTTCTTCAGACTCACTTTCCTTTTTAAGATGGATTTACCTCATGTTATGCACATAAAGTGAATTAATTCCAAGTTCACGTGTTACTAAGTACACCATCAGTTCTGAGCTAATAAACAACATTGTGCTCAGTTCTGCTTATTGTTTTTCAGATTTTATTTGAAGACTCAAGATTTGTATTTTTCTTGTAAAATGTCTGTATCTTCAGTAATGATCTGTGGCTTGCCACATGCAAGAGATATAAAAGATTTCTGTAGGGCATCTGATGTACTTTCTTTGACTTGATGCTTACAATTTTTTTCCTCTAAGTAGGTGCTAGCAAAGCCTATACTTTCATTTTTGGAAAGTGTTTAAAAAAAAAGTGACATCTAACATCTCCAAGTTGTTTTACTACTAAATATTTCCTCAGCAAGAAATTTCAAGTAGGAACTCAAAGACTTCCTGTTGCAAAGATCACGGATTTTTGTTACTCAGCTTGAAAATATGAATCACTCATCAAAAATCTGGAATATAAAATAGTCCTTTTGAATAGTTTCAAGACACTTTTTGAATATTTTTGACATCCATTTGGTTTAATTTTCTGACTCAGATCAAATGCTAACTAACCTTTCCCCCCCCCATTTTTCTTTATCTGAAGAGTATAAACATAGATATTCACAAAGTTAGAGGAAAAAAGTAATTATCGTACTGAATATGGCCAACTCAGTCAACTGTGTATTTTCTGGGAGTACATTTTGATGGATCAATATGTTTTATATGGAAATAATTCTAGATGGGTACATAATAAAGTTATACTCTGAGCTCATAATGCTGTTAGCTGAAGCATGGCAGAATAATTGTAAGAAATACTTGGATTACATTCTCTAATAGTATCAGATATAAATCATAGAACTACTGATATGATGGCTTTTTATCAAATTGACATTTCTTTTTATTAAGGCTTGCTTAACTGAAGAAAATGTATAATACTTTTTTTCCCCAAAATGTTAGCAAATATGATATAAATTTCACTGAAATAAATATTTTCAGTCTTTAGATGAAATTGAGATACACCTGATTTCCTTCCACACATTGCACATGAAATTAATCAACCTATTGCTTCATTTTCTTCTTGCATCTGTAATTCATATAGATCAAGTGTTGTGTGTTATCAGATACAGTAAATTGTAAACAAGTGTATGCATATGTGCATTCCAGTAAAAAGAGACATAAAAAGTCACTTCGTAAAAAGTCAAGAGGAGGAATAACTTTTTTTTCTTGAAAACCAAGAAACTCCTGGAATGGGGATCTCTGCTAAACCACTGTGTCATCTACTTCTTTACTGCTGAAACTTTTAATTCAACAGCTCTCTAAAAGGCAACAGAAATAGAACAACTTCCTGCTTCCTTAAAGGCCTGCCTAGCAAGGCCTCAGAGAGTAAATTGTGAAATCAATAGCCCAAACTGCATAAAAAATAATATACATTATTTCTTTAAAGAACTTTTAAACTAGCCAGTAAATTTTTAAATAAATAGGAGGCCTTCTACTTCCTGAGGAATCACAGAATCACAGAACCATAGGGGTTGGAAGGGGTCACTGGAGATCACCTAGTCCAACCCTCCTCGCTAAAGCAGGTTCCCCAGAGTATGTATCACAGAAAACCATCCAGACAGGTTTTGAATATCTCTGGAGAAAGAGACTCCACAACCTCTCTGGGCAGCCTGTTCCAGTGCTCTGTAACCCTCATAGTAAAGAAGTTCTTTCTCATGTGCAGATGGAACTTCCTGTGTTTCAGTTTGTGCCCATTGTCCCTTATCCTGTCGGTGAGCACCATCAAAATGAGCCTGGCCCCATGCTCTTGACACCCACCATTTAGATACTTATAAGTATTGATAAGATCCCTTCTCAGTCTTCTATTCTCCAGGCTGAACAGTCCCAGCTCTCTCAGCCTTTCCTCAGAAGGGAGCCTTTCCTAACTGTTTTGCTCCAGGCCCCTAAACATGTTTGTAGCCCTGCACTGGACTCTCTCCAGTAGTTCCTTGTCTTTCTTGCAGTGGACACAGCCCAGAACTGGACACAGTACTCCAGGTGTGGCCTTTCCAGGGCAGAGTAGAGGGGGAGAATAACCTCCCTCAAACTTCTGGCCACACTCTTTTAATGCACCCCAAGATACTGGCCTTCTGGGCCAAAAGGGCACACTGCTAGCTCATGGTAATCAGGAGGAGATGATCCATACAGATGACATAAGACAGTATAATCATAAGGACATCTTTTAGATAAATAACTGCTTTTTCACAAATTCAGACAGAAGTACCATAATCAAAGGCCACAGTTGGTAACCTCCAGTAGCTCTAAGAACAGGAAAAATGTAAGCATGGAACCAGACACCTTTAGAGTGCCTCTTTGTTAGCAGCATGCTATGTGAATTGAAACAATAAACAGTCCAGAGACTTTTCTGCATGTCTACAGTTTGTTTTTTTTTTTCAAGCTTAATAGTTCTGTTAAAAATGTTTGTTAAGTAAAACAGGATAGATCATGAATTACACGGAAAAAAAATGTGTAATCTGTGTTTGTGGGTTGTTTTCTTAAATAGCCTGATGCCACTAAATATCTTTTTTCTTTTTTCTTTCTTTTTTTTTTCTGAACAGTTCAGATGAACAAATTATTACTTCGTGTACTGTTGATAAAGTATTCTCTGTTCATTGCTATTACTTCATTTGCAGGTTGTTTGGCTAATCAATTTGTTATGCATGCAAGGACTGTGAACGGGTGACTGAAACTTTTGTGACAGGCTATTAATTCATACAAACAATACAATGTACAGTTTTCAGTGCAAAAGTACCAAATGCCATGTTCTTATGGTTGTCAGTAATAGGGTATTTTTTTTTCTTTGTTAGGACTCACTTGACTGAGAAAACTTTGAAATACTAAAAAAATGATAGGGCCTTTAAACATACAAATATATATCTTGCCATCTTTGAGATGGCATTAATTTTTTGTTTAGAAGATAGAATCATAGATGTTTTATTCTATTTTTAATTTCGGAGTAATTTTCAACAAACATAAAACTTAACCATGTTGCAAGGCTTACCATACTATTGATTTTACTTCGCTTACTCTTGACAATTCTTTTTCTGAGGCATATATGCTTTTCAGAAACCTAAAAATGTTTTATTTAACATCCCTAACATATTCCTCAGAGAATGTCTGTACATTGTTTTGAGCTAATATGACTGCAGACACTCCAATATTATAGCTATCCTCTGTGTTACAAAACAATAAAATTCTATGATGTGCAAAGTGCCATTTGTGTTGTGCTGAGTAGCCTCGTTCAGCTGTATAGCTTGCTTAAGTATGTGTTTACCTTCCAGCTGAAGCTAGCACATATGATGCTATGTGATGGATGCCATTTGATAGAGTTATTCACACCAATGCACGCAGCATGGGT
>WBMW01000293.1:7852-26526 GCA_013396635.1 Penelope pileata | reverse complement strand
GGTGGCGGAGCGCTGCTGTGGGGATGGTCCCGCAGGGGCAGGGGTGGTCGAGGGGCGCTGCAGGGCTCGGGCTGGGGGTGCCGTGCTGCTGGGCGGGTGCAGGGGGCTGAGAGCCGTGCTGCAGGCAGCCGGCACTCAGGGCACATCTCCCTGTAACTTGGCACCATGATGCTTTGTTTCTGCCGCCCCTGACCCTTCCCTTTTCTTCCTCCCCAGGTGTGCAGACAAAGCAACCGGCAAAGGTAAGGGCTGGGCTTCCCCCCCTGCGCTGTTATGGGCTGTGCAGACAGCTGGAGCCTCCCTGGGCCCATGGGCAGCATCTGTGGGAGCCCCTCCTGAAGTCAGCCCCGCTGCGGGGGGATGTGCAGCTCCTTTCTATGGTTGTTCTCAAGGCTGTGGCACTGCTCTGAACTGCCTGTGGTGTTCACGTGTGCCCGACATGCAAAACTTTATTCTCCCAAACAACCACTAGGGCATTGCTGTGCTAAAAGCATGGGGCGCAGCACAGGCTGACAGCTCCTGAGCAGCTGGCAGAGCCTGGGCACACTGCTCTGCTGCTGCCCTGGGTGCGGTGTGGGCGCCCGGGGACACGGGGGAGAGGTGCTGTGGCGGCAGCAGGACTTGTGTCCCTCCACGTGGGCTGTGAGCTCTGTTCATTTCCATGGCAGCAGCTTGTCCAAATGTCAGAGGGCCTCACTCCTCACCTGGTGCCTCTTGAAGCAGTTATCCCCTGCCCTGTGCCCCTCCCTCCCCAGTTGATAGCTGGGCTCTGTGCAGGGCAGGGTTTGAGCTGGTACTGCAGAGTCACAACAGGAGATGGGGCAGCAAGGGAGGCCATACAGCTGTGAGAAGGAGCTCACCTTTTCTGCTGGAGCTGTTCAGTCCTTGGTGTTTGTACCTAGACTTTGCAGTCTGCCTTTATCTTTACAGTTCTGTAGCTCTGCAGCTTTATCCCCACAACTCTGTCGCATTACTCCACTCAGGTGTTGCCATCGATCACAGTTCTCGCTGGCAAGGTGTGCTCCTGCAGAGCAGCGCAGGAGTGGCCAAGGTGTGCTGGGCTCACGGTACTCTACCCGTCCTTTGATGCACTCAAATCTCCCTCCTCGGCCAGAAAAGTTGCTGAAATGTATAATAAAGGCATGGCATTGCCTCTTAATGTGTACAAGGAAGTGCCAATAATATGTTTTAATGGTGCTTCCCAGTGTTTTGAATACACCAAAGTATGCAAAACAGAATTCTTACTCCAGTTCCTTAGGGTGTTCTTGGAAGTGGCAGATGCCTGTCTGGTATTGCCCGGCTTTGCTGTCTCTAACAGAGTGCCTCCTTAAGCCTGGGGCTCCGAGAGATCCGTCTGTCCTTCATTGTGAGTGTGGGAAGTGGGAAAAGTGTTTATTAAGTTTCTTGAGCTGTTTTTTTTACTATTAGGCTTGCAGCCCAAAGGAATGGCACAATGGATGGTGCAAACAGGCGTTACAGAGAACTGGCAATTCCTTCTGGTCCAAAGGAAAAAGGAAATCTGCCTTTGTTGGGATTTTTGTTTTTCTTTCTTTCTTTTTCTTCTGCCGTTTGAAAGCTGAGGGGTGAGGAGGCTGCACTGCAGCGTTCCAGCAGTGCGCTGGCTGCACGCCTGTGTCTTTGGGACACAGGGAGCTGGTTCTCCTTCCGTGGCGATTTGCATTACGCTGTTATCCTGTACCAGAGCATTTAACATCCAGATTAGAAGGTTACGTTTGCATGAGCTGTGGCTGCAGGTCTCTGCACAGCGGGCACGTAGCTGGCGCAGGCACACCCTGCGTCCATCAAGGCAATGGAAAGCCTGCAGCACCGGGGTGCGCTCAGCGAGCGCTGTGACAGCCTCATGCTGGGGCTGTAGCTTGAGACGCCATCAGCAGCAGGGTCAGAGGGCTGCTCTGTGCACTGCCCCCGGTGCACGGGCACAAAGGTCCGTCCGCAGAGCTGCCCTGGGGAGAGGGCTGGGAGGGTAAAGTCAGCAGGGTGCTGTGCCGGGGCCGCTGCGCCATCATGCCACACTCCTGTGCACGAGGGCAGCCGCAGTGATTGTGTTTCCTGTCCTGCCTGCTTAGTCATGCGGCTGCAATATTGCCCTGATGTGTTTCTATAGAAATATTAGTTGCAGAAGTAGAACGCTTAATCTCTGCTTAAAGATGGATTCATGTAACTGTGCAGGGTATGTCATGTTTGGTGCTCTGTGACGCTGCGTGCTCTCCTGGAAATAATTCTCCGTTTTGTTAGGCCTGAAGGATTTGGGTTATTGGGATATAGGTGTAATGAACACGCTGTTCATTGACCCCTGTTTGTGTGGGTTGTTTGTCTTGAGTGTCTTGCAGCTGTACCTGCTGTGCTCTTTTGCAATAGGAACTGGCTCCAGGGTGCTCTTTGCATGCAGGTGGGCACAGCCAGGCTGCTGCCACGTGGGAAGGAGGGCTCAGTGCAGGGCTGCTGCTGCCTTTCCTTCCAGCTGCCATCCAGAGAGACATTGCACACAGAGCTGCCATCCAGGCCCTACTGAGGGGTGGAAGACCCGAAGGCTCAGCTGTACGCAGTGGTTTTGTAGTACAGATCACTGGTGGTGTGCCTCTGTAGTTGTGTTCTCAGAGCTTCACGCCTCTGTGGTAATGATGCTTTTCTTTGGGCGTTGGTCAGTGTTCTGAAGGAGATGTCATTGCTTAGCATCACACCTTTCAGAGAGGTGCAGAGCCTAAGTGACTGGGATTGCCCAGACCTGCCTTGTCTCCTGCTGAGCGTCCTGTGTCCCCCGCACACAGCCTCACAGCCCGGGCAGAGGGGGAGGGCACAGCTGTTCCCATAGGGACTCACAGGGAGATTGTTTCCCTGGCTTGCTGTTCGGTTGTGTGCTTGGAAAATGTAGTTAATGGCCCAGCTGTTCTATGATTCCTATGTTAAAACAAAGTTGCAGTCAGATGGGTATACAGTATCTACATGTTGTGCTGGGGTGACTTTGTAACAGTCACTGTGTACACAGAGGTGTGCAGAGATTTTGTAACAGTCACTTGGAAACAATGAATCAAATTTTAACTTGTTCTGGGGTATTTCCTGAGAGGGTCAACTTTGCAGGGTGAGCAAGAAGCTTTGAAACGTTAATTGTAAAGAAGAAATGTTCTAAATTTTGGTTCACAGCACAAGTTGTTAGCTTATACCAGTTGAAACTTCCATTTTCCTACCTGTGGCTGTTTGTTGCCTGTGTGATATTGAAGGAAAAAGGCTGAACCCTGCCTTGCTCTGGCTGCCACCTGTGTTCCCCCAGGCAGGGAGCAGCGTGGCCACTCTGAGCCTGGAGGGAAGCGGGGCTGGGGGGAGGGCAGGCACAGCATGGCTGAAGGCCTGTGGTGAGGAAGCTGCTGGTTGGTGCTCAGGAAGTAAGCACAGCTCGTTTGGACTTTCTGCTCTTTGCAGGGAGTGTTTGGTGTGTGCCTGGGACTTTGTTTTCCTCCAGGTGCTCGCTGTGGGATGTGTGTATTTACTGCTCCAGCCCCTGTCACCTTGCTGTTGGTTACCCAGGCAGGCTGGTAGTGCTTGCAGCACCCAGTGATGTAGAAAAAGCAGTGGCAAGTGCCCTGTTCCTGCGAGGATCTCCTATAAGGAAAGTGCTGTGGGGCCAGATTGTGGCACGGCACCAGAAAGTGAAGTGCCAGGCTGTGGGTGTGCTGGCTTGTGATGGAGGGAGGGATGGAGGCTCCTGAGGATGAGTTTGTCTGCAGGGCTTTGGGATTTACCCCTTCTGTTTGGTTCCTGGCAATGCTGTTACGTGTCAAACAAACAAACAAAACCTGTATGGAGATATTTTCTTCACTTGGATAATTCTGCATGTAGCGCTCCAGGGACATAACTACAGAGCGCAGGAGGGTGGGTTTGTGTTGCAGGAGCGAAGCAGGGCTGTGCTGACCTGCGTGCTGAGGGAGGCTGCGCCGCTGCCGGGCTAAGCTCCTGCCCAGGGTCTTCTCTTCTGGTTATCCAAACCACTGCAGCAGAGCTGCAGCTTTGCACCTACTTGCCTGTCAGGCTTCCTTCTCTTTTCCCTGCTCTCAGTGATGTTTTCTTTGCAAGTGGCAGGGTTAGAGGGTGATTGATGCCCACTGAAGTTAAGGTACCTCCAGAGCTGTATGTGTGTCCTGCCCTGGACACCGTAAGCTGAAAGGCAGTCGGGGAGGAGCAGCAGAATGGCGAAACCACCTCCAAATGAGAGCTGCTTGGCACAAAGTTAGTTAAGGGAGAGTTCAAGGCAGGAAAAAAACCCAGGTTCTGACCAAAGCACCAAAAGCATTGGTAGGACTTTAAGAAGTGGATTTTCCCCGTATCTCTTGAACAGTTTCCTGTAAGATGCTGGCATCCACCCAGTTCCTGCAGCTGATTTCTGCAGAGGCTGCTGAAGGAGGTAGATAACATCGGTACTGGGGAGCTGTGAGACCAGCTCTGCCAAGGCAGAGCTCCTGCTGCCCCCTGAAATGGGTTTGGGAAAACGACAGCGGTGCTGGGTCTTAGCTTGGGCTTGCACGTGCTGGCTGGCCAGCTGATGCTGTCAGAAGGAAAGCATATAATTTGTTCTGCAGCAACTGAAAAGCAAGTGCTGCATGCTTTTTGTTTCTCACTGGGGTGATTCCGTATCCATCGCGTCGTGCACTCGCTCGTCCTCCTGGGCTCGGAGTTCTTACGACCTGGTGTCTGTCACTGCTGTTGGCGCTGCGAGGAAATAACAGGATGTGGCTGTGTACTCCATTTTCCAGGCATCTTTTGGGAGGACAGGAGCCTGCCACAGAAATGCTGCTGGCCAGAGCTGGAGGTGGTAACAAGTTGATACACGTGTAAATGCCGAATCAACAACAGCCTTTTAGTTTAGACTTTTTCCTCTTTCATTCTAAAGAGATGAGAGCAGCATCTTTTTTGGCTGAAAGAACAGAGCCTGATTATCTGTAACAGCAGCATTTATTCCATTTATTTTACTACTTTCTGCAATTAGCCAAATCCTGCTAACTGAGGAGCACGTGCCTTCCTGTGTAGGGATGTTTGGGAGAGGAGAGGGGGAGCGCTGTCTCCATCCACAGGGCCAGGTTCAATCAGGCTGAGTGTGGTTTCCAAGGCAGGGCTGAAAATACCAGTAAGGTTCATCACTGTAAGGTATAATCAGCTGAGAGAGCATCCCTTTCTGCCTTCCGCTGACAACAGAGAGGCAAGGACAGCCATGATCCTAACCTGGATGCAGATGTGAGGTTAGGCAGGATGAGTGCTCTGATTCCAGCTCAACACTTTGCAGATCTGTTTCCTGGTGCAGCTCTGACCTTGTGCAGGGAGCTGTGCCCGCTGTAGGGAGGATCTAGAATTACAAGAATTATAAGCTAATAGCTCTGCGCTGCTTTACAAGTTCTACTGCAAAGTGAGTGATGCTTCTCATAGCTGCGTTTTCTTGGAAGTACAGAAGTTTTCACAGCATGTTTAAAAAAAAAAAAAAAAGCACTGTATCTGCTAGACAGTGCTGAAGTAGAGGTGAAAGTGAAAATGAGAAGCCACAGGAAAAGGCTTATTAACACCTTGGCTTTGGAGAAGTAGAGTGAAATTGCTGCGTGAGTGGTGCCTTGGGTGTGCTTTGTAGAAACGTGATGGAGGTCTGCTTCAGCTCTGCGCCTGTAATCTATAAAATATCAGCTCTTCCCAAGAAGTCAGCCAACTGCCTGATGTTCCAAGGGAATAAACGTCTTTTGAGAGCAGCAGTGTGCATTAACACTGGTGGAGTGGTAGTGCTTGATGGGGAGAATTCTAGAGAATGGTTTCAAAGTGTCTTTGAGTTTAATTTAGCATTCAACAAACTGAGGATATTCACGACTAGGATTAAAAATGTAAAGCAGACGTAGTTGGTGCTGAGCTCATACAGCCTGGAAGCCAGAAGGCAGGCACGGTTCATGCTTTCGTGGTGAGGGTGGCTTCATGCATGTAAAACATTAGGCTTGGCTGCTGTTCTGCAGTGAGCTTGTGAGGCCTCATGTCCCATATTCCGGTCAGACTTCTCAAGCCAAGGTTGATTATTCCAACTCTGTTAATGAGAGCATGGGGAGAGGCCCGAAAACAAGGAGCAGGAGGCCAACTCAAAAGGTCTGATGCAAAATTAGGGAAGAACTGAGGTGGGAGGGCACCTCAGCAGGAACCAGAGGCCTCCCGAACACAGCTGCCCTCTGGGGAAGGCCACGCAGCCGTGTGCATGGCTGCAGGTGACGGGGTGGCTCCGAGCTGAGCGTGGAGCTCAGGCCCTGTGCACGGCTGCTAACACAGCAGCAGCCCGAAGCCTAGCCAGCTCCCCGGGATTGATTTCTTTAGCACATCATTTGTGAAAGGTCAAAAAGCATTTGAGTTTGTTAAGGCCCGGTGTTCCAGCAACCACCAGAAAGTGAGATCAGGTGAACTGTGCTCGGAAATTTTAATTTTTAAAGGAATGAACTCACATACACATTTTAGTCCTCTTATCCTGCCAAAATGTATTTGGAGGTCAGCCATCAGCCAAAAAGAAACCACCTGTGGAAGCAGGAACCTCAGGGTGCTTGTGATGCTTTTTGCAGTAGCAGGAGACAGGAGCGTCCGGCTCATATTCCTCGGGATTATTACCAGGTGCACATTTCAGATTAAATGTGTGTTTACGGGGTTCTCCAAATGTGACTTTTAATATGGGGCAGTTTTGAAGCTGATCTTTCATTAAACAGTTGCTGAGGTTTATGGATGTCTGCCTTGTAGTGCTTAGGGGAGGTCAGGGCAGCAAATAATCATCTTGTAAGCCCTTATCAGAGGCAAATGTAAGCTGTTTTACAATATGAGGCAGCAGGAGGTGTGGTGAGACTTTTAGATGAAGCTGTGCTGAGGAAAGGCCCCCGGACATGTGCTGTCTGGCTGCCAGAGCTGTGCTCCAGATCCGAGCTGGCTTCCCTCAGCAGAGCGGACAGGGGGAGTTCTGCCGCTTGGCATCGTGCAGGAGGGTGAACTGACGGTGGGATTCCTGCTGACTGTGAGCAACAGCGAGATCTCAACGGGTGTTTCAGATCCCAAAGAAGAGAAGGAGGAGGAGGAGGTTTCCAATGTCCCCAGCCACGGCTCTCCCGTCGGCGCTGCCCGGCCCAGCAGGAGCTGGCGCAGCAGCAGGTCGGCCGCTGCCGCCCGCCAGCGCGAAGCCGAGAACTCGCGTGCCTCCAGGTCCAAGACCGGCTCCCTGCAGCTCGTCTGCAAGTCAGAGCCCAACGTGGACCAGCTGGAATATGGTACGTGGGCAGCCCTGGCACGGGAGCGCCTGGAGACAGGCAGGTGTTGGGAACCTTGGCAGGGAGCTGCATGTGGGTGTAGCTTGGTGAGCTGTGTGCTGCCTGTGGCTGGTCGGGGCGTGGTGCTTCTTGGTCACGAGTGCCTTCTGCCACCAGCACTCCTGGCGCTGAATGTCGGCGGAGGTATCTTGAGACAGATGAGCTCACTGCAGCGAACACAGATTGAAACCTAACGGTGGCTTTTCCTTTCAGAGGTCACAGAAGAGCATCAGTCTCCAGCTGGAATCAGGTAGGAAGCTCTTATTTTGTGACAGCTCTTGGCTTTTAATGTCAAGAAGACAATGCATGCACCTCAGGTTTTCAAATGCCTGTGGCAGAGTCTGTGGGAGGGGTAGTAGTTGTGTTCTCATGCAGTCCCAGGCCTGTACGTTTTCAGCTCGGGTTGCTGATGGGCTGCAGGTGTCAGGAGGTGTTGTGGAGAAGTGGATTTGGTCTGGGTGGGCATTTCACCTGGAAGCTTCATTCCTTCTGCAGCAGATGCTGTAGGTGGGTGGGCTCTCAGCAGGAGACCGCTCTGCCTAGCTGTCCTCGTGCTCCTCAGGGCAAGCTGATAGCTTTGCCTGGTCACACAGGATGAGCAGTGCCACATACGGTGTCTTTTCCGTCCTACGGGGTGTTGCATATTCTTGCAGTAGTGCTTAAGTTACTGCTGCTTAACTCCTCTGTTCTCCTTTTCTCCTGGCAGTGATGATGAGGAGGAGATCCTTGTCAGTGAGGAAGAAGTTCCCTTCAAAGATGATCCAAGAGACGAAACCTACAAGCCCCATCTAGAAAAGTATAATAAATTTGTGTACTTGCTGTGTTTTTAGGTTAAAAAACAATGGTGACATCTCGGTTGAATTAGCTTGGTGTGACCCAGAGAACCTGTGCTAGTTGCTGAGGTGGAGCGGCTCCCCTTGAGCACAGTGTTTTCCCAATTGCCTACACCGATCAGAGCCATTTCTCTGTAGTGCTCTGAGCCCTGCTGGCTGTCAGGTGTTTCCTGAGTCCTTGATCCCACTTCTGCTTAAAAATGAGATTTCGTTAAAACATGAAGTCCTATCCAGTTTTTGCTTAAATCTTTGTAAAAAGCAGACAGTGATTTTTAAGAGCGTGGAAGGAGAGGAAGCCCTTGGTGCTAACCTGTTGAACATCCAGTCACAGCCAGGCAGGGTGTTTAAAGGAGGCTGAGGGGAAGACAGAGGCATGAGGGCATCTTTGAATACATTGGGTGGCCACTTAACATTGGAGTGATACATTGTGTTTGTGTCTCTGTAGGGAAGCTCCAAAGCAAAGGAGAAAAGCTGGCAAGGGAAAAGAGGAAAAAGAGAAACAGAAAGAGATTAAAGTGGAGGTGAAAGAAGAGAGTGAGTTTCGGGAAGACGAAGAACCACCAAGGAAGTGAGTTAAATTCTGCGATTGTATGTACCAGCACGTGTGGTGTGTTTTGGATTCTTACTAGTGTACAACAGTGGTTTTGTTGCTGTTTTTCCCCTCCGGGCCTGAAAAATAATGGGGCAGAACCTCTTGTTCTGATTAAATAGTGCTTCCTAATGTCTTGCCCATGTTTGGCAAGGGAAATTAAGAGTTCTCATTTAGTTTAGGCCAAGTTTTTCCATTCTGTGGTTTAGTCAGCCTACCTGGGTATGGCCACACCATGTGAAATACTTCAGAGAGCTTTTTAAAACAGGCTTTAGCTGTGAGGTCTGAAGTGTGTTATGCTTCAGCGTATCAGTGTGTTATGTAGCCAGGCTGGGAAGGCCCGGTCTCTTCTGTGGTGTGCCTAGAGGCAGAGTACTTCGTGCACATCGTGTGGGAAGTGTCCTCTCGGTACATTTGGGACTGATGTACTGGAGCTCAAGAAAAACAGCTGTGTTCTCCCTCCTTTTGGAGAAATAGAGCAAACTCAAGCTGCCTGTCAGCCACTGGTGCTTTGAGTGGGGCCTCGGAATAGCTGGGCATGCTTTGGCACTGAAACGTGCCTTCTGGCAGCCAAGGTAGATTGATTGCATTTACGTGTCTGGGTCAAAACGATATTCTTTGGGATAGGGTGGGAAAATCCAGGTGTGGCGCTTGAGCTGCTCTGTGAGAAATGGGAACAAATGGAGCTCCCTCTGCTGGCCCGTGGCGTGGGGCTTTGCGCACCTTCCTCTCAATCTCACGCTGTTCCGAAGCTGCAGCAGGGCTGACATACGCTGGAGAGGAGTAGGGATGCTGGTAGTTCTCAGAAGGTTTCTTCTGCTGAATGTAGCTTTCTGGGGTCTGTGGTTGTGCTGTTTGGATCAGACACTTTATTTGCGCGTAAGAAAACCTGTGCTGCTTCTGAAGGCTCGGCCTGAATGCCGAGTGCCTGTTCAGCTTGTTTACTGGCATGGCCTCACTATCAATAACGATGTCTCGGAACGGTCTAGAAAAGAATTCATCAGTCTGCTCGAAGTGCCTTAGTGCAGCAGTGCCATCAGGCAGGTGTGATGTTCTGTGCAGAGCTAATGCTTGGGAGGGCACGTTCCACATGTAAACACAGGCCTGCTCCGAGGGTAGATTTGCCTTGATGGGTGTGCAAGCTGCTCTAGTTAATTCAGAGGGCTGAAAAATAGCTGCTAGATCATCAATCCCATCCTTCCTAGCCTTGCAAACCAACGTTTTTCACGCGGTATGAAATGTTACCCAGCAGCAGAGGAAATAGAGAGCACCATCAATTCTGGATTGTTGGCGAAATTATGTGTTTATTAAAAATGCATTAGGAAATGGGAGGACTCGTGAGAGCAAACCGCATAAAGCACTTATTTCTCAAGAACATTGCCTTCCTCTGAGTCTGCATCAAACTTGTTCTTGATTGATTTTTTTTCTAGAGCTTGCAGTTAATGAGGCAATAACTTGCTAACTGCCTGCAGCAGGAACCTATGAGAGCAGAATCTTGTGTGCTCATGTGCAGCCCGGAAGGGCCTGCATTGAATCAGGGATCACGAGCTGTTTGGGCAGTTTCAGGTTGAAAAGAAAAATGTGGAGTGTGTGGCACCTGCTTGAGGGGAACCTGCTGTCTATTGCACAAGTGTTTCCTTTGAAACTCTTGAGGCGCTTTGATCCAGAGCAGGTGGCTGTTTAACTGTGAGTTGCTGGGTGCAGTGTTGCTTTTCAGCCTAAAATTGTAGAAGAGTTCTGTAGTACAGCTGAAAACCTCTGCCCAGTACCAGTGTAAAGAAGCCTCTTTCCATTCTCCCTGTAACTCTGTTATATGCTATAGGAGGGGAAGGAGAAGAAAGGATGACAAGAGCCCAAGGTTGCCCAAGAGAAGGTAAGTGATCCCCTCCACTCTGTTCCGTTCTGAAGATTTGCTTCCTTTGTGTCCTGCACAGAGGTGGTCATCATCTCAAAGGCATCTCCCTCACGCGGTACAAAAGTCAGCATTAAAGGAAAGGAACAGATAGCGGCAAGCCTTGACTTCCTGCTTTCATTCCCCTTTTTCCCTGTGGGTTTGATTTCTCCGTAGCCATTTTTCTCCATCTTGATCCCTACTGTGGCAGTGTGAAGGGGTAAGATTTTTCGGAGCTTTGCCTCTCCTGGGGTGTTCTCTGTTCTGGTGCGAGCCCTCACGTCTTGCCAGGAGCAGAAGGGGTCTTGGCAGAGTCTGTCAGCATAGCCCGAGGGGGAATACCACAGCAGTAATCCCTTGCTCTCACATTACGGAGCTGCACTTGCTCATCTTGCTGCCATCCCCCTTCAGATGTGTCAGTTGACCACTCTGCTCACTTTCTCACTGACCTCTTAGGAAGAAGCCTCCGATACAGTACGTCCGCTGCGAGATGGAGGGCTGTGGCACAGTCCTGGCTCACCCACGTTACCTGCAGGTTGGTTGGGATTTTCTGCTTCTTTGAGTGCTGTGTGTGTGAGGGCAGGGAATGGCCGTTTGCGTCAGGCCCTTCCAGTGCTGCAGAAAGGCTCCTTTTCAGCCCTGCCTTTTTGGCAGGCGTCATTAATCATGGCCAGTCGGGGCCACGTGTCTCCATGTCTGTCCTGTTACTGGATGTCCGCAGTCATTTGGCTTTTTTCTCTGTGTGTTCATGGTGTGATGGTGCCTTGTTAGCGACTGGAGTTTGGTGGCCTGCTGAGGGGCCATCTGGGATCAGAGTGCCTCAGCCATTGCCTCAGCCGTGCAAAGAGAGAGCTTACAGCCTTTCCCTCTTCTTTTTCAGCATCACATAAAGTACCAGCACTTGCTGAAGAAAAAATACGTGTGTCCCCATCCCTCCTGTGGTCGGCTCTTCCGACTCCAGAAGCAGCTCCTGCGGCATGCCAAGCACCACACAGGTAGGAGAGGAGAGGTGGGAAGAGTGAACAGTGGCAGGGGGTGAAAAAGGAAAACACCCAAGACTGGAGGGGAGAGGGAAGCTAAGGCAGATGGTACGGATTTGCAGCCGTGGCAGGGTGGCATTCCCTTTTGCATTACCATCTTTTAAGGAAGTGAAAGAAATGGGCTATAGAGTTCCTAATTTGCCCCCTGGCAGGTCTCATTCAGGAGTTCTGTAGTGCAGTCAGAGAAGCCAAGCTTTATCCTAATTTGCTGCTCCTTCAGTACTGGTCAGAATGGATAATTAACTCTTAGGAGAATCTTAATCATGCCTTAGCTCTCCAGATCAGCTGCTGTGCTGTCTCGTGGGACACCTCCTCCTTTGCTGCGCCTGCTGGCTCCCAGCACTTCTAGTTCTGCTGCTGCTTGGGCGGCTCTACCTGCAGCGTGTGAGAACAGGGGCAGCTCTGCAGGAGGCTGATGCTCTGCCTGGCGTTGCTTTTCAGATCAAAGGGATTACATCTGCGAGTACTGTGCCCGGGCGTTTAAGAGTTCTCACAACTTGGCGGTGCACCGGATGATCCATACGGGCGAGAAGCCCTTGCAGTGAGTACCTCTGCCTGTCTCTTGCCCTTCTCCTCCGGGTGACCCATGGGCACACCTGCACCGAGCGCAGGGGCGGCTCTGAGGTCAGGGCTGGAGCCTGCCCTTGGAGTCCCGGCTCTCTTTAGAAGCACATCTGGGGGAGTGTTTGAGCTGCTGCTTGTTGTCTCACCTGTTCCTTGAGGCAGTTTCTCAATAGAGATCTGAGGAGCATGAGTAAGTCCCCAGTGAGTCTAACTGGAAGAGCCAGTGACGTCCCGTGTTTGTGAGCCCCTGCTGTTTCCCTGGGCTGCCTCTTTGCTCCCACCATTCTGCCGACGTGCCGCTGTCCTTTCGTTGTGACCTCCCCCTTCTCCCCTTCCCCAGGTGTGAGATCTGTGGCTTCACCTGCCGGCAGAAGGCTTCCCTGAACTGGCACATGAAGAAGCACGACGCGGACTCCTTCTACCAGTTCTCCTGCAACATTTGCGGCAAGAAATTTGAGAAGAAGGACAGCGTCGTGGCCCACAAAGCCAAGAGCCACCCGGAGGTGCTCATCGCCGAAGCGCTGGCTGCCAACGCGGGTGCCCTGATCACCAGCACTGACATTCTGGGCACTAACGCCGAGGCCATCGCGCCGCCCACCGATGGCCAGGGCCTCCCCCTCCTTCCCGACCCGCTGGGGAGCGCTGCCCCGGCGGACTGCCTGCTGCTGAACCCCGATGGGATGCCGAAGCCGTACTGCGGCGGGGCGGAGCGCGTGAGCCTGGTGGCTGACGGCAAGCTGTTCGTGGGCAGCGGCAGCAGCGCGAACCCCGAAGGGCTGGTCATGAACACAGAGATCCTGGGAGCCACCACGGAGGTGCTCATCGAAGATTCGGACTCCACTGGACCCTAGTGGGCGGGGAGCACGTGGGTGCTGGGACAGTGCGGACTCTGTATTTAAAAGGAAAAAAAAAAAGATGGAGACGCTTATTGAAAGAGAGAAAAGTTAAACAAAACTTAAAATACTAGTAAATAACCGAAGGGTCTGCTCCCCTCCAGCGTGGATCACAGCACATCCTCTTTCTCCCGACCACTTCTGTCTCCCGCCGCCCCTTTGCGGGAAGGGCCGCGCTGCCGCTCCCAGAGCAAGGTGACTGAGCGACGGATTTCTCCGAGGGAGGGAGGGGACGGCTGAAACCCTTTTCTCTGCCCCACAGCAGATGCCTTTCTGGCTCCTCGACGCGGCCCCGTTTGCAAGCTAGAAAGCATCTGGCGTGCTCTGAACGAGTTTCTTAGACCTCCCTTTTTGCCCCGCGGTCCCAACTTCTATGCATTGCTGCACTCTGGTCCTCGCAGTCTCACTCTTCCTCCCGGGGCTGGGAGTTTGGCTCGGCACTTTAGGCCCCTGTGGTGGGGCGAGCTGTGGGGGAGCGCGTCCCTGTCCCCACCGTGCTCCCCGGCCGCGGCTCTGGCAGGAAGGGAGGGAACGCCCTGGCTCGTAGATCATGTTTGCTTGGAGAGGCCCGGGGGCTACGGGAGCCCTGCGTGGGAGAGGCAAGGAGGAGCATCCCGGTTTGACGACAGTAATTTGCACTTTGAACATGTTTCGTTTTTGTGTTGTGGTAACAGGATTCCTTATTTATTGATAAAAGGGTCGGTATTCTTTAGTTCTCAGAGGGTGGGGGCGGAAGGGGTTCGGGCTGTTTCCCAGTAGGCTCCAGCCCACTCGAGAGCTGCGGGGAGCGCCGTGCCCGTGTAACAGCGGCTGCGAGAGCCGAGGTGCAGGCGGCCTCTGGAGTTGGATCTCCTGCAGCTTTCCAGAGCAGAGGGAGGGCCCCCGGAGGAGAGCAGTGGAGTCTTTGTGGCAGCGTTTAGCGGGAGGATGAGGTGAGTGATGGCACAGCTGCCTCTGCTCTCCCTCCCGGGTTGCTCTGCTCCTCGCATTAAGCACTCTGCCTCCCCGTACTCCCAGGTGTGCAGGGAAGAGCATCGTTAGCCAGGGACTTGTTCTCGTGACGTAGGCCAAGGTGAGCTGCGTGCTGGTGGGGATGTCGTGCTCCTCACCCCCTTCTCCCTCCAGCTGTAGGCAAAGCTGCAGGAGCAGGCACTGGGTACGGCTGGCTCGGGCTCGTTTGCCCAATGGGCTGATGTGGGAGTGGGGGACCATCAGCTCACTGCGTGCCCCCGTTTTGGGGAGCGTTGTGCAGCTGTTCCCAAAGCTCCTCACATCTGCACAGACCCCTCTGCTCCCTGCGGGCGCGGTGCTGCGGGCATTGCCTGCTGCTGTGGGTCGGGCAGCTTGGGCCCATGGAAAAGTTTACATAGGAAATGATGTCTGGTGTTTAGAGTCGGCTCTTGCTCTGTTATCTGAAACTGTGCGTGGAGACTCAGTGGCCTTGAATTCTTAGTGTTTTTGGAAGAGGTGAAAAATAACCTGGGCTTTTCTGTTTGTTTGCTCGTTTGTTTTTGATTTCCGTTGGGTCAATGTGGCTGGGAACAGAGCTGAAGTGTGTTGTCCAAGCCCAAGGGCAGCAGAATCGGTCTGTAACATAGAGCCAGGCAGAATCGGGTGTCTGGGATCTGGAGATCAGCATTAAAGTGTGGAATTTAATTGGAAACATTTTGCAGGAAACTGACTCTAAACGCCCACTCTGTTGCGTGTGCTGCCTGGGAATCCAGCTGTAGCCCAAAGCCTGGCAGCAGCTGTTGGGTCACTTGTCCCGATGTCCCCTTTCCCCTCCCCGCTGCCGTTGCAGACTGTGGTGGAGCAGATCACGGTGCTGGGCGCGTTGTGGCCGGGCAGCTTGCTGCCCCGCTGCCTCATGCCCGGGCTGCGGGCGTCCCCTGCTCCCGTGCTGTGGCTCTGGGTGCGTGAGCCTCACGGGAGGGTGGGCAGAGGGCTGCAGCACACCTGAACACGCAGCTCCTGGCACAGCATCTGTCGGTGCCCGGCGGTGTGGGGCAAACCAAGCAAACCATTTCTTTAGCTGGTATGATCCACCTTGCTCGGGTTGAGTTGGGATTTCCATAGGGAAGCCTGCATGGGGCCAGCTGGTCCCCCCACCTCCCTAACCAGCGGGGCACCCCGCAGCACACAGAGATGGGCTCACCCCAGCAGTGTGGCTCTTGTGCCTGGGGGTGCTGCAGTGGTGGGGTCGGCCCCTGCTCTCAGAGCTGCTGCTCACGCCCTTCTGCTGCCCCGGGAGTGCTGCGGAGCCCGGCACAGGACACTAAATGCAAGGGGAGAGCTCGTGGTTTTGCTCTCTGAGGATGACACTAAATGCTTTTGGGTCGAGAGCTCTCTCGCTGCCGGTGACGCAATGCTGGGCACCTGGCCGGGAGGGGAGGAGGCTGCCGTACTGCTGCTGCCCTGCTGTGCCTCTGGGGCACGGCCGCAGGCTGGCAGCTCACTCACGTCCTCGCCCGGGCCCCTCTGCTCTCTGCCTCGCCTCCCATGCTCCCACCGCTGCCCTTTTTCTTTCTGTCTCAGCGAGTTGCCTGTCTGTCCTCTAACTGCAGCCTGCTCACCCTGGTGCCGGGGCAGAGCCTGGTGTAACTCCTTCCCACTCCCCTGGGAGCCCCGAACTGACACGGCCCCCCTGCAGCTCCTCCCCTCGGTGTCTCTCCTTCACTCGCATGCAGTTTGCTTCAATAAATTATTGTAGTAGTTTGCAATAAACTTTTTTTGTATTTTTCCCTGTATTTATTTTATTGCTCTCCTCCCCGGGTGGGAAGCTGGGCCCCCCGGGCTGTGTGGTGGGATGGGAGCAGCCGGGGGCTGTGGGGCTGCCCCCAGGGCTGGGCTGGGCGCGAGGTGCTGTGGTGGCAAAGGGACGCTGCTTTTCTACTCCTGCTTTTCTTTTCATCTGGGTAACACGTAACCAAAATAAATGTACTGAGGAAAACAAACCAACCCCGAGGGCTGTTTGTGTGTGCTGCTCACGCTGCGGGGCTGCTGCTTCGGGCCAGGCCCCTCGGGGCAGGGCGGCAGGGGGTCCTGGCGCTGCAGAGAAGGGCAGTGGTGGTGGGGCAGGCCCTGCAGACAGGCTCGGCCCCGCTCAGGCCTCGCGTGCTGCCCGCCTGAGCTGTTGAGCAATGTCCCGGCTTTGCTCGCTGCTTCCCGGCAGCGGTTTCCCGTGCTCCGGCCTGAGCTGGGGATTAGCATGGGGCTCGGCTCGCCGTGAGGAGGGAGCCCGCTGTTGCCGGGTGAGACCGGGACCGTTCCGGGCAAGGCGCTCAGAGTGGCAGAGCGTGGGGGAATTAGGGAAATAATCTGTTGCTGTTGATCTCAGAGGCGGGAATCTGCAGCGTCGTGCCAGGCCCCAGGCGTGGAAGAGGGGGAGAGCCGGGCCAGCGGACGCGTGAGCGGAGCTCCCGGCTGGAATGCACCAGCTCAGCAGGGGATTGTCCTCCCCAGGCCAGGCGGGCGCCGCGCCGTGAGCCTGGGACGGCCGCTGGGGCCATGGCGGCGGCAGACACCCCCTCGGCCGCCCTCCGGCGCCGCGACCTGTGCAGCCGCGGCATCCGCCTGGCCAGGAAGATGCGCTCAGATGTCGCTGACCTCCTGGACATCTACGTGAGTGTGCCCTGCTGCCTGCGCTCGGGGCTCGGGTGCAGGTGGGGAGGCTGCTGCCGTGGGGCTCCTGGCGCCTATGAGGCAGCACAGGGCCTCTTGGGTGAACTTCAGCCCAAAGGCCTGTGCCAAGCTGGGGGCGGTGGCAGGTGCAGGGCTCAGGGGGATGCTGGAGGCCCCCTCTGTCCCGACACCCAGCCCGGCCACCATCTCCCCGCAGGTGGAGCAGCAGGGCCTGGATGCATCCATCAGCGTGGCGGCTGTGGAGGGGGTGCCGGTGGCAGCAGCAGACCGCTGGGACGAGCAGACGGGGGCCCAGCGCCTCCTGGACAACCTGGCGGCCTACCGGGCCTTCCGCGCGCTGCTGGCCCAGATGCTGGAGGAGCTGCGGGAGGAGCTGGGCAGTGCTGATGCCGCGCTGGGCCAGGCTCTGGCGGCTGTCCTGCTCCAGGTCTCGGCCTTCGCCTACCACCTCGAGGAGCTGCTGCAGCTGGAGAGCCGTGGGCCCCCCGCTGAGGAGGGCTCCGGGCTCCCCGCGCCCCCTCACCTCAGCCTCTTTGAGCAGAAGCTGCGGGGCCTGGGCGTGCTGCGCGAGCTGGCCCAGTGGGCCGTGAGGTCGGTGCGGGACCTGCGGCAGCTCGCCAAGCACGGCTCAGGCAGCGGCCCGGCCTCGGGCCCGGCCGAGAGCCAGTGATGGCGGTGAGGGTGGGGGAGCCTGGGGCTGGCCAGGGCTCAGCTGGGGGCCCAGCCCTGTGAAGGGCTGGTGGTAGGCACGGGGGTTTTTGGGAGCGGGGGGCAGATGGGGTCCACGTCACTAACCCAGGGCTCTCATGCTTCCAGTGCCGCTCCCTAATGGCCCCCATTCCCTGCAATGGAAACTGAGGCACAGGGAGGGAACCCCCAGCAGGGTGAGCTCTGGGTGGCCTGCAGCCCCCTGGGGACCCTCAGGCCCAGCAGCCATGGTCCCCGTGGAGCTGTGTGGGGGCCGGCCTGTTCCTGGGGCTCAGCTGCAGCCCTGCTTGTGGCTGTGTGATGCTTCTGGGGGAGGGGAGCCAAGCCGAGGTGCTTGCAGAGGCACAGTGGGATGTGAAAACGCCATCTAGTAAAAGGAGGCATAGCAACTGTCCCCCATTCGCAAGTCCCAAGGCTTTGCCTCCTCTGGGTGCTCCCTGTTCTTTCTGCCCTGGCACAGCTCCCTCCCTGCTTGTGTTTGCTGCGCGCTGCGTTTCTGCTCTGACTGCTTGGGGGCTTCTTCAGGAGGGGGGGGTGGGATTTTGAGCTGGCTGGCACTTCCTAACTGGTCAGAGAGGAGCTTTTAGCTGAAGGCTGGCTTGGAAGACCCTCTGCAGGGGGGTGGTGCCTCCAGGGGCCATTTTAAGACTGGAGATGAAGTGAGCAGCCCCGACTTGTGCTGCGTGCCCCGTGGAGGGAGCAGGCGTGACACTTCCCAGCGGCCTTGGATGTTGTTTCCTCTCTGGATGGCTGTGATGGATGATGAGTGAATAAAGTGTCTGGAGACGTGCTGGGATGCTGCGCCTTCTTGGGGCGAAGGGACAGGGCTGGAGGATGGGGTGCTCTGGGAGGGACAGGGTGCTCTGGAGGAGGATGGAGGAGATGGGTGGATGAGGGAAGGCAGCAGAGGGGCTCGCTGGGGGGGGCACAGCGCTGCGGCTGTCCCCGTGCGGCTCTGCCTTCCTCTGCCCCCCGAGGTAATGCGATGCAGAGGGATGGGGAGAAGCCTGGAAGCACGGCGCAGGCGTGAAGCCGGGTGGTGCAGGACGGCCCCGCACAAAGCGGCTTTGTCCCGGCGGGTGCTGGAGGCCATGGGCAGGGCGCCCGCCCCAGCGGCGTCTGCAGGGCTGGGGGCACAGGGGGGCTGGGGGGACAGAGGGGGAGGCTGGGGGGGGTGAGGGGGGCACATGAGGGCGCG
>WBMW01000292.1:29449-118330 GCA_013396635.1 Penelope pileata | reverse complement strand
GAGGGTGAATAAAACGCTGCCCCTGTGATACCCCTCTTTGTGCCCTGTGGTATGGCATGTGGGAGGGGGGTGAGAAGGTGCCTATTGTGTCCCCCTACCACAAAATGCTGCAGATGCAAGGGCACAGGCTGGGAGAGCGCAGTCCCTCTGTGTCCTCCTGCAGCCCGCTGTCAGTCTGGGGGTCCCTGACATGGCCCCAGCCCCTCTTCCCGCTGCTGTTCCCCGACAGAGGTGCAGGCGATGCAAGGCTGAGGGTTGGGACTGCGGGGATTTGAGAAAAATACGGCAGAGCAGAGCATAGATCAGCCAGATCTCTCCTTGTGTGAAGCATCTGCAGGGTTAATGTTTTTCATTTTTAACGCAGCTGGTGCCCTGAGGCCCTGGGGGTCTCTATGGAGCCAGGCATGTGGCACAGGAGCACCCTGACAAGTGGGCGCTGACACGCTCACCCCAGGGAGGTTCGGGTGCCTTAGCCCTGCAGCACCTCTGTGCTGGTAAAAGGGACCCATCCCAGAGCTGCAGTGAGCAGATTCAGTGCCCAGGGCTGTGCCCATCTCCAGCTCTCCCTGCTACCCGGGGCTCTCCCCAGCCATGGGGAGCTGCAGCCTGTGAGATGAGGGCAGGGATAGTGGAGATGTGAGATGTGATCACCTCCTTGCCTTGGGAACATGGCAGGTAGGCAGGGTCAGTCCCATCGTTTGGGGAGAAATGCCAGAGTGGGGTCTGATTGGTGCCATTTTGCAGGGATGTGCTCAAGCTGGGGTCAAGCAGCCCAGGCAGCCCGGCTGTTTTCCATGGGCTCTTGCCGTTGGCACAGCAGGATGCTCGTGTACCTCTCTGGGAGCTTCAAGCAAGCTGCCCCCATAGGCTAGCAGGGGAGGTCTGCAGCATGAGCGATGCGAAGGGGAGGTCTGAGGGATGGTGAGCAGCCAGCTGGCCCAGCCCCGATGCTGTGTCTTCTGTGTGCAGGGCTGGTGGGATCTCACTCTCATCCTGGTCTCCTCCAGTGATGAACCACCACCCCTGTGTAGGACAGGGGCAGGCAGCTCTGCTCCGCGGTGCTGGTGGTGGCCAGAAGCCTGGTGTCGTGAGAAAGCTCAGGGGAGTGGAAGTGAGTGACATCTGCAGCTGGAGCCCAATGGGAGGCACGACCCAGCGGTGGCTGCCGCAGCTTGTCGCATCCTCTTCCTGTGCCTGGCATGGGATGGCACTGAGGGGATCACGAGGTGCTATCATCAGGTAGCTGTGCTGGGGCTGTGTGGTGGCGGGACACGAGCAATGGTTGCTTTCATGGGGGAGCTTCTGGCTTCCTTCCTCGTGAGGACAAGCTCAGGTTCCTTTCCCATGGCACGCAGATCCTTCGTGCTCCCAGGGCCAGGAATGGGGATGAACTCAGCCCAGGACACTCAGCTGCTGGGATGTGCTTTCCTTCCTGGTCACTGGAGTCGGGATTGCCTTTACTTCCCAGCCACCCCCTGACTCACCATGACATGCCATTGCAAAGCAGTCTTGCATCAGAGTCGTTCCCCGTTAGCGTGTTCAACTGAGTCCACTCATTCCTGTGCCGCTCGGTCCTTCTCTGTCCCTCAGTAACGTGCCTTTGCCAATATGCCCCTCCTGGAATGCTTTCCACTGGCCTCAGCCATGCAGGGACAGCACTGGGAGATCTGTGTATTACTCATTGCTGCCTGATTCCACTTGCTGATTCACTGTGAACTGTTGCATAAATAGGTATTTTTTATTTCCATTCCGTCTTGATGGATGAGAAAACTATCCTGGTGGCTTCCTTCTGGGAACTCCAAGGCCACAGCTGTAGAGAGGAACAAAGGGCTCAATGGGGGAATTGCAAAAAGCAAATTTTTAGCAGGGGCAGCCTCAGAGGAGGAGTTAATATAGGGATAAACTGAAGTGAGCGGAGTGGTCTGTGTGGCTCAGCCAGATCACCTTGGTGCCCCACAGCGAGGAGAGGCCTGGCCATGTGCATGCAGCTCCCACCAGCACAGTGTGGCTCTGCTCTGTCTGCCTCTCTGGAGAGCAGGGAGAGGTCAGGAGCATGTGGCTGGCTCTGCTGGGCGGGCAGCTGACTGAGGGGACCTGGCGCAGTGCTGCTCAGCTCTCTTCCCTTTCGCCTGCCTTTGTCTCCCATTTCCCCATCTTGTGCCCTCTGCCTGGCTGCTCGCCACTCATTCTCTGCCCGCTGTGGCTCCCACTTGGGATGCTACCCAAGCTGCTCAGCATCGCATGTCCTGGCTGAGCTGAGGCCCGGTGCAGGTGTGCAGGGCTGGATGCAGCCACCATCGTGCTGCCTTCCTTGGCAGGAGGGAGACCTGATGGGTCTGAGTTCCTCAGAGCAAACACCAGAATGCCAGCAGATAGATCAAAGTGAGCACATCTCCTTGGGTGCTTTAATAACCCGCTGATGTAAGGGAGCTGCTGCCAGCTGTGTGATCTTTCTATGAAGCGCTGTCTGACTGTTGGCTTGAAACAAGAGGGTGACTGGCACATCTGTCCTCCGTTACATTCACGTCTCCGTGCCCTGCTGTGTGCATGTGGCTCTTTGTGTGAGATCTCTGGCAAGCGCTGAAGCCTCGCACAGTGGCTTGTAATTGCAGGGTTGTCGGCCAGCGATCGTGCTGCAGAGCGGCTGTAAATCACTCCGGTATCAGCCTCCGCTCCCGCGCCTCCTCCCCGCCGGGGAAGGCTGCTGTAGCTCTGCGTGTGCGCGGTGCCTGCAGGAGGGGAGCAGGGGCACAGGGGCTGCATTCAAGCCCAAATATCAGCACGGCAGTGTCAGGATTGCAGCTGGTCGCCGTCGCCATTTGCCTTTGACGATCCTACAGCATCCAGCACAGGGCAGGTGCCTGCCCAGCTGTCTGGGGTCTGACGCACAGCGTGCCCCCAGGGACGCTATTCCCCCGCAGAGCGATCCCTCTGACTGCCCCTCTCTGCTACCCAGATTGAGTGACCATGACTGAGAAGACCCAAGAACCTCATGTGGAGGAAGACGATGATGAGCTGGATGGGAAATTGAACTACAAACCTCCTCCTCAGAAAACACTGCAGGAGCTGCAAGAGTTGGACAAAGACGACGAGAGCCTTGCTAAGTACAAGAAGTCCCTGCTGGGAGATGGACCTGTGGTGGCAGGTAGGCTGGAGCATCCTGGTAGGAAGGGGCTGGGGAGATGCATAGAAAGAGCATGCCCTGGGGATGGGGCAAGGTGGCCCCAAAGAGGTAACTTGGCTGACCAGGCAGACGCACTGCTTCTGCTGGAGGACTGGGGATGGGAAGGTGGAGAAGTGTATGGAATGGAGACAAGGAGGAAGCTCTGAACATTAGATTTATTATCAGAGAGTGCCAGCATCAGGAAGGGGCTTGTGGTATGGAGTGTGCTGGCCTTAGAGGACTCTAGAAGGGCTAGAAATGTAAGGGGACGAGCTTGTGCTGAAACGGGACCTGGCTGCTTTAAATAATCTTAGAGGGATGTCTTCTGTGGTGGAAAGACTTTGTCTAGGCTTTGGGATGGTGGCTGGAGGGATCCATGTTGAGGGTCTGGGGTAGACGCGTGGTCCTGTTGTGCTAAGAGAAGGCTGGTGTTACTGGCTGCTCTGTGAGGTGCAGCCTCTATGCGGGAAATCAAAGGCATTTCTTCAGTTTTTGTCCCCCTTTTCTCCCAAACACTTAATTTCATGAGCTGACAGCTTCTCCCTGACTTTCCTACCTGCAGACCCAACAGCTCCCAATGTGGTGGTCACCCGACTCACCCTGGTGTGTGACTGTGCTCCAGGGCCGATCACGATGGACCTTACAGGTAGGCACAGGCTCACTGGGCACGTGGGGGAACAAGCAAAGGTCCTGGTATGTTTCAGATGGAAGGGGAGTTTGTCCTTGGGATGCTAGCAGGTTTTAGAGGAGCCCTGAGTGTATCATAGCCTTGCTTTTTATTTTAAGGTACACTTGTATGAAAAAGAAGATGCAACAGAGGAAAGTGTGGAGGGTCTTTCTCTTCATCTAGACAGTTCTGGTAGCTTCTTGGTTTCTCCTGCTGTCTGCTCTTACTTCCTTTCAGTTAGAGCCCATGAGCACAAGAGATGTGCATGCATTCGGGTAACAGGCTGTTTTGAAACTTCAGAATCAAGCAATACTGCAGTTCCGGCTCCAGGGTACATGGGGAGAAGACCAGGCTTCACCTTATATGGGCTTTTCTCTATAGAGAGGAAGCTGGGCCCGGAGGAGCAGAGCAGCTTCCTGTTCAGCTGCAACCACGCAGAGCCTGGGAGGCCTCGCTGGCCGGGCAGGAGCTGCAAGATGCTCAGCTCAGCCAGGCCTGGGGCTGGGCATGGCTGAAGCAGGACATGCTGCTGTGGCTGCCTAACGATGGGTCTGCACTTACATACCTTTGTGTGTGCCCACCTGTGTGTGTTTGGGCATCGCCCACACAGATGAGGAGACTGATGCACGCGCAGCACTGAGGTGTGGGTGTTTCTGTGTAAGTCTGCTCACAGTGCAGTTGTTTATGCTTATGCAGACCTCTGAGTACCCGTGTTGCAGGTGTGCAGTCTTTTGAAGGGATGCTCACCTCCAACACCAATCCCAGCCCCATCCCTCTGTGGGTGTTCTCTCCTCGTTAGCTAATGGCTTGATCCTCTCCTCACAGGTGACCTGGAAGCACTCAAGAAAGAGATCTTTGTATTAAAGGAAGGAGTCGAATACAGAGTTAAGATCCACTTCAAAGTGAGTTGTTTTCCTTCTCATTGCTTCTCATCAGTTGCTGAAGCCAGTCACTGGCATCCAGCACTGAAGTAATCACTTCTGCAAATGTTTGCTGCAGACAAAGCTGGGTTTGGCAGAGAGGGCAAAGGGAGGGAAGATAGTTCTGAAACAAAGAAGGAAAAATGTTAGTGTGGGGGTCCTGCAGGAAAGATTTCCCTCTGTCTCTGAGGCTCACTTGCTGTCTCAGATGGCTTTGTCCCCAGACAAACCTCCAGCTCTCTTTTGTGCTGTGAAGTACTTCCATCTCCATCTGAGCCCTGTTGACAGGAGATGCCTGGAGACAGATGAGTTACTTAACTCCCTCCCTTAGACCCAGAGCTAATAGGAGCTGGCACCATGTGAATTCTCCCCAAGATGCAGAAGGATCTATCCATCTTGTTTCTAGATGGAACAGTGATGCAGAGAGGCAATGTATGCTTTGCCAGCTCCCCATTGAGTTTAGAGGGCACCTGGGAGAGTTCAGTGAATCTTGCTGACTTGTTTGTGCTGAAGGGATGACTCCAGTCACCCATCCATATGGTTTTCCATATGGAAACTGTTAGCTGGGAACTCCCTGCTTCACTTTTCTTTGTCCTTATCAGCCTGCTCTGGAAATCTGCATCAGTCAGCTTCAAAGTCAGAAGGATGGGGAAGGGCAGGAGATGCCCTCGGACACACAGAGGATGCTGCAGGTCTTTGGGTGCCTGTGGAGAGGTGACATTAGGACTCCCCACAGTGCACCCTGTGCTGAGCCCGTGGGAGCAGTGGTGTAGGGAGCCAAGGTGGTTGTCTCTCTAAGGAGGGAAAAACGGCAGATATGGAACCAAAGCCCTCCTGGTGACTCTTACTTCTGGTCACTTTGCACAGGTAAACAGGGACATTGTGTCGGGACTGAAATACGTGCAGCACACCTACCGGACAGGAGTGAAGGGTAAGAGACCTTCATGCTCTGTACACTCATGCTCTTTCTCTTGCGACCCCCTGTGCTCAAAGAAGTGTTCCTGCAGATCTGAGCCAGGACAGAGCCTCCCTTGGCCCCCAGGGCCTGTCTGTGCTGCTGTGCAGGAGATGAGGCTTCTCGGCAGAGTGCATTAGTCTGCACTTTGTGTCACCCGGGCCAACTGTTTCCTGTGCCTGTGTGAACTCATTACAAGCCAGCTCTGGTATCTGCATGCTGCACCACCATCTGCAGCAGAAACGTCCCCAGAGATGCTGCTCAGACAGTGCTTGCCACAGATTTCCTCTGCATAGAGCTCCTCACCTCCCCCACCAGCCCTTGAAGTGTGGCTCTGCCCTTATGGAGCTTCTCACCCATCAAAGTTCTTCCAGATGTACTTGGTAAAATTCAGAGCTGCTCTACAAGGCTTCTCACCATCTGTGGAGACCTATGCTTGCCCATGGCCTCTTGTGCTTTTACAGTGCTGCCCTGTCTGGGCTTGGCAGAGGAAAGCCCCACTTTGCACACCCATCCCACATGTGCATTTTTGCATACAGCCACCACTAAGGCTCCAGCATCCTGTTAAACACGCAAATAGTGTCCTCTCACCAGAAAAGAGAAGTAGGAGGGGATAAAGAGAAATCTCTATCTGTATGTTGTGGGTGCCTACTCCCTTTCAGCAGCACGTGCAAGTGAGAGGGTGCAGACTGAATTGCCTGCCTGTCTGCCTGCCCATCTTAGCTGCTTTCTCACTTCCTCCACTGGTTGTACCCCTTGGTGACCACCATCCCTTTCTCTCACCACTGCTTCCTTTCTGTCAGTGATCCTGTACTCATGCTCATGGCTTTTTCTCTCTGTTATTATTCCCCACACGAGGGTCTCATTCCTTGTGGATTGTTTTATCCTAGTGGACAAAGCCACATTCATGGTTGGCAGCTATGGGCCACGGCCTGAGGAGTATGAGTTCCTGACACCTATTGAAGAGGCTCCTAAGGGGATGCTGGCTCGAGGCACCTACCACAACAAGTCCTTCTTCACGGATGACGACAAGCATGACCATCTCACCTGGGAGTGGAACCTGTCCATCAAGAAGGAATGGACAGAATGAGATCACCCCATTTGCCTTCCCCCTTCCCACCCCCTTGCCTCCTGCACCAGTGTCCAGGTGGGCCATGCCCACCATGCTGCTCCATCCTGCCACCATGGCTGGCCACAGCCCTCGCAGCCCTCCCTGTGGGCGCTGGGGCTCTGTGCCAGCCTTGGTCGACACATAGACCTGCAGGCGGCCTTTGCTGCTTCTTCTGATACACTGAAAATAACCTGCCCATTCTCACCACCACCCCATCATGACATGTAATGGGTTAAATTGGGAAGCATCTCCCTCCCTTTCTCCCAGTACTTCCTCCAGCTGTCTCCATCTCTCCTTCTATACCAACTCCGGTCCCAGAAAGTGCCTTTTCTAGGAAACAAGATCACCTCGCCAGCTCGAGTCTCCTGGCAGGGCGGACTGGTCCCTGGAAAATCCCTCTCTCAGTTACACTCACCATGTGCTCTGACTCATTGTAAATGGCTCCTTACCTCCCATGATGGTCTCCTGGTCTATATCTGGTGCCCTACCCTGTTGAAATCCATCCTTGTGCAGGCGAAACCAATCAGGGGGATGCAGCTAGATGCTGCAATAAGACGTCAGTGTCTCGAGAATAAAAGTGGTTTCTTTCTTCTTCTCTGCATGAGTGTCTCTTTTCTGGAGTATGGCTCCTGTTCCTTCAGAGTTCTACAGCGAGGTGTCTGTGTTACAGGAAAGCACGTGTCTCAGACGGAAAATAGCCCTCCTGCTTCAAAACATCAACCTAACTCCAATGAATCGGAGACCAGGAGACATATTTCCTCCTAAAGGTGAATTATTTCAGAGTGGCTTCCTTATGTTGAAGCCCAGACTTTTGTCCATGATCAGGGTGAACTCCAGGGCTAAATGGTCTCCAGCTGTCATCCAGCATGGCAGCTGAATGAGCCCAGGAAGGTGTAACATTGCCTTCTCGTGTTTACCATTTCATGGCAGCTGTTCCCATCAGCCAGAGGAAATGCAGGAGCTGCAAGTCCCACTTGCTGGCCAAATGCATGGGAACATCTGTGGGACCAAGTGCCTGGGGAGGTGCAGGGGATCCCTGTGCATGGAGGGGTGTTCTCACCAGTCGGGGTGCCTGGTTGTTTCCCAGCCAAGCAGTTATCTCAGGAGCTGGAGGCTTTGCCCCTGGCCAGCTGCTCCTTTCCCACCACCCTGGAAGTGATCGCAAGCCCCAGAAGCAGCTGACGTGTCGCTTGCCAAGGAGAGGAGCAGAGCAAGGGGGAACATCGAGGAGAGGGCAAGCTGGCACCATGGGCACCTCTGTCTTCCCATGTCTCTTCATTGTCCTCCTGGCCGGGGGCTCCCCAGCAGGATGTGCTGGAGACAGCAGCTCTGCAAACCACAGTAAGTGAGCTTTCCTGGGCCTGGCATGGGCCTTCTTCCTCACGCAGGGCATGCTCTGCAAGCTGTGTAACGAGCTGGTGGGAGAGGTGAGGGGGAGAACATAAGGGGTGGGATGTGTACAGGTGGGGGCCTCGGAGCTGCTGTTACGTACCCTCTGTCCAACCCTGACCTTTCCAGGCACGGAGGGAGATGCAGAGAGACTTGTCCTGCTGAACGACATCGCGGACATGGAAGCCTTCATCAGCTCTGCGGAGGTGGCAGTTGTTGGGTTCTTCCAGGTGTGTTGGCAGCAGCTCCCCTCTGCCAGGTGGGAGCTGTACCCTGCCCTGCTGGCAGAGCAGGGCTTCTTACACCTTCATACGGCAGCTCCTGCCACAGAAAGGTGCTGGGGCTGTGACAGACTTGTGGAGGGGTGAGGTGAGGGATGTGTGGAGAGGGAGATGGTACAAGGGAGGAACGTGAAGCTGTCTGTAGGAGCCCTGGAGCAGGAGAAAGGGAAATGCTGAAGGGGAAGGAAAAGGGGAATGTGGGTGGCAGAGAAACTGAGTGCGCTGGCACGAGATGAGGGGAAAATTGGTTGTTGGCTTCAGCTGCTGGTGGCAGAGCAAGGCACTGCCTGCGTGACGGGACGGGGAAGCTGGGCCTCAGGGAGCAGCGCTGGTGCGGGTCCTCTGGTGTCTGAGAGGATTTGGGCTCCAGCTCAGCTTCCTCTTAGGGAGGATATTGGCATGGTCTCTGGCTGCTTCATTCCCCAGACTGATACCCCTGGCATCTCTGCTTCTCCATGACCAAACTCAATTGAAATCAGCCAAAGGGGTTAGAGTGACTGATAGGTGTGTGTGTCCCTTGCCCCCCTGGATAGCAGGAATATATTTCTTTAGGAAACAAGACAAAAAACTTTATTGAATTACAGCAACATAAAGCAGAGGCCCTTTTTAAATTCCCCAGGTTGCACCTTTTTCCCCCTCCTTGAGCTCTGTGCTGGGCTGCATAAACTGCTCATGCGTGTTGCCAGATAAGACTTAATCCTTTCAAAAGGAACTCCCTCCTGCAAGCCCCTTCCTCATCCTGCCTGGCCCTGGGGCTGGAGGGCAGCCTAACATCTTGCAGCACACTGCAGAGCAAGGACTGATGCTTCTGCAGCAACAAGCGTGTGAACGCTGGAGGCTTTTGCCCCAGGGCCTTGCTGAACACTGATCACAGAGCACCAGCTGCCTGGGGCTGGGCGCCTGCAGGCATTCACAGCTCCTCAGAGGCTGCTCTGGCAGCACCAGCAATCCCCATAGCCACGAGGAAAGTTGCTGTGACGTCTCCTTCCCCTGGGCAGCTGGCTGGGGTTGTGGCAGGGCAGGGGCCTCCTGCGGGCAGAGCCTTATGCCACCGGGATCCTGTGCCACAGCTGCCTCCCTCCCGCTGTGTGGTTTCCTTTCTCAGATCCAGCAGGACGCTGGTCCCAGGCAGCACGGGGCAGGGAGGGACGAGTGTGCCGTCCTGCAGCATGGGGACAGCCCCGGCTGCCAGGAGCATGAGGCAGCAGCTGGCGGCTTGGCATGTTCTCAGAGCAAGGAGCACAGCAGGGCTGCATTTAAACAGCAGATAAGGACGAATGAGTGCCACGAGGGCTCACACTGGCCCTCTGCCCAAGAGTATATTCATCCAAATAATGTCCATGTTCTCTGCTCCCCATAAATCATTTCCCTGCTGCAGCCCTTCAGCTCACTGCAGTATGCAGCGCAGCAAGCTGGGCCTGTAATGAGCATGGCTGGCTGGGAACTGCATGCCATGATGGAAGAACAGTGTGCTGCTCCAGAAACCCCACATGCCTGTGTGAGAGAGGGTCTGCTGGCCAGATCAGACCCCATCTTTCACAGGAATGCTCCCAAACAAAGCAAAGTTATTCCCACTCCATGCCTTACTGCGCTCACCACGGCCGCGCCGATGCGCTGGCATTTCCAAAACGGGTCACAAGAGCTGTTTTTCTTTGAACGGAGAAAGAATTTTGTTTTTCCGTTCTCTCTGGGCTCACAAACAGCTGAGCTGACGGTTCAAATCGAAAAGAAAAACAAAGCAATTTCCAAGCGGGGACTGTGTCTTGAGAATTTTAATCTTGTCAGTAGAAGTATCAAAAATACATCCTTCAAAGGAGGAGCTGGGAATGGAAATGGCGAGGGATGCTTTAATGCAGCCCAAGGCTGTAGCTAATGCGCTCACTGTAAGGAATCTTACTGAGAAATTGCATATTTCTACACTTGGATGCGGCCCTATTTGCTACTATTTTAAAGGATATGTTTAAGACACCTTTTTAAAGGAACTAGATATGGTAAACCCAAGGTATTTAAAAATATTAACACCCCCTGACTCCAGAATCAAGAAGTTATCGTGAAAGTTATATATAATGCACATGGTCTGTATGTGTACATATGTAAGCATTACACCTGGGTTCTGAGTTTCTCCCCTCCTTTCTGAGAGCTCCAGGCCTTCACAGCACCGCAGCGTGCTACTCGTGCGCAGGGGGCTGGGAAGGGGGCTGGGAAGGGGGCTGGGAAGAGGGCTCCCATCGCTGGGAGGAAGGCGAGGAGGGAGGGGAAGAGCGGAGAGGGGGGACGCCGCGGGCGGCTCCCGGGGCGGCCGGCAGGTGTCGCCCGTGCGCCGGCGTGCGGCGGGGCGCCGCTCTGACAGCTCTCTCCCTGTGCCTGCAGGAGCCGGAGAGCCCCGAGGTGTTGCAGCTCCGCCTGGCGGCCGCCCGGATACCGGAAGTGCCCTTCGCCCTCAGCAGCAGCGCCGCCGTGCGGGCGCACTACGGCGTCACGGCCGCCACCATCACGGTGTTCCGCAGGGTGCGTGCGCGGCGGGGCGCGGTTGTTGCAAACGCCATCAGTGTTACTTTTAATTTCATTTATTTATTTTTATTTTAGAAGTTGCCCTTTCTGCTCATTTTAGTGTGGGAGGCGCTGAGCAGGCAGCGTTGCCTGCACCCAATGAGGTGCTCATGCTGTGGGCCCAGCACCGCGTGCTTTACGAAGCATGGCGGCTGTGCTTCAGAGTGGTGTTGCTTGGATGGGGTTTCCCTGGCTTTGGGAGGCTCCTGAGGCACACAGGAAGCATCCCCAGGCTGTGTTGCAGTGAATCCCCGCAGTAGGCTGGAAATGAAACCCTGCCAGGCATCCCCTCAGGCAGCAGAGCTGTCTCCCCGCACACCCAGCTTTTCCACCAGGACACAAAACAGATCCAGGCGGGGCTCTGCAGCTACAGGTGCTCTGCCACCAAATGAAATCCCAAACACTTCATCTGTCTTAGGCCTTACGCTGTGGTTTGAAAAATTACTCCTTAAATATGCTTCAGGCATGGACCTGTTAATAATCACAAAATCACAGAATCACAGGGGTTGGAAGGGACCTCTAGGGGTCATCGCTCACCCCCCTGCTAAGGCAGGCTCCCTACAGCAGGCTGCACAGGAAAGCATTCAGGTAGATCTTCAATATCTCCAGAGAAGGAGACTCCACAGCCTCTCTGGGCAGCCTGTTCCAGAGCTCTGTCACCCTCAAAGTAAAAAGTTCATCCTCATATTTGTATGGAACTTCTTCTGTTCCCAGTTGTGCCCATTGCTCCTTGTTCTGTCACTGGACACCACTGAGAAGAGTCTGGTCCCATCCATTTGATGCTGTCCCTTAGATCTTTGTATGTGATTATAAGATCCATTCTCAGTCTCCTCCAGGCTCCCAGCTCTCTCAGCACTTCCTCATAAGGGAGATGCTCCAGGCCCCAGTCATCTTTGTGGCCCTCTGCTGGACTCTCTCCAGCAGTTCCCTGTCTTTCTTGGACTAGGGAGCCCAGAACAGGGCACAGTACTCCAGATGTGAATGTTACTTTGCAGTTTCTGAGGGATGGATGCTGTGCAAGTTCAAACCTTTTCTGACTCCAGCTACAACTACTGGTGCATTGCTCTGAATTTGATGGTATTCTTGCTGAAATGTAAGGGGATGATATTTGGAAGGGCCATATGACCTTAATTCAGGAATACCAACAAAACCTGAGAGCAGACACACCATTTTCCTGATATTGCCCCGTCTCGCACTTGAAAACTGGGGACAGAGGAGTGTCAGATGAGAGGGGCCCTGGGTGGTACAAGGTGTCCTGAGAGGCTGTGAAGTGCTGTGTCACAGGAGCTCTAAGCACACTGGGTGGTTCTGTGTGCTGGAGAAACTGGATGTGGTGCTTCGGCCAAGTTCTAGATCCAGGTTCTACAGAGATTACATAAAACCCGCTTGTTCCTTTTCTTTCTCATCTTTTCCTGCACCGTGTTTACCACTGGTATAATCCAAATAGTGCAAGAATGATCTAAGAGTGAGCAATAAGTAGGCAGGTCCCTTTGTTTAACCTTGTATTTGCCATGCGCAGATGTTGCAATTTGAAGCAACACCCACGTTAGTTTTGGTTCTTAGGCACGGTGATTTTCTTCCAGAAACACTGAAAAGATCCTTTGTTTTTGCACTGTGGCAGATAGCGAGGATGACTGCATTGGGAGGGTGTTTGATAGATTGTTGGAATTTGTATTGTATTGAAAATTAACAGTCCAGTTTTTACAGATGAACTCATTTCACAGGGAAAAAAAAAAGCAAGAAAGAAAAACACCAGCTAGGTTCAAATGGGGTTGACAATTCTTTTGCCTAATTTTCTTAAATTTAAGTTATTTTTCTTAAATATAAGTTATTCACACACTTTATTTTTCCTTTTATTTTGAAGACTGTGTAGGAGTAAGAAGTCAGAGCTAAAAAATAAAGTAAAAAAGAACTGAGATGGGAACTTAGAATCAAATACTCATGTGAAGAATACAAAGATGGGAGACCAGGACAGGAGTGAATCAGAGGCATGAATTCATTCTTCTTTGTTTTTGCATAGCATGAAACACATGTAATGCTTAGAAATTTATAATTACAGTAGTAGGATGGTCTGCTGTCAATTGCTGAGACTTCTTTGCATATAGTGGAGCAAAACTAATTTATTCTGTTGAAGAATCTGTCCAGAAAGACCTAAAAAGGATATAATTAACAGATGCCAATGAACTAATTATATAGAGTGATAAAGACATTTTGGTCAGAGATGCAGAGATGTGGATTAGATGCAGACTATTTTTCAACCTTTTTTTTCTTGGAATCCTAAACGTTGAGAGCACATCAAAGATATTATTATCCCCAAATGAAAACCAGGTGTTTGCAGAAGCCCACTAAAGTTAAGAGAAAGTTTTCAGTGTAGCCCAGTGTGCTTTAGATCAGTTCCCAACACCTCTCTGATCTCACCCACCCAGGTGTTGCACTGGCCTGATCCCATTCACTCGAGTGGAGCCGTCCTTTCATTTTACACTGGAGCAAATCTGTAAGAGGAATCAGGCTACGCTGCCTGAAAAGCACCAGTTTGGGTTGCCAGACAGGGCACAGTGGCCTCCTACCAGATCAAAGACCTTGCTAATGACCACAGAAAAGCAGAAAGGGCTTTAGATGTCTGCACACCCCTGGAAAAACTAACACAAGTGCTTTCAGAGGTTGTACAGACACAGAGAATAAAATCTGGGGTGTGCATGTGGATATTTCCTCAGCCCTGAGAACATCATTCAGCACGTATATGAAAAGTCTTCAAATCCCAAACTTTGATCCTATTGCTTGTCACAGCCTAGCACTTCCATGACTCAACTCAATCATCTCCTGCAGTGGTACTGTACAACAGCTGTGTCCTGTTGGTTAGCTGTTAGTTCATGTTTGCCTGCTTTTTATTCTGTTTACCAAGTCAAGCAAACCTCAATGAAATTACATTTTGGGGACAAGAAGAGGTGAGTGTGGAGAGAGATGTGGCAGGATGGATTTTCCTCTAAAGCTAAAATGTGCTGTGCTTGAATTTTTTTTCTGCTGTACTGGAAAAAAATCCTCTTTTTATTGGAGAGGTTTCCTGCTTGCACAATGTTTCCAGGAAATCCATACAGGCCCATGCCAATGTTTATTACTTGTAGGAGAAATAGAATAAGCAGATGAAGATTTTAAAGAGGGATATAAAGCCAAAATCGATGTAAGGAATTAAGCCATGTTAATGATCTTTTCCCACAACTCCTAGAATAGTTTATTGACTAATCCTCCCTGTCTCCAGTGCAATAGGAGCAGATAATGATAGGGATATCTTGTCTTCAATGTTTTCTCTTGTGCCATGAGTTTGCCTTGTCCTTGGGAGACTGAGGGAGGGTGGAAGATTGTTATCTCAAAGCGCAGCCAGACCTCTGTAGGTCTCATGGTTCTGAACCTCAAGAAATGGGGATTACATTCTGGAAAGGAGAGGAAAGTGGTGTTCCAGGGGTGGATGTCTCAGTGGTTGAATGCCATGAGCAGCTCTGGAGGGAATACCGAGAGGAGAGGACAGCTGTGACCAGTGTCTTTGCATGTCTTCAGGTAGACAAAGACCGGAGAGATCTGGATGTAGAAAGTGAAGAAATTGATGCCGAGAAGATGGGTCGTTTCATTCGGATGAACGAGCTCCGCATGGTGACAGAGTACAACCCTATGGTAATTAGCAGCTCCCCACAGCACTTGGCTTCCTCTGCATGGGCTTCCTCTGCCTCAAGAGTTTATGCACATGGATGTGTGCAAGGGTTGTCACAATGATGTAGGTGGGGTTGGGGAAGCCATGCAGCTCTTTGCTGCTACTGATTAGAGTGGAAGAAGATGCTGCACTGGAGTATACAGTGGGTTGAGGAGAGGAAAGGAGGCATTTCGTCTGCCCTTCCAGTAAATTTGGGGGATTGATGGGCAAAGAGCTGCATTTCTTAACACTCTTGCTGCTTCATCCCTTTGGCATTTGCCATATCATACCATGCCTGCAGATTCTACTCAGCCAGGATCCCCTCTCTGTGACTGAGAAGCCTCAAGAAACATGGAAACCCAACTGACCTGCTCCTAGGAGGCAGGCATTTTTCATCACCCAGCAAACAGGGCTCAACATAAGTCTGGCTATTTGAAAGCAAATTCAAAAGCTGGTTGGAAACTTCCCAAGCAAAAATTTTCCCATCCTCTCCATCCCTCATTTAATAATTTATCAGTTCAACAAAATAAATCAGACATAGGATGCTTCCATCATAACCATCTTCATTAACTCATCCACCTGGCTGACAGTTAGAAGGTCCCAGCTGCTTCACCCTAGAGAAGGTGACCAAGGATTTAGGCTCCCCTGAAAAGCCTGATTGGGCTGGTTGCTTGAAGCCAGTGGTTCTTAGCAGCCCAGCTGGCTGCAAGCATTGCTGATGGTGTCTTTTGCAGACTTCTGAATAGCTACAGCAGTGCTGACCATGCTCAGTATAATCAAAGGAGAATGGCCTGACCTGTTTCAAAGCTGTGCCTTTTCAAACAGATGCTAAACATCAGCTGAGAGGGCCGGCACGTTCCCCAGTTCAGGTTCAGCCTGCCAATTTGAGAGGGCATTTTGTTTTCAAAATGCAGCATTTTGTTTCTGTAGTGAAATACTGTAAGTTTTCTTCTTCTTCTTCTTTTTTTAAATTAAAAAAGGTGGATTTTCTTTTTCTGTCTTGAGAAGGGATATGAAAAACATTTCAAAATCATAGAACATTTCCTAGGACTTTTCCTAGAGAAGCTATATCCTGCCCCACTGTCCTGACAACTCTTTGAGAACACCCCAGTAACAACAGTGGGAATGTTCTTGTTATCCTCTTAAATGTCCAGGCCTTCTGAATCCTTGTGGCCTTCACTGTGCCATTTGGCAATTCTTCATATCGGAGCTCTTTCTTCATGAGTTTATGATGTTTTGGGCTCTTGCTCCATGGTGTCCCATTGAGCACCCAGACTGCCTCTCTGTCCCTCTGACCTAGAGCTCCTGAGCTGTTCAGCCATTCCTCCCAGCCTGGCTTGCAGTGCATGTGGTGTTTCAGGGTTTTTGTTTTTCGCCTGACGCTCTGGAACCCTACCAAGGTGCTGCAATTAACAGTGCCTCCTGCAGTCCAAGGCTTGAAGCCCTTCCAACTCCGCTAACTTAATTTGTTTTTTTTTTCCATAAATATTGATTCCCAGTGCATATGCTGTTTACATCTAAGAATGCTGCAGGTCAGCAAAGGCTTGGATCACGGGGATCAAACTATGCGCTGCCAGGAGTTTCTATCCCTATCCTGGGGCCCTAACTGTTTCCCCTACATATTTCAGGCATTTTTAGGCAATGCTTACCCTATGTACTTCCCAAAAGAGTGCAGAGTGTGATGCAATCCAGCCATGATGCTGAGCTATGCTAATCTCTTGCAGAAGGTTGTATGGACAGACACCTCTTTGTGTAGAGCTGCCAGAGGAACTGGTGCTCCAGCCATGCCCCCATAGCCCTGTGGCTCTTGGTGCTGCCTGGCTTTACCCTCACCTCCAGCCCTGTCTCCTCCCAGGAGGTCTTCTAGCACTCATCAGCTTCTGTTTGCATCCCAGCCACCAGAGACAAGATGCTTTGTGGTGCACAGCCCTTGCAGACATGCACTCCCTGACCCCATCCCTGTTACTCCTGGAATGTGTGGAAACTTTCTCCTCCTCTGGGGAAGCGCTGGCAGGGATCCCTGTGGCCTGCGTGGTTCTGGCAGCATGTGAGGAGGCAGCAGGTCAGGTTGGAGCCTAGCCCTGCTCCTGTTTGGTTTGAGGGAGAGGCTGCTGTGACATGGGAGCAGGTGGGAGGAGAAGTGGGTTGAAAAGCAGTGAGTGCCTGGAGATGGTGCAAAGGCTTCTTGGGCAGTGCCAGCCCTTGCTCCTCACAAAGGGCCATTGTGCATGGCCTGCTCAGCCCCTGTCCAGGCACAGCCTGCTGCAGGCCTCTCCCCTCTGTGCGGCTGTGGGGGGGATCTTAACCTGAGGCACTCTGGGCTGCCCAGCCCCTGGGGCTACTGAAATGGGGCTTTGGGCTCATCCTCACCTAACACACAGTGCAGTGCTGAGGAAAGGAAACAAGGAGACAGACCAACCCTGGCATCACAAATCCTTCCTGCTTATATGTTCCCATGTCAGCCAAGTGCTGGGCCTGTCAATTCAGGGCACCACTGTGTTCAGTGTTTGCTGGCCCTCCCTCTCCAATTCCTTGTCCCTCCAGACATTGGCTTGCTGTGTCCAGGCAGTCCCCCTGCCTGGTCACCGACTGTCCTGGGGCCAGTGAGGAGCCCTTGTGGTCTGCTGACTCTTGGCTCAGGAGTAAGCAAAACCAAGAGAAAAGAACCCAGACTGGATCTCTTCTGCTTAAAAGAAATTGTCCTGCTTGATAGGCTGATTTGCAAAGAAGTCTCAGCTGAGGCATGGGGGTTGATGCCCCTCTGCCAGTGCATCCAATGTGCACTGAATGTTCTCAGTCTCCTTGTCTGTGTGTTTCTCTATCTGTGGTTTTTGGCAGACAGCAGTAGGTGTGATGCAGAGCTCTATCCCACTCCACCTCCTGCTGATCACAGACATGAAGTCCCCAGAGCACCCTGAGCGAATGCGTAGATATCGTGCAGCAGCAGAGCTCTTTGAAGGAAAGGTAAGTCCAAACAGAGGGAAAGGGGAGTCAGGAGAAAGCAAAAAGGGAGGACAGTGATTTCATCTATGGATGAGGAGGGCATCATGCCCTGTTCTGCACACTAGGGGAGCAATGGCCCAAATGGAAGAAAAAGATTTTCTGGGTAATTAAGTGGAGAGGTTGGATCTGTTCACCTTTTCCGAGTTTACCTCCATGTGGGGAAAACAGCCTTTGTATCCCGCTTCCCCACTCTCTCAGTGGGACACTGTGTACTTCCTTGCTTCTGGTCCAGTTTTGTTCCCTTCCACTGGGAGTTGACAAACAGCTGCTGCACTTCAGCTCAGCAGTGGTCACATTCCACTGGTGTGAGAGATGATCTTGTATATACAGTCTGAGAGATGCCAAGGAACGTTATATAAGTGACCAGACAGCAATTAATGTTGCGGTACTTCTTAACACTTAGCCTCATTCTTGGTTCATGGGGAAGTGGCTATTTAAAAGGAGTTGAGGATGGGTTTGTCAGATTTCTCATGGCAGGATGGTGGGGGTAGATGAGGTCTGGTTCCCACCACTGTGTGGGCAGAGCTCCCCTGGCAGTAAATCTTCACATGGCTGATGCTCTGCCAGCAGCTGGATTACAGTGGAATTTTGGTCCAGGGAACAGAGAAAGAAACTGGCAAGCAAAGGAGGATTGGGAGCAACAGGCAGGCATGTAGGGCAGGGGATCACAACATCAGAGAAGGCTGAGCTGAGTGGCAGTGGAAGGGATCTTCCTGGGAGAAATGTGGAATTGGAGAGAGTTGGGGTTTGAGAACAAGAACATCTGCATGCATCTGTTTGCAGTACTGAAGGAACAGATTAAAATCCAAGTATATCCTCATCTTCAATTGGAGGGGCCACCTCAGAACCATGCACCCTCAAACATCTTGAGATTTGTTTATGACGACTTCTTTGGACTTTGCCATCTCTGTCTCCCATTGGCAAGAGAGTGGGCAGAAACTATGTGTGAAAGTCAAAAAGGTCTCTTGAAAAATGTCTTGATTTGATTGATATTTCCTGATAAACCTTTATCTGAAAAATTCCAACTGTCATATGAGGTATGTGTTCTGGTGACTCCATTTTCCCTGTCCATGGGCAGCGCAGTCTGATACAGGTCTCCCCTAAACAGCTCACTTCTCTAATATGTTACTGTTTAGCATCACTGTCCTTTGCTGATGCAGCTGCATCCAGTTTTCCACTCATATGGCATGCCTAGATCTGAGTGAATGGGAGTGATTTTCCTAGAAATACTTCACAAAGCATTGGATGAAAAGTTGCACTGAAGTCCAGATAATTTATGAATTAGCAGAAAGCCAAATCTAACTTTTTTTAAAATTCATGCAGGCAAATTTCCCACTGAAGCAGCCTAGAGAACGTTTGCCAAAATAAAATACAGAACTTAAAGATGTGAGGATTTGACTAATAATTTGCACTTTACTGCAGTGGTACTGCAAGACACCTAGATGGAGGGACTGATAATCTAGTAAGTTGTTTTTGCCCAAGGAGGAGCATTCTGAAAAGTAAATTACTGCTTTCTTGCAAAGCTATGGGAAAGAACTAGGATCCCTCTGTTCGGGTCACCTGTGTCTTAGGTCTAGATACTAAGGAATAAGCAGAGCAATTACGCACACTTAAGATTTGTCTCCATTTGCCTTTTTTGTGGCTAGCAAATTGTCCTGTGAATAAATGCAGGATTCTTGAATTTAGTTTTTTTTTTTTTTTTCAGAATTACCAGTGAAAAATTCATAGCCTGTAGGCTGGTGGTGAAAGACTTGTTTGTGCTGCAGAGTCAGAGCTGCCAGTGGTTTGAGCAAGGAATCATTGCTGTGCAGTGGAGAGATGTTCAGGCTCCGTCTAAGCGTGTAGCACTGCACAGAGCTTGCAGAGTGCCAAAGAGAGAGGGGAGTCTGTGTGTGTGTTACATCTTCTCCTCAATACAGCACAGAACGCCGACGTAGCCTTGAGAGGGCTCTCAAGCAGGGTTAGGAGTACCAATCCTTTCACACATCTCTGCTGAGGTCTGAGGGAAGAGGAGTCTGTGTCACTGTTGTTGCCAGCAAGAGAAAGAAAATAACCTGTTGTGTGTACTCATGGGGAGAGGAAGAGAAAGTGCTGTTGAGTGGCTGACCCCAGAGAATGAAGAAAATAGATCATGAGGAGGTGATTCATCTGTCAGTTCCTGGGATGTGGTACCTTCCTGTCCAGTTTATGATCTTCTCTACCTGAGACGAATCTCAAGTTTTCATCTAGAGGATCCTTCTAGATTTGATACTGGAGTCTGAGGGCTATGGAATGCTGGAGAGGAAAATACAAATGTTAGATGACGCTAAGTAACCAAGAGCTGACAAGAATAAGAAATATGGTGCTTTGCTAGCAGATCTTGAGAAACAATTGTGGGTGGGTAACAATGAACAGACAGAACTCAGCACTGCAGCTGCAGGAGTGAACCCACCAGCATCCTTGGAAGGGTCCCACAGCAGTCAAGTATGTGCTCATTTGGAAAAGTACAGCCAAAAATCCAAGCTTTCTACTGGAAAGGAAATGTCAGAATTAGTGAGCCAAACTAGCATAAGCATCTTCAGTTTTCTTTCCATAACATCAGAATACAGCATGACAATTACATCTGCTGTACCTCACAAGTGTTTGCAGAAGTTTCAGTAAGATGATGCTGGGAATAACAAAAGCAGCTTCTGCTGCAACTGATAGAACTTGGTTTATAATGTCAAAATGATATGAGGAGTGACATTCGCAAAGTCCCTTTTAATTTATATGTGGGCCCGTTTAGAAATGAGTTCTGAGAAACCGCTGAGAGTCCTTCAGGAGTTCTTCCATGAAAAGGAAAGAACAGTGTTCTTTCTCTTGAAGACAGTAATTCATACACTTTTCAGACGTAATTCATACACTTTTTATTTTCCTTGGCAGACACTGATGGCTCCAAAACTGAGATTATCTTTTGAGATATCTCTTTTTAGCCGTAAACAGGAAAACATGTAAACATGGAACGTCTATATCACTTGACAGATATCTCAAGTTGTTTTCATAGCTTTCCTTTTTTTTTCAAATTCCTGACTAATATTTTTATTTTGCTTTGATTTACTAAGTAAGCTGTGACAGAAATGACTCAGACTTCAGAATTTGATATTTTTGCTTATAGAGTCTCCTCAAAGAATGAAGGTCACAGCTCCATAGAGCTCGTACAGACAATGGATATGAGGCTTGGTCATCTTTCCTGTTGGTCTTCCTTAGAGAAGAAAGCAAGAAACATGAAATTGGTCTCTACCATTGCAGTACTGTGTTCAGTTACACTGAATTCCTTGAGGACAACAACATCATTCTGTATCTAAGCATTTACCAGGAACTTCATGTTCTAAAAGCACTGGGCTAGGAATCAAGTTGTCAAGACACTAAGACAACACCAGTCTAAAAAAATCTTTGAAGGAGTTTAATGCAGATGACAGTATGTGAATAACATTGCACTGTGTTCTGTGTTCTTGGAACATCACGTGTGGAGGAAAGTGTGTTGGGAGTTCCTCATGCATGCAGCACACCCTTCACTGCCTCTAGGGTCTAGTGCCTCTGCAGGCCTTTAAGCATGCACAAGAACATTGATACAAGATAAAACAAATTCACAGAAAATTGTTTCAGAAGGGGGAAAAAAAAGAAAACAACAGCAACTGTAGAGGATAGTTTGAAATAGAAAACAAACTTTCTGTTTTGGATGAAACTACTTGATTTCTATCAGAGTTATGAGAGTTGGCATCATAAATGGAATTTGTTTTCATGAGTTACAGCTTTGGGAAGCAGTCTGAACAAAAGCTTTAGGCTCTTTTCAGCACCAGTGGAGGAGGACAGACATGTCCTTCTTTCCCTTCTAAAATACACGGAATAAAAGTGCCTGTGACCACTTATTGAAGAGTTTGTCCTAGACATCTGCCTGAGACCAGACTATGATTTAGATTTCAGAAATCACGCAAAGTGAATCTTGTCTCATGCTCAGTATGATTTTCTGTGCTTACTGCATTTATTCTTTATGATTAGAGCTGGCTGGGAATCTCTGAACAAAATGAATTCCTCATGAGAAAATGCCGCTTCCACCAGGTGGAATCTATCATGGACATGTCACCACTCAAATCTGCTTGGCTTCTTGCTGCTAAGGAGACCAGGCTTCCAGTGCTTATGGCCTCAGTGCACGTGCACCCTACAGACTGCCTTGGAGTTGTGACTTGGAGGCAGCACCTGCCTTGGCAGGAGCCCTGGAGAACTCCCAGCGCAGGGTGCCCTGTCTGTCTATTTGCTGCAGAAGAATGTGTGCCACGTCATAGCACTTACCAGGAATTTATCACTCTTAAATGCATTGGATTGGCATTAAGGTGTCTTCTTTTGAGTGACATTAGGCAGATACAACTGCTGTCTCTCTTATTTCTGGAAAATCATTTGCAAGATGGGAAGGAACTTTTGCTGTACTTTGGCAAGCTGCAGCTGTGCGAGCTCCATGCGTGTCACTAGAGAGATCCAAGTCAAGAACTGTGCATGATGTTATCTCAGCCGTTCTAGCTGAAGGGCCCACTGTGTTTTAATTGTTTTCTTCTGTAAGGAAGAAAGCAAAAAACTGTGTGGAATTCTAATTCTCAAACTTTTTATTCTTACTGTTTGTTCATACATAGCTTCTTAGTTTGAGGATTTTCATCAAAGGCTGGAAGCTTGATAAAGGGAAGAATGTTGACTAACATTTATGTTGCTATTTTAAAATGCTACTCATATGTTTTAAAGTTAGAGGAACTTCTGCTTTAAAAAATATTAGCAATTAACAAACTAAGTATTCTCAAGTCTTTTATTCTTTTTAAATTGAATTTTTGTTCAACATTTGATAAACAAAGTGTTGTCTCATGAATATTTCATAAAAGAAAACAAAACTTGGTGAATGAACTGATGAAAAACATGATACCATCTCCTGTACCACCTCTCTGAAAGTGCTTTCCTCCAATACCAGCCTCTGTTTCCACTCTGCACGTTAGAAGGGGAGCCCTAAAACATAAGACTTGTTCAAATTTCTTCTGCTGCAGCTCAGAGGTTGGGGTTCAGCTCTTAGATCAGAGCCTTTCATCTATGACTCTTGGATTTGTGATGCTCCGCTAATTTGGTGTTTTATCCTGCAAAAGGGTGAATTTAGCACTCTGAAAGAAGTTCTCCACAACCTGTCTGTTTATTAGCTTGTTGTCCTTGGGACATAGTTCACTTTTGGAAGAGAGATTGCAAGTGATAAATATCTGTCATACCCAGTGAAGCTGTTGTTGCTGTTTCTTTATCACAATGATTAACTGCAGTTAAGCTTACATCTGCCTAACTATCCTTCTTCCTATAGGCTGTTGCCTAGGAAAGTTTCCAGATATACTTGTTTTCTTTCTTTCTTCCTTTTTTTTAAATTTTGTTTTTAAGAAAATTTGAGATTTACCAAGGTTATTTTTAGAGAAGAAAAAAGTTTTGAACTAACTTGAGTTTTCTTCATTGAAAAGAAGCAAAAACGTGAGTCACAGCCTGGGAACTGGGCACATCATCTTCACATCACATCAGTGCTATTTTTTTAAAGTCTTTTTTTCTTTTATAAATTGAGTCATATCCATATCCATAGGTAAACTGAATATACTAGGCCCAGTAGACTGCACAATTTGAAGAGAAGATAAAATTACACATCCTAGCCAGATATTTGTTTCTTTGGCTTGGATGCCATCTGCCAAAGGATTCTGTTTAATCAGAACATAGCTTAAATTGTTCAACTGGTGTATTTATTCTATGAAATTTATACATGATGTTTGTATTTATTATTAACAGATAATTTAACAAAGATTTTTGAGATAGCTGAACATCGTATTGATAATCTCTTAGATTCTAGAACTTCAAATTTTTACCAATTCCTACTGTACTCTGTAAGATCTCAGTTGAAATTTACTCTTAAAATCAAATAAATCATAGGATAGGCCACCAGTTCTCATAAATCAGCAGTCACATCAGCCTAACAGTATTGTAATTCTTGGCTTGATCTTGCTCTCCAAGACTATTTGGGAGCCCAGAAAAATGTAGGCTGTTCTCACCATGGTTTACTCATTAAGGGGCATCTCTCTCCAGATCTGAACAATTCTCCATTGAGCTCAGCTGTATGGGCAATGGCATATTGCCAACAATTCCTGTTTCCTATATGATTGCATCTTCATTTCCAGTCGCTGCAGAGGACTTAAACACATCCTTTGTGTTTGGTACTCTCATATTCTTATGCTGCCCTATACTTCACTCCCACATTCTTGTAATTGTGTTTGATTGTCCACGCCAAAATACCTTTTTACCATGCCGCTCTGGGTCTTGCATGGATATGAGTGTCTTATCCTGACAGAATGCAAATAGAGGAGTCAGCTTCTTCTGCGTGTGCCTTTGAGTTAAAAGACATCTTTGTTCTTCATCTGTTAAGAGAACAGAAGAGACAGCCTTTGTGACATGCTGTGGATATATTTTTAAAGAAGGGGAAAGAAGACATTTTGTTTGGTATTGTAAATATGGACTTGATAAAATACAGAAAAAAATGCACCGCATGGAGCAGTTAGTGACAGAGGAAAGTGTTGTCATAACAGAGCACGGTAGGTTTTCTCTAATTCGTAAAAACATTACTATCAATCTTTGTATGATTGCTGTTTGGGGATCTGTTCTCTCTCTGTCGCTGGTTTGCTCATATTTTCTTTCCTATTTATATCACAGATTCTCTTTCTCCTGTTAGACATTAACTTGAAAAGCAATGAACAAGTGATGAAATTCTTCAAACTGAAGAAGTCTCAGCTGCCAGCTCTAGCTATATTCCACACACCAGATGAAGAACGGGATGTGTTACCTCTGGATGAAGTCTCCATTGAACGGGTCCAGGACTTCTGTAATGCTTTCTTACAAAGAATGCAAAAGGTAAGGGAGCCCTTCTATACAGGCTACAGGATGCCAGGATCTCATAGAAAGATACTTTATCTCACAAGGCTCTTAAGGAGATGACTTCAGCTTCTTGAACTCATCCCCAATTCTACCACCTCCTCCTTTTCATTTTAAATTACACCTGAATATCAGAAAAGCATTAGATCTAGAGCAGAGCAGATATGGATGCATTTGCAGAGCCTCTTTATTCACTGACCTCTGCCTTCGTAGGCTACAGCAAGAAGACTTCATTGACCTCTGTATGGAGTCTCAGTGGAAGCATCTATTTTCTGGGAGCAGCAGCTGGGGAAGCTGAATGAAGGATGCTTTTGGACACTTAGTATGGGCGTGGTGGCTGTCAGCAGTCAGGATCACAGGCAGTGACAGGAATAGGAAGAAAATCTATCGAGAAGGCCACAGAGACAAGGTATACAGACAAGGGCTCTGCTGGAGGTCTGTGGTAGGGGAGGGACAATTTCATCTCCATTCATTCGGTGCTAGTGTTCTCTCTTTGTCAGATCTCACCTTCCTATAACACAGAGGCTTTGTGCATCAGAACCCTGTGTTGTACAATTGAAATGGAATAGGCAGGGCAGTGACACAGAGAACTGAGGGAGGCATTTAAATTGTCTTGTTTCCTTTTATCACTATGCTGATGAACTGAGTGATGTCAAAACTGATTTCATGTCTTTAATGCGTTTTAGGAAGAAGACAAAGCAGAGGAGAAGGCCTTCAATGAGGAACTGTGACTCTTTCTCAGCAAAGAGGATGACTGTGCCCAGAGCCATCTGCTCTTGGCATATAAAGAGTTCACTGAGCTTCACAGCTCAGGAATTCTTGGGATAATAGGATTAAGAGGCTGAGTCAGTCACGGATTCCCATCTCCATATCATGTACATATCTGCTGTCTGTCCTCTCTAGGAATCTCTCCTCCCTTCTGATTTGCTGGCTCCAGCTCTCTTTCTTATTCCTCCAGGTGCTTTGGTATTGCTGTACAGTGTTCTTCCATGCCACCTCTGATGAAGCAAAGGGCAATATAACAAAATGGCAATATCAGAGATAGCTTGTAGTTCCCAGAAACACTGACAGATCTGTTTCTCTCATGATGCCTCCCTTGTTCTCTTTGCTTTTGGCACCATGCTGGGATCCAGCAGGCTGGGTCAGCCTCTCGTGACACTAGGAACAGATTGGTTGCTTGACGTCACATGAACTTTTCCATTTATTTTACTAAATAAAGCAGAAAGTGAATAACCTGAATTTTTATGGAAATTATGATTTCCCACTGCCCATGCCCACCACTTAAGGAGAAAGCCTGTGTATTTCTGAATGAGTAAGCTCAAAAATCTCCTCTCTCCAAACATAGCCAAGCTTGCATGCCTAAGCAGGGAGGTTCGTTGCTAAGAGTCATTGCCCATAGAACTGGACACAAGACCAACAGATCAATGAAGTTGAGAGATTTCTGTGAGGGTCTGGGATCAGAACAGCACTGTGTGCAGGAGGTCTGAGCTGCTGCAGCAAAATGAGTGAGCCTGAGATGCAGAGTGAAGAAAGGAAGCTGTGGCAGAATGGCAGTAGAAAGCTGCGCTGCAAGATAGGGGCTATCTCCACGCTGGGAAAGGCTATTGGCAATATATTGACCTCAGATGTTTCAGTGCTGGCATACAGGGGATGGGGACTTTGCAGGCGCCATGTATGAGCCATCTCTGTTCTGCTGTATTAGATGCATGCAGTAGCCTTGCCTCATAGTTGGCTCAGCATCTTTTGGCATGGAGTATGGATGTTTCTGTCAAACAGTGACTGCATTGTCTCTCAGGGCTTGAGAGACTTGGCTTGGGACAGGGAGTCTAAGAGGCATCGGGCTGAGAAACCTCAGCACTTTCTCAGAGATCAGCCCAAGGCAAAGAACTGGGAATAGAAAGGAGTTGTCCTTGTGGATGAGGCAAAAAACACAGATCCCCACCGCAGAGGGAGAGGTGAAGAACTTGAGGGGATGCAAAGTAACAGCTGGCTGCCACAGTGAGGGCCACAGCAGGGAGGATCTCAGTATGACAGAGAGGCAGCTGTCAATCCTGCATTAGTTCTTGCCTCCTCCATGTGAGTCAGTCTCTCATCTCCCTGGGGCTCTGTCACTTATGCAGCCAGATTTACCTGCTTTGTGCTCTACCCTCCCTTCTTCACTTAGCTACAGCAAGCCCAATACTGTAACAGTCATTTGGAGAATTGCTGCCCATTTCCAAGGGAAAGTGAGATGATCAAAACAATACTCAGTATTGCGCCTTGTGTTGGCAAAGCTGAGAAACTGTATCTCCCCTTAAGAGATAGGGAGGCGGGTAAAACTGATAATAGCAATGAAGATGTCAAGGAGGAGGTGAGTTTAGGGCATTATGTGCTGCGTATTTCTTTACGCTGGTAAAAGTGGAGGCACCTGCACTCAGCCCTCAGACTGTTTTACTCAGGTGCCCTCTGGTCTGAGCAGCCATTTCACACTGACCTTCCACCCGCAGCATGTGCAAACAAAGACTGTTCTTCCAGCAGCACTCCTTGGCACAGGGCTTTGCCCAGCAGCACCACGGGGCTGTGCTGCAGCCTCTCTCCAGCTCAGTGAGCTGACCCAGGAGATGCTGTTGGTGAGCAGGGCAAAGCATCAGTAGGGCCAGGTGACCTCTTGAATTAGAGTGTTTGGTGGCAGTAAACATGCTCGAATCTTGTTGTAGTGCTGTCCCTGCAGTAAGGTAAAGCAGGAAGGTCTCTTCTGCAGGGACATCTGTGAGGAGCCGTGGCAGTGTGGATGGTCCCAGCATCACGCACCTCTGTGGGACAAACCAAACAGTGTGTGAGTGCTGGCCTGCTGCACGGGTGTCTGAGGTTCGTGTCTTGGCCCTGTACGGACATGACAATGCAGAACTTGGGCACAGCAACGTGACTCTTCCTCAGGGCCAGAGGGAAACAAAACAGGATGTGAATGAAGCCCCAGTTCTGCAAACAAGCCTGGGAGCAAAAGCAACGTCCCCAGTGACCATGTTCACTGTGTACACAGATAATTATAGGGACAGCTTTTTGGGATCTTCATTATGTACACGGTAGGGGTGGGAGGTTAATTCCCTCTGTACCTTCCAGTGCTCTGCACATAACCAACAACCCTTGGAGCCACAGGGCAACCACAGGAAGAGCCTCCTCCTCCTCCTCCAGCTGCTCCGTGCTGCTCTCCAGGACTTGCACAGTGGTGGCAATGGAGCCAGGGTTCTGCCTTATTCCCTGTGCTCCAAAGTGTCTGCAATGCAGCTTTAGCGGTGGGCTTAGTCACTGCAACGGTACATCCAAGGTAGAAACCAGAGGCAGAATCTCATGGAGGGATGATCTGTTTGTTGTTTTATTTTGGGTTTTGGCCCCAGCTGTGTTATCTCTGACTTGAGTTTGTGACGCACAAGGGCCAGATGTTTTGAGCTGGTTGGGGAGGCTGGGCTGGCTTTCAAGAGGAGGAAGAGCTAGATGCAAATCGACAGAGGGCAGGATGCTGTCTGTGAGAGTCCCTGCTCTGCAGCAGTGCCTGAATCCAAAAAATTGTAAAATATCTAAGCTAGCTGCTGAGCCTGCCCAGCAACAAAGCTCGGTTCTGGTGGCATGTGGGAGCTGCTGTCCTTATCCCAGGGAACAGGGAACTGGGTTGCACTGTGGAAGATGCAACTTCACATTCACCCTTGGTGAGAAAGGATGTGAACCTCCAGAAGCAGAATACTGAAAAGGCCTGGAGTCTCAGTGAGGGGATGTTTTTGTGTTTTCTCCTCCTGAACTGTTTTGTCTGACATAAAATAAGTGAACGTTCCTTAGAGGTGAGGGCAGGGTCCCATGAGCGCTCCCCATGTACCCTGTATGGTACATGGGAGCATGAGTGCTCCCCTGGGGAGAAGCCAGCTGCCAGGTCCTGGTGGCACTGCTCAGCTCTTCTGTCCTGAGGACTACAGGGCAAGGCTCAGCCCTGTTGCTTTTATTCCTCTTCTCTAGCAGATGATGCAGTGCCGTCTTCATGTATATCGCACTGAATATCAGCTCGGGCAGGGCTGTTTCATGAAGGGGGGATTCAGCACCATAAATGTGGTGTTTCAGCTGTTAGGGTCACCTCCTCTGTTCACTCCTGTCATTGAACACAGAATTTGTTTCCTCCCTTTTTTGTAGCGTAGGCCCAAACCGAAGACTGAACATTGCTGAATGCAAGGGAATGAAACCCCTGAAGTATCCCTCATCTAGGTAGAGCCTAGAATTTCAATCCAAACATCTGTGCACCTAAACCATGTTGTGGAGCGCTGTGTCCGGCTTTGAGCCGAATTTTTAAAATCTTCTTGTTGTATGCCAGAATAGCTGCCACAGGATGAACTTTATGCTGCTGAAGTCAGACTCCATCTCTCAGCCAAGCCTGAGACCCTGGAGGGAGGAAGATGTAGTGAAGGTTTCTTGTAAGTTATGGTGGGAACTGCTGTCCTCTTTACAATAAAAGGAAGAAGGGCACAGCTGGCTGATACCTCTGCCTGTCCGGAAGGAAGCTGGACCGACACATCCAGGCAGTGATACCAGGAGAAAACCCTCACTGGCAGGTGGACAGACCACAGGGCTTAGTCACCTTGCACCTCCGCACAGGCCGGCTTCCCTGCAGCACTGGCAGCCTGCGGGCTGGTGAAGAGGCAGGAGCCATTGACACTGGAGGGGGAAATATTGTCTGAAGGCTACAGCTGGGGAAGTGGTTTGCAGGACCATGGAAGAGCAGGGCAGGGAAGAGCCATAGGCTGGTCTAGGAGGAGGAAAGGACTTGCCCAAGGGTGATGCTGTCAGAGATGGGCAAGGGTTGGTGGGGGAAGGTGCTAGGAGGGTACACAGGGAGCTGATGATGATGGGGAGGAGAATATAGCTGTGGTTTTTCTGGGTCTGTGAATCAAGTTCCTCTTTGACCCACTTTGGCTCAGTCACTAAGAAAACTTCAGAGGAATATTCTCAGTGGAAAAACCTGCAAAGCCACAGATGTGCATTGAAGAAGAAAGTACTTGTTCTCCCCTTTGAATTTCTCCCTTCACTGCTAATGTATCTAAATATCCAGGCAGGCAGGCTATTCCCCTGAGCTGCAAAGCAGCACATTTCTCCAAGTTAGAGGAAAGACCCATAAATTACTGCCTGCCTTCTTGCACCAAGCCGCTGGGTATGGCAGCTGTGTGCTTGCCTTCTGTCTCATGGCTGCAGCCAGCACCGTGTCCTCCTCCCCCCATGCTCACCCAAGCTCAAGCCCCTGAATCCTCCATGCACCACATGTCCTGTTCATGTGCAGGGTGAAACGCCAGGCCTGTCCAATCCACAGCCTATACTGGTGGGGTGAGCACGTAACTAGGGAAGTCCCACGTTCCAGAGGTTCAGCAGGCTGTGCTGAAACACCTGTCCCTCCTGATTTTAGGGGCTCTCTGGTAAACTGTGTGGCTTGTGTAATGTCTGCACCACCAGCATTACTTCCTGCCCTTTATCTAGCAGCTGAGTCATTGGTTGTATTGCTCCCTGGAACTTCTTGCACACAACTGAGATAGCAAGTGACAACTTCCACAGGTACCAGAAGACATAGCGTTGGTGCAGTTCCCTTCTGGTTCCTTGCTCTGTGGGAATCTGCAGGGAAATGTCCAGTCCCCGGGTCTGCTGAGCAGACATCAGGGGAGAAGGATGAGATCTTGCAGTTTTCCTGGTTTTGTTGTTATTAATGACTGAATCCAATAGAACAATCACCCCAAGAAAAAATCATCTGTTTTCTTATCCATGAGTAATACAGGGCTGTGTGCCCAAAAGATTGCTTTTTAAAACACAGACATGATACTTTCAGTACAAATCTGTTGTGCTTTAAGTATTCTTTGGCATCTTGGAATTCAGTGTGGGTGTTGATCCTGGGCAATTTCATGACTTCCCATTGTAGTCAAGATTTTATTTTCCTTGGCCAATTATTTTTATTATTTGGCTGAAAAACAGAAGAGACAGACAGTAACTTACCCCAGATTATAAAGGAAGCCTGTGGGCAGAGCTGGAAACAGAACCCAGATCTTCTGGATCCAGATCTCCCTAACCTTAGCCACATGGCCAGACTTTCTCTTCACTCTCCGTCTCCCTGTAACTACCAAAGGCTATTTTCTTAAGTTGAAGTGGCAGTCTTCTGCCTTGAACCAGAGGCTGCCTTGTTTGGTTGCTCTTGCTGGGCACAACTGAAGCGGAATGGTTCTGGCTCACTGCTTCCTCTCTCCACCTCTCCTTCCTCACCAGTGGGAGCTTTCCTTCTGGAGTGACTGTGCCTTATCCCTGTGGGCACTGCCGGGGACTGTGCTCCCTTGCTTGCAGCTTTCCCAGTGCAGCTGCAGTGTGTTCTCACGTCCCTGGGCACCCTAGATTTCAGAGCTTAGCTTATGGCAAGGTTTTCAAGCATTCTTCCCTATTGAGATTCTGGCAGTAAAGAAAATATTTTATTAATAAGATTTTATTAAAGATGTAACAACATTTTGTTAAGATATCCTAATATTAATATATTAAAATATTTCAAAGAATATCTTCACATATTAAGAAGATCAAAAAAGATACATGGCAGGTCAGAGGAACCCATGAATGAGCCACTGCTTTGTACATTATAGCTTTGGCAATACAGCAGCATGGTAGAAAGCAGGGGACTGTTAAATAGATTCAGGGTATTTCTGATGCTATAACTGAGGTAGTGATGCTTCAGTCAAAGGATCAACCATCTTTAAAAGACTGTCACTCTTCTTTTCACGTACATGTTCTGTCGTCCAGGCATCTGGATGTTGCCACAGTTAACGGGACTTCCAGCCATTCCATCTTGCACTTCCCTAGCATAGAAACAGAACATCCTTGGTGCCTCACCTGTGACCTGATGGCACACCACCACTGCAGGGAGATGCAAAGCACGCTAGAAAGATGCCATCCCCCCAGAGAGAAGCAGGCAGGAGCATGTTCCAACCTGAACCTTCCCTGTCGCAACTTAAGGCCATTCCCTCTCATCCTATCACTGCTAACTGGGAGAAGAGGCCGACCCCCACCTCACCACAGCCTCCTCTCAGGGAATTGTAGAGAGCAATAAGGTCTCCCCTGAGCCTCCTCTTTTCCAGACTGAACGCTCCCAGCTCCCTCAGCCGCTCCCCATAGCACTGTGCTCCAGATCCCTCACAGCTTCATTGCCCTCCACTGGACACGCTCCAGGGCCTCAATGTCTTTCTTGTAGTGAGGGGCATTCCTGCAGTGATTTGTGTGTCTGCTTGTCCTATCCACTCTTCCAAGTGGTCAGACACTCCTGAAAATGGCCTCTAAGGTACTATTAGCTTTGTGAGACTAGGTGTTGAGCAGAGGAGGAAACCCCAAAATCTGCACCATTAGCTTTGTTATGCCAGAGTGTGGTAGTTCTGACCGTAACACACCTTCACATCTTTGCAGGAGCCCTCAGCCCAGCCTCTAGATGAGACGATCTGTTGTGGAGCTGTTTCTTGCTGGTTGCCCAGTGCCTTGCAAGGTGCCAGAGCTCTCTGACTCACCTCTGTGCCCCCTTCTTGAAAATCCAGGAAGGAGTGTTTACTTTCATTTGGACTTAGCCTGAATGTCTGTCCTTGTGCTGGGAACCCATCACGCATGCAAACCCAAAGCCCCTGAAGTGGCTGGCTTCTATTTCTAGCTGTGATGATCAGCCAAAGGCTTGGCACTGGTTTGTTTATTTTTGATGTATTAAATCCGCCTCTGTGAGTTTCTCTGTGACAGACAGACATGCCATGTTTGGGCAGCGTGTGTGGGAGGCAGGTCTGTTTCCAGATGAGCACTCTTCTCTGCCAGATTCCCCCCAACCCCACCACTCCCTTAGCAAAGTCACAAGTGGCTGGGAAAGCAGCAAACACTCCCACCAACAGCAAGGAGGATGGGGCTGGGAGGAACAGCAACATCATCTGCCCTCAAGTGCTCACAAACACAGAGTGGAGAGGGCGGAGTCCTGAGATGGGCCCCAGGGTACCAAGACCAAGACAGGTGTTGTACTCAATGATCCTTATGGGTCCCTTCCAACTCGGGATATTCTATGATTCTATGACTTCAGTTGGCTTTCCCAACAAAAACAAAGCCTGCTGAAATCTGGTGAAATTCAGACACGTACCTGTGAGTTAGCTTACTTTGGTCATCTCAGCCTGATGGCTGTCAGGCAGTGCCTGTGTGCTTTCCCTGCCTCTCCCAAGCCCCTTCTCTCCACTGAGATGTCTGGACATTTGCTCAGGTGGTGGGGCTTCATGTCGCTGCAGGAGCATCTGGAGGTCAGCAGTGTAGGAGAAACCCTGCCTGGGGACTGGAGGCTTTGCAGGGAGCTCACGATCCAAAATACTCCAGGAAGGAAGGACAACAGCCAGCAAGAGCGGCAGGATGGGCAGGAAAGCTTCAGCAGCAAGCCAGCAGGGCCTTGTTCTCAGATTACGGTCAGCTTTGCACCTTAGTGCTGGAGTACAGTTTATTGTTAGATTGATAGTGCAGAGGAGGACAGAGAGATCAGATAATGCAGAAGAGCTCCAAGGGTTGAAGAAGAGGGTGAACTTGATGTCTGAGCCGTTGGGACGCCTGCGTATCATCTGTCATTACCAAGCCTGAGGCTCAGGAGGCTGAGCAGTGATAAGGGGGTCCTTGGCTGAGGAAGGCACTCTGCCAGATAGGCATCTCCTGTGGAGAGGCAAGGACAGGCACGCAACTGCACGTCTCTCCCTTCTGGGACCTGCACAGAACTCAGCACAAACGAGAGCTTACTGCTAACGAGGTCCTTGGGGGTCGTGTGCGAGAGACTCTTCTGACAGCAGTCCTTGCTGGAGTTAGCTGTTCATTTCAGGTGTACGCTCAGGTCTCAAGACAGACAAAGGTCCAAGAGCTAGTGAGTATTTATTTGTTGGGTGACCCAGCAGGCTCACTAGTGAAATGATCATCAAGAAATGCAGGTGTCTACCTCAAGGAGTGGAAGTGACAGGCAAATGGTTGGACAAGTAGTATGGGAGAAGGCTCATTCTACAGATGTGCACAGATGTTTGGTAGATAATATATACACAGCAAAGACTCTCATGCAATGTCTGCTTTAGGAAAATTAAATAATGCCCTCACTAATCTTAGGCTTAGCCAGCTAGCAGGATTGTAAATGCTTTTGTACTGAACATATGACCCATGTGGTGTATCTTGCTGAGGAACATACAGCACATTTTCTAGTGCAGGCATGGCTGTATGTAGGAGGCTGTAAAAGAATAAATCTCAATTAAGACAGCTTGATGGGAGCCGGGAAGCATTGCCTATGGAAGCCATTACTAGAACAAAGGGGAAAAGATGTTTAGTTAAAAGCCCAGGAAGGACAAAATTGTCTTTGTTAGCAGTCATTAATGAAAAGTCCTGCTATGGAAAAAGCTCTATGCAACCTTAGGGCCAACAAAAGTTGTATGTGTGATTTTATGTGATTTTAGTTCCTGTATTGAATCTTAAAATGCCATCCTTTGTCATGTAGAGTGAGAAAAATGTGTGAATAATGTCAGCACAGCAGACCCCAAACAACATTGACTAAGACAAGCGAGGGAGGAGGTTGAACCCAAGAATGTCACCTCATGCCTGCAGCACTGGTGCTCCTCTTGTGTATCTGATGTGAGTTTATCCTTGATGTCTGGCTAAAGAGACCACAATCCAAAGTGGGAAGAGCTCTGAGGAGAGTTTCTTACCACACAGACCACTACCAAAGCTGTAGTATATGAGATGCTTTTGGCTGAAGACTTTTCCATACTGAAGATATCATAATAAGTCAGCATGGTACCTTTTGATACCTCATTTTGTATTAAATGAAGTTGCAGTAGTGGAGTAGCAGAAGTCAATGTGAGACCCTATGGAAAGAGAAGGTTTTATTTGAAACCATGCTGATTCCACTCACTTGGACTAACACTCATAACCACATATACATAAGCAACAAGATACATTTGTTCATACAATTTTGTTTCCTTGCAAAGACCTAGACTCTAGAGTTTTCATTGTGTCTCCTGGGTTTGTCTTCTTTTTTTTTTTTTTTTTTTGGTCTTAGGGATACTCTGTCCCTTGTTTTAGGTTTTAGTGTGCCTTTTGTTTTAGTTTTCCCAGTCTGGGTATCTAGGGGATCTGTATGTCAGTATGCTACGAACTTAATGCCATCAATATATGCTGTTCTTGCAGCCCTTCTGCCTTTCTTCCTAGTGCTTCCATGCCCAGAACCATGCTTCTATGTTTGTACCAATCTTATTTCTTCTTTTACAATGTAAAGGAAATTATGACCACTGATAATAAAGACATTATCCCGAGCAAAGAAATGAATTCTGGATCCAGTGCCATTGTATGAAGAAGAAAAAATTCAAAAGCAATAAAAATGGATCTATCTTTTCTTCTCCTCTCGGAATTATCTCCTGTTTTATGAGAACAAGAAGTTCCTGGACAAAAATAAACAGTTGTCAAATTTAATACAAATAATAAATATGTCTCCAAAGAGCATGTAATTAGTGTGTGAAATTCATTACTATGGAAGGTCAAGTCAAATGACTTGGCTGGCATGTGATGTTAGGAACATTAATATCATATGTAGTTATGCACAAGAAGATAAGAACAATCAAATTTAATGCTTCAAGGAGTAAGAAAATCTTTCTTCTCACCACAAACGCTATTTCACAATTAGTTGGGTATCGCGCATTTCCCCCCAGTCCTCCCAGCTTCCTTTGAAGCATATCAGATATTGACAACAAACAGAGACTAAGATTAGGGCTTGGTGAGTCACAGAAAATGTTATTTACTTGCTAAAGATAAAATTTATGATACTATAGATATTGAACCTAAAACAGAACAAAGAAATGTATATAGCATGACAGTGGTGCTTGTAAATTTTTCAGTGGCTTCCTGCATTCAAGACGGCACAGAAATGTTTCTGTCCAATCTTGGATGCACAAGGACCAGTAAATTTTGGATCTAAGATGCTATCTCGGTTCATTGGTTAAAAAAGTGATAATACTACTCTTTTTTATTTACCAGAGCCATGAGCAAAATGAAACGGCAGCTGCTTTCTTATCACTCTGCATGTCTGTACAGGAAATAAGGAGGGTAAATCTCATCTGATCCCAAGGAATGAATCATGTCAGGACATTTTTGTGCTCATATGGTGAACTGAAAGGATTGGGGGTGGAAAAGGAGGAAAGAATTCTGCTCCCCTTTCCCACAAGAGTGCAATCCAGAAGCATGCTCTAGTTTCACAGTCAGATTTCAAACTTTTTGTTTGCTTGGTTTTTAATAGGATACTGGAAATACAAGCAATTTAAGTTACTTGTATGGATTGTTTAATCCCTGCACAAGAGCCTCTGCCAAATTTTTCAACATCCAAACAATATTAACAATATCCTCTCCCTTCCTTCCTTCCCAGACAGTAAAAGAAATAGGCTGATTGGTGTATGTGGATGTGTGTGGGTGGATGGGGGTGAAGCCAAAGGAAGCAACTGAGTTAGCTCTTAGCCCTGAATGCTTTGGTTGCTTTTTAAAGTGAATTAAATAACCTTGGTCCGGCTTCTGTGAAATTCTGCTCTTCTGTGCTCGTGAACTTCCCGTTACCAGTAATATTTTTTCATTGTTTAGGGCGAGCACAGCTGTTCTGGGAAGTCCTGGCCAAACACAGAGAGTCAGTCTTTGAGGTAACTAAATGATATCCCATGGAGAGTGTATTGGAGAGAGTATTGGAATCGAAGGCTTGAGCCAGGCCCAGTTTCTGCAGCAAGCAGAAATGGGAAGTAATGACTTCCCATTGACCTGTATTGCTGACCCAAAAATGCTCCTGTATTCATACCCAGCTTGAGAGCTTTTCAGGACACTGGTCTTCATTTTGATGTCTGATGGATTATAAGGAGTAACTTCAAGGATCACAGCTCCATAGAGCATGGTTGTGAATTTGTATCTGGCCACTGATCTCTGAATACAATAGATTAAAGATTAGCCACCAACAACAGAAATACGTGACTAAAAAAAACAATCTGTCAACCAACCGACCAACCGACCAACCAGACAAACAAGGCCCATGGCTCACGAATTTGAAACTTCTATTTATGAAAGTGGCTGATGTGGGTACAACCTCAAATTCTGCAGGACACTACACATGAAGGAAGAATCATCATCTCACCTCTGGATTTGGTCAGAGGGGAAGAATCTGGGCCTTTTTTTGGTGTTTAACTTCAGTCCGGCTCTTTGGCGCTGGAACACTGAGCACCCAGTCGTCCCAGACTTGATTGCCACCCATCAGCTTGAAAGAGCAGGTGTGCTCCATGTGCATGGCAGGACAAAGTCACTGCAAGTCACCATGTAGCACAGAAAAGGGAGTCTCTAAAATGCACCCTGGCCCAAAACTTTGGAGGAAGAATGAATGAAAACAGCCATGAGCTGACATGAGAATCTTCCTCCTCCTCCATAGGAGACTGACACTACTTGTAAGCTTCAGATGATGGATTCTAAAATAAGATTGTACATGACACGTTTGCTTTGTTAGAAGGAATTTCAGTTAGAACCAGTGAGTATTTTGCCACCCTAAACTTTTCTTTTTGCACAAAGCTGTAATGCTGGTGGCAAAATTCTTCTCAGGGGAAATGTCGAAACAGATTTCAAAGATATGTCTTTAAGTATTTTAGGAAAAAAACCCAAAACTTTCGTATTATGATATTACTCCTTTCTCCCCACCCCACCACTGAAATAGAAAGGAATCATTTTTGTTATTTTAAAACAAAATTGTTTGTTTGCTCTGAAACTAGATTTCTCTTGCTTACGTGTGTACACCATTTCTTTTAATCTTTGGGGATTTTTAAATCTAGTTTAGAAGTGTTTAAATCTGTGTTTTTCCCAGGTTGAACAACTGACTTTTGAACTAGTTTTAGGGTTAATATTGGGTAGCTGAGTGAGTTTGCTGCCAGAGCTAGCACACGTTCAGATAGGTATATCAAGTTCTTTGAATGTCTGAAATGTGTTCTGTTTATTTTTATTTAATATTATGCTGACTAGCTCCTGTGTTTAAAAAACATCTCTCTTTCTAAAGCTTAGTGTCAGTGTGCTACTTTTCAGCGCAATTTATTTCATAAGGTTGTTGACTTTAATTATATTGTGGATACTCAGACACTGTTACTTAGTGGCTGAATTATACTTGCTTCTTGGATCTATTCCTAGGTATTACTTAGGACTAAATGAAAAAGTAAAAATAAAGTCTTGTTTTCTCATGTGCTGTGGAACTAGTTGTTCCAAAAAGCACTTGTTTATCATGTTGAGAAATCACTAAGCCATAGCCCATGTGGTGGCTGACTGACTTATATCCTGAAACATGGAAGTGAGCTTGGAAAGGGCTTGTCCACATCAGTGAGTTCAGTTACTTCATGCTCTGGGCAACTTGGGTTTGGAACCTTCCGCCATGGATCTGTTGGAGTTTATTCCCCTGCTGTCATTCTCAGCAACTTTGCCAAGGGCTTCCTAGAGGCATGAGCTGGGCAGTCAGCGTGCCCAACACCGGGTGCTTGCGGAAGTGGGGGCCCATCTCTGCCGGCAGATTCTCAGGAGACATCTCAGAATCATCCTTCTATAATCACCTTTATGACTGTTGGTTCCTAATTGGTTTTGTTCCCTGTTTATTTCCAGCTCATGAGCTCTTGGTTTACAGCAGAATTTTTTCTACTAATCCCCTTGGAAAACCTTGTGTTTGCACTAATTGCACGTTACCCTCTTACTGTTGCTCCAGCTTTCAAGGCCTGCTTTTCCCTCCTGCAGGTCCTTTTAGGCACGCCTTCCACTGCTGTTCCGTTATTACTTTGTGTTATCAACTGACTTCCTCAGCAAGTATTCCCTTTCTGAGGCAGTCATTGATGGAAGTATTCAGTTAAGCCAGTTCCAAGAGGAATTCAAATGGTAATTTCTCAGTGTTTCTCCTCGCTGCTCAAACTTCCGTCCCATTTGTCTGCTTCTTTGTCATCTCACAGTTTTGGTTTTAATGCCCATCTTGTCTGACTTAACTAAATAGCTTGCCAGATGGCCAAAGCTTTTTGGATATCAGTATACACGAGAACAACCAGGTCTGCCATGTCCTGGTTTCTCTCAGGGTTCTGTGTAACACAGGGCTGAATATTCAGTGATCCCTGAAAGGCAGCAGCAGAAAGCATAACAGATATCCTCCTCTTTGCACTGCTTTTCAGAGGTGGTTCATGAGAATGTCCTCTGCACCCTGAGGAGACCTGGGGAACATTTTGCCCCTGCTCTCCTCTCCTGGCAGGAATGAAATAAGAAGACCGAGCTCTGGCCCACATTCTGCCACGTTGGAGGTCAGGGCAGAGCTTTCCTTCCTTCACCATCCCTAATGCTCTGCCAGCTGTCTAGCAATAATGGCAGAACTCCAAACCAGACAATTCCATGTCAGGTTCCTCTTCTCAGGCTCCCAGAGCCAAGAGCTGCTTGTACAAGGGCACATGGAACGTGGTATCGCTGTGCCACAGGCAGGTCTGAACCTTCCCCAGCCAAAATCATCAAGAACTGTAGGAGCAAAAAGATCCCACCTTTGGAGAAGAGCCTTTGGGAATCAAGCAAAAGTACATGGATCAAAAATGCAGGTGCTAACTGTGAAGTGACGATGTCGTACAAAAGTGCAGCAAACCCAAACAGTCAGTGGGGTGTTCTTTAACTCCACAGTCACGCTATCATTTTCATTTTGCAACCAAGGCTGTAAGACAGACCATGTTTGATCTTTTCCTGGGCCAGACAGGCCATAATCACCATCTACTTGATTAGCAAATAGATGCAAAAAGTTTTCTTTCTTAACCTCATGCTCTGCTGATTCTCTATCTCGGGTCTCCTGGGCTCAGTCCCTCAGGTTGTGCCTACCGTTACCTAAGGGCTGGACCTGCCGGCACCACGCTGAGCATGTCAGCTGTGGATCTTGGCTGAGCAAGGGAGCACTGCTAGGGTGGGTACCTCAGGAGCCCAGCACCCCTGTAGCCCAGCCCAGCCAGCACGTGTCCTGGGAGAACCCACTGCAAAAGGAGCATGAAAGGGGATGGGAGAAGGCCTCCTGCCCCATGTTGGAGCTGGTGCCCTGGTCAGGGTGGGCGTGGAAGGAGAAGGCAAAGTATGGGGGCTGAGCTGCAAAGAGGGAGACCAAGCTTATCGTCAGACCTCTGCCTCTCCCTGTTTCTGGGTGCAGAAAGGCAGACCAGGCTGTGCCCCTAGTGCCTGCTCTGGCTCCCTCCTCTCCGTCTTGGCTTGAGGTTTTTTTTTCCTGGCTCAGGGCTGAAGGTGTTTTTGACTGAGAAGGTGGAAGCTTGAGGGTGGATCGGGAGTGGGAAACAGAAGAGGGGAGGAGTCACTCATCAATGCTAATAAATAAAAGGCCCTTCTTTTTCCGTGCAGGGTCCAGGACGCTGGGAGAGCTGCCCCCTCAGAGGAGAGGCTGGCCAGGAAGGACGGCTCAGTGAGTACACAGGGACTGCCTTGCTTTGCCTGCATGGCTGCTGGTTATTAATGCCTTGCTGGGGCCCCACAGCTGCAAAATGCGAGGGGTGGTTGCTGTGTCTTATGTAACACTGAGGTTCTCCACTCCAGCAGGGGAGAGGTCAGAGGGCTGTCTTCCTGAATCTCCCCTTTCTGGAAGGGGGGACTGTGGAAATCTCCCTGGCATTTGTAGGCAGTTCACCTTACCTCCTCTTTTTGTAGTTCTAACAGAGGATACTGCTAGAAAGCAGGGGGATTTGGCTCACCGTGCTGTGCGATGTGTTACATCTGGGGCAGCACTCTGAACCTGAGGAGGGGAGATGTGTGCTGGAGAGCCCAGAGTGCAGGGGGAGTGAACAGGAGATCATTCTTTGCAAGGGAAAAAGTTCCCTGAAGTCAGTTTATTGGTACAGAGCTGTGCAGCCAGCATGCTCATTGATCCCTTGGAAAATGCTGTGCCTCTGTGGAGAAAAATTAAACATCTGAGTTACAGTGGAGTTTGCGGCATTTCTCCTGTGGTGATGGCAGAGTTGCTCCAGGGATCAGTGAGTTTCTGAAATGGGAGCGGAGTCTTTCAGGGAGAAGAGAGCTCTGCCCTGAGTGAAGATAGGTAAATACAGAGGGTTTGGCTGGAAAGTCTGTTGGAGTTTCCCACTCTGCAGCCTCACCTTCATTCCAAAGTACTCCCAGTGCTTTCCTCCCTGTGCCCCACTGCTTTCCCGCTGGGATCTGTCCCTCAAACCTTCAATTCTTGGCAGTTCCCATGAGCTGCCAGAGTGAAACATTCAGGAAACCTACAAAATCCACATTCATCACTAACTCCAAAACCATGGGCTCCAAGGAATGCAAACAATCCCAGAGCAGAGATTTCCCTTAAAGAGACCAGAGTGGCAGGGCACAGAGGGACAGCAGACAAGTCTCTGTTCTCCTAGAGCAGACTTCTTTTTGTCACAGCACAACCTGGTTTCCCTTCTGATTTTAGGCTGAGCACTGAACAGGCAGGATGTGGAAGGGATGGGGGGCACTGAAGGTGCAGGGCTGAGCTGCTCTCTAGCATCTTTTTTCCTCCTTTCATTCCTTCCTATTGTACCACAGAGCTGGAAAGTTGAACCCCCACCTTCAGCCCATCACTGCTGTCCATAGCAGCATTGGCCTCAGACAAGCTCTTTTGGCACTAGCAGGCGAGGTGACGCTCTCAGAGACTGCTGGCCTGGGAGATTAGTCCTGTCTGAATAGCCTTTGACCACCCAGAGAGGTGGTGGAGGCCTTGTCCCTGGACACATTCAGGTCAGGCTGGAGGGGCTCTGAGCACCCTGATCTGGCTGTAGCTGTCTCTGTGCAGTGCAGGGGAGTTGGACCAGATGGCCTTTGGAAGTCTTTTCTGACTCAAACAATTCTATGATTCTATGACTTCTAAGTTAAGTGCCCAGTGGCACAAGGGCTGCTAGTGGCAGATCAGCAGTCCTGAGAGACATGGTCTCCTCTGCTTTCAGGAAGATGATGTCCCTTGGGTTGGAATAGCAGCACAGGGGCAGGACCACGGTGGTGACCTGCAGAGATAGCGCTCTGGGTGCTGCTGTTGTCTCAGTGCAAAACTCATGACCCCTCCAGCAGAAGGAATCCTCCTGTGTTGCTGCTTGCCCCTCCTGGAGCAGCAAAGCAGGAGATGGGAAGGGGCATTAGGACTGCATTCCTGCATCTGCCAGGCTGGGAGGGCACTGGGGGCCAGCTGGAGAAAGAGGGCTGAGTGCAGGGGAAGCGCCTGGAGCCTTAGTCCCCATGTCTCCACTCGCAGAGCTGACGGAACAGTCTGGGCTGTGTGTATCCAGACAGAGGGCAGCAAGGGCAAAGAGGGCAGATCAGAGGAAAAATTAGAAAGGCAAACACATACATCTGGGATCAGCACACGCTTCTCCCTGTGGGCCCCCGGCAGCCCCTGGAATTCCTTCCACTTGCGCTGCCCAGGTTTCTGAGCGTGGAGTGCTGGGAACATGCTTGCCTGTGAGTTATGGTCCCTGCCCCAAACTGAGAGAGGAAGGGGCATGGCCCCTCCTTCCCAAAGCTTGATTCAATCCACTAATAGAGGCTGGTTTGTAATGGCTCCATAAGAGTGTGTACTGGCCAGCCACTGCCTCCCCCAGGTTCTTTCATGGGCCCCCTCCTGGCTCTGTTTTCATAATAAACATTCCACTGCTGATTTTGCAGGATCTCCGTCTGCCCTCAGTGGGAAGAGAGTGAGGCTCAGCGAGAGGCTGAGTGAGAGAGTCCTTGCACGATGCGCGCTCTCATTGTCCTTGGGCTCCTGGCTGTCCTGGTCGTGGCCGCCACTTGCTATGGTAGGTGATCTTTCATTGCTGGGTGGGGCAACATCTCCAAAGCTGCATATATGTTTAGGTCTGTTCAGCTGTTTTACATTCACCTTTGGTTTTTCTTTCCCTTTAACCCTGCTTTCCTGCCCTGGTGTCAGCTCCAGTCGCTGTGTTTTGTGCTTCAGGATGCTTCAGGTGCCTCCTCTCTGTGCCAGCTCACCCTGCCGGCTGCTCCTCTTTCTGCTCTCCTCTGTTGTCTGGACCACAATGAGAGGAGCTGGAAGAGATGACATCATTTTTGCTATGGTCATTCTAATCTACATTTGCCTTGCAGGATGGCTGGGGACACAGCTCATCACCAGAGCAGTTTGAAAGGCAAGTTGTGCAGGGGTGCATAGGTGGTCTTCAGGCTGTGACCCTCCCATTTTCCAAGGCACTCTCAATTGCTAGCCTATTGCGTCCCAGATCATGGCTTCTTCCTTGTTAAAGGGAAGATGTCCCTTTCTTCTTTTATAATATCCACCCCTTCCTCCTGTCAGGCATACAGCTGGAATTAAGATGCTGTTTCATGTAAGTCAAGCACACTTCACTGTGCCAATCCATTCCCTAAGCACACATACAGACTTTGAAGGTAAGAAACACTCTAGTGTAGGAACATGAAGCTGAAAAACCAGCTGGAGAGTCACACACTGGGAGAGCAAGCAGGGCCACTGGTGTGCTGGCTAGGCCAGGTAGCTCCATCCCAAAATCCTGAACACTACAAACTCCTCGTGTAAATGGTACATGACAGTACTGTTCCCTTTCTCTTCCTTTTAAACAGGTGTGTTCTGCTGATTTGTGGTGTGTAAAAGATGTTGAATCCCATGAACACAGTCTTACCACATATTATTCTCTTTCTTTCACCAGAGTCCCACGAAAGCATGGAATCCCACGAGTATCTCAGTAAGGCCCCTTTACTATTTTCTTGTATTCAGATTGCACTACAGACACCTCCAAGACCATTTCCTTGTACTTCACTGTGGGGATTAAACATTACCTCTTACTTCAGGGAAATTGAATTTATTGGGTGGCAGAGCTTCAGGATAAATAGGGCACAAGTACATACCACTGTGCTTTGCAAAGAATAGAATAAGAATTGGAAAACAAAGAGTCACAAGCTTAGATCCCTGCTGCATGCACCTAAACTGGCTAAATGGCACCAGAAAAGGATGTTGCTCAAAAAGCTCTGGGAGGAGTGTGGGAAGAAGCGCTCAGAAGCCAGTAACGTGGGCTGTGCTTATCCAAGGACAGGGAGAACATAGGTCTCAGCACCGTGAAAGAAGCAGGTGGGATGTGGGGGCGGGAGGGATCCTTGTTCTGGAAGAGTGTCACAGAAGAAGCATGAGAGGGTGGAGAGTCTTAGCAACAACCAGTAACCTGGAGAGATCAAAGCTAAAAAGAAATTAAACCATCTGGGAGAAGGACTTCACAAAGCAGCTAGTCAGAAGCAGAAAGGCACAGGCAGGAGCCAACGCCAAAGACTCCTCAGTTCCACAATAGGACTGTGTTGTTTCTCAGTAAGGACAGAAGGGTCCTTCAGGCACCTCCCTTCAAAATTTCCACCCAGACCTCAGCAGAGTGACTACCTAACTTTGGAGGCAGATAAACTTGTTCAGGCCCTTCCTGTTTTCACTTGTAGCTTCACAGTCCTGCTAATTCTGCTGCGTGTGTCCAGGCCTCCTGTGGTCTGTGCAGCTTGGCTCCTGCCTCCCGGCCAAGCTCCACTCGGTCAGCACGGCCATGGTGCAGGCTCACTGCAGCTGTACCCAGGGTGGCTTGGGCAACAGCAGCACAAGAGCAGCGTGTGTGCTTCCATAAAGGCTGCATACGCAGAGGGAGAGCCCGTTAATGAGCCAGCAGGGTGGGCAGTGGGGAATATTAAAAGCTCCTGGGTTTCACCGAGCATGGGAGGGCAGACAGGGAGACCTTCACAAATGTGGGATATGACTTCTGTGGAAATCAGGCCTTGCAAAAAGTGTTTCTCTACTCTGAACAACCTCTTGCCTTCTCAGATCCCTTCATCAACAGGCAAAGGGCCAATGGCTTCATACGAGATGACACAGGGCTGAAGGCTGTCTTTCAGGAGAGGTATGTTATGGCCTCAGGGCACTGAGGGTGGGAGAGCGGAGAGGTACCTCCTTGCTGAGCACAGGCTGGAACCTGGGGGAAGCACGGTGACTCCTCAGAAGCCTCAGCCCCTCTCTCTGCTTGAGGTGCCAGTGAAGTCCCCAACCCTGGGAGAAGCCAGAACTCAGAAAGGAGAATGGGTCCTTGCATTTGAGAACACGTTCTGCACTGAAGGGTTCTGCTTAATTTGTCTGAAGGAAGCAGCAGCAAAAGGAGAAGGAATCAGTGAGGGAAAGCCAGAAAGGAGGCTCAGATTGAGATCTTGTTCCAGTCTTCAGGTCTCATGCAAAATTTGTGCAACCTTTTCTAACTTGCAAAGCCTATGGTGAGCCTCATTTCCTCATCTCTAGAATGCAGATACAGGCAGTTTTATGTCATGCAGGGCTTGTGAAAATAAAGGCTGAGGCGCAGAACTCCTCTCCAAGAGAGGCACTGATGCAGACCCTCAGCAGTAGCAGGCAATCCTTCTGCAGGATGCTTCAGCTCCTTGCTTCATGTGTGGGTTCAGTGAGGAGCAGAAGAGCTGGAGGGAGCAGACTGGGGAGCTCTTCCTCCAGCACAGCAGCAGCAGGCTGAGGCTGGAACTTATCCCTTATCCCTCTTATCCCCACCACCCTACTTAGCCCTGAAATAACAGGTTATCTGAGGAGGCAAACACTCCTGCTGTGGTCACATCTGTACCCTGGGTGAACACAGATGTTGGTATGCCATGGTCTTGGTAGCTTGGTGATGGAGGCTGGGGATGGACCCCGAAACCTGCTGGGGCTCTGAGGCAGAAAAGGGCTGTAGACAGCTACTGAAGATGACAGCACTTAACCCTCATCTCTCGAACTTTTGCAGGATCAGGGAACGTACTAAGGCACCGCAGGAACGTCAGAGGGAGATCTGTGAAGACTTCTACCTCTGTGAACAGTACGCTTTGAACCATGGCTATCCCGCTGCTTACAGGCACTATTTTGGGAGGAGGAGGAACAAGTAAAGATGTTCTGTGCCCACCCTGGGGCCTGGAGCCCAGAGTACTCTCCCAGGAAAAGCAATAGCTCTGAAACATATTCGGTTGCTTGTGTCCCTGTATGTTATCCTGCCTGCTGCTTCTCTCCCATGTAGCCGTGGATTCCTACACTGTGTTAACTAGCGCTGAGCTGACGTAGCAGAGATCAGAGAGAGTTCAGGATGTGGGTGTTTACTGCACAATAAACTGCCGGTTTGATACTATCTTCTCATGAGTCACAGTGTTTTGGGGGTGGGGGGGGAGGTGATTTTTCACGAAGGAGCTGAGTTTCTTTATCATAGAACCTGGTGCAGATTATAGAAACAAGTCCTTACCACGCAATCACTTGAAGTTTGAAAGAATCTACAATGGTTTTGTACCAGGGTCTACAACTGACTTCTTTTGGAGATCACTGGCAAATCTCAGTTCCTAACCTTAGGACATCTGAAAATGACCCGGTGTTCAGAAGACAGGGTGAGGTGCACTTTTTGAAAATGAAATCTACACCAGCTTTCCTCAGCTGGGTAAACAAAATTCAAATGTCTGTTTAACTCTAAAGACAAAGTTGGGGCAAGAATTAGTGACAGAAAAAGCCTGAAAATGGCATCTTGTCCTCCCAGCTACCCATTGGTCCTGGTGCATGGTGCTCCTGTAGAAAGGAGCATGTGGTCCAGACTTTATTCATGTTTTCATTAGGAGTGCTGTTTCATCTCCTTTCTTCCTCTTGTAATTATTCCAGACAACTTTAGCATTAGCCTTTTGCTTTGAAATATTATATGGAAATTATTATTTTTTATTTCTTCAGCTAAAACCAAGACCGTGGGTATAAATTCTCCTTGGCTCAACACTTTGCTCTTGTTGAGTTAGAAAATCAGCTTGAGGCCAAAATATTCCCTTTTACTTCTTCTGGGCCTTGTCTTCTGTCCTTCTGAACCCACGAGGTGCAGGCATCAGCATGAAAAGGTACAAAAGATCTGAGGAGACAAGGGGCAAGTCCCCTCCTGTGTGGTGAGGAGGCTGTGTGACGGCTGCAGCCCACAGGAGGAAGGGCCTCTGGTGGTGGTGAGAGGCTGAAGGGAGGCAGTGGGGCACCTCTTGGTAGCACTGGGCCTTGCCACCCTCTGTCACCACAGTGGCACCAGGGACAACAGCCTGAACTCATGGCTTCCACCTCTCTGCTCTGCTCCCTCTGCTTCGGAGGCAGCAGGATGCAACCACAGCTCTTTGGACACCCATCAGTGTGGGGTGTGTGGGAGATGTAGAATCTTCTATATCTCAGCTCAGCACAGCTCGTTTCAGTATGCACATCTCCAGGTTTCCTCAGTGACCTGCCAGTTAGAGAAGTGGGTAAGATTCATGGCACGCTGCTGAAGTCAATGAGGTATGAAGTGTCAAATTGGTGACTATTCTATGAAATTAAGTCTAGAGCCAAATCTACCTTCCACAGTAGAAACATGCATCTTTTCAGAAATATGCTTTGTGGTTTTGCCAGCTTGGCAGATGAACTTTTGGGAAGAAAACAGATTTATTTATTGAAAACATTTCTGATAGGAAACTCCACCCTGACAGTTGCTGAGGTTTTGTCCAAAGGAAAAAGTGAGAGAGAAATGAGTGTAGGGGAAAAAAAACCTGCACAGATTAAGTATATTTGCACCCTGATTTGTTCTGCATGTTCCCAAGTAGGTGAATATTAAGATCACCAACCAAAGCAAAGCTTTCATACCCTAAAGTCAACAAGTCTGCAGTACCTGGGTTTGACTTGACACAGTGACACCACCAAAACAGAAGGTGTGGGGTTAGTGCTGTCTGGGTCTGTGTCCAAAAATATCTGGCAATTCCAGCCACCAGTTTACCAGGATAAATAATGAATAATACCAGAGTTTTCAGAGGGTTTTTACTAATGTAAGCAATAGTCAAACATGTTTAAGAGACTACATGCTGATTAAAAAGCTTAGGAAAAGATAGGAAGAGAAATAAGGCTCTTTGGATTGATACAATCAAATGTTTATATTCTTTCAAGCTTTCTTTTGGAAACATTACTTTCCTAGCATGCCTTTCACTTCCAGATATTTATTTATTTTTAAATTGCTGCTCTTTAAGACACTTCTGGGTGTTGCTAGTATATATATTCAGTCTCTCCTGGACTGTAGAAAAGCCAAACATTTTGTTAATACTGACATTTCTCTGATTTCTATGTAAGTTAAAAGACAGTGTATCTAACGAACAGCAGAATCTCAGTGGCTGTGGCTGCCCTTGGAAGTCTTTTAATTCTGTAACCCTTGGATGTCTCCCCTGTGTGTGGGGCTGAGGAGGACCAGGTGTGAGGTGCTAGAAGATGTGATCCATGTGTTGCGTGTGGAACATGACTTTGGGAACTTGGCTGGCAGGTTTGGGGAATATGGGGTTAGTGGTAGACAGGCTGTAGGAAAGGGTCTCAGGGTGAGGAGGAAGAGGAGGTTGAGTTAACCCTAACCCTAAGCAGGAGCACTGTTCTTCATCTGACTCTGAATAAATGTCATTTAACCGTAAGATGAAATGTCACCATAGCTCAAGCCGTGCCCCATGACAACTCAGCGTTTATTGCAAAGCTACAATACTCACCAAAATGATTCAGTTCTCTAAAATTCTCCTGAACTGGGGAAAAGGAAAAAGAAAAACCACACAGCTAGAGATTATTTCAAATACATGGTTGGTTGGTTGACTGGTTGGTTGGTTACCAGTGCTAGGAGCAGTGTGGGCTCTGGATGCTCCTTGGTGGGTCTGAGCAGGGACAGCAGAGATACTTTCATGCTTGTAGGGCTTTGCAGACACCATCACTACTTGGGAAGCATGCTGACACGAGCTGTCAGGAGCACGGTCCTTCCTTTGGACCAGGGCCTGGCAAGAGCCTGTGCCCCGCACATGCCTCTTGATGTACCAGGTAACCATAGCCACCCAAGTACTGAAGAGTAAAACACCTCTGGAGTCTCTAGGCTTCAAGAGAGGCTGAACTAATAGCCTCCAAGCTGGGAAGATTTCCAGGAAGAAATAAGAAAGGCCCCACCCCTCTATCTACCAAAGATCCCAATACTGTAAACATCTCAAATCTCTGGAATGGTTTGTAATTGTTTGTTGAAACTGTCTGAAGGGAAAACCTACTGTATGTTTGCCCTCGGAAAACCATGTTTTAGGTGTCTTTTCCTTTAGAGGTGTGAGTATGGTGGGGGACAAGGGTCACCATCAGGTTCAGTCTTATTTAATTTTCCTTATGAGAGAGTCCCATCTGCTTCATTTCAGGATGTGCTGGTCTCTCTCCTGGCTTTCCTGTAAGAAGCTGAATCACTTCTATGTTTATAATAAAACCATTTTTTTATCCAGTTGTTTTTCTTCAATAGACCTATTCAAAATCTCAGATAAAATTTTCTGGAAATGCCATAAGTCCTGAGATGAATGTCCAAATGGCTGCCAGGGCCCAGTATTCTGTGGCCCGAAGGACAGGCTTTGTTTTGGAGCTCAGACACAGGAACACAAGCCAAAGCCCTGATCTCTCCAGGCAATCGCAGGATATAAAATGCTGCTCAAAAGCAAGTTCCAGAGAGCCTCAGTAACCTCCAGGAACACTCTGAGTGTAGGGAGGGCAGCGAAGCCAAAGCAGACATGAGGAGGCTGCTGGCACCGCTGATCTTGACTCTGGCCCTGGCGGTGCTCTGCTGCTGTGAGAAAGGTAAGGTGAGCAGACAGCTTCCTCGGGAACACTGTTGGATCTGCAGCCTGCAGGGAGCCTCCCTGGGACAGACGCACAGCTCTGGGGATGTCAGCTCGTGGGACATTGCACAACTTCACATCTCTGTCTGAGAGGCTGCACTGCTGCCAGAAATCAGAGGGGGCTTGGGGGCAGACAGCTTTATCTCCTACTGGGTGCTTTCTTCCGCTGGTCAAAAAAAATACAATTGCACCACTGAATTGCTGCAGAGATTTCCAACATACTGACATATTGAAGCATTAAACCAGTTTAGCACTGAGGTGAACTGGCAAAGGTATGCTGGATGCTCAGTTTTGAGTAAGCAGGTTGAGATGCAGGGCACAGCTGTGTCAAGAACGGGAGGGGACTTTACTCCTGCCAGCCCTGGAGTGCTGTATGATCACAGAGATAGGCATTGAGTCAAGTCTTCGCCTGCTAAAAATGTGGTATGTGGAGAACTCTGGAGGGGAAAAACCTCCTGTCAGAGGTTAGAAAAAATGGGAGTTGTCCCACTGAAGAAGAGAACATCACATCTGAAGGTGATTTAGCCATGGCAACGTTATGATAAAGAGAGAATAATGCAATGGTAGCTCTACAGCTGATGAAGAGAGAGGGAAGGGAGAAAGATCAAACACAGCAAGTGTTGTCTCTCCGCAGCAGGAAGAGAGAAGCCAAGTAGGAAGGGGCCCTGTCTTTGCCTGTATTATCTCATTCAGAGTTATTTTTCATTAAGTCCCTGGCATCAGATATGTCATGATTCAATACTGGCAAATGTATGTCGTTTGATCTGTGTTTTCCTTCTGTCGGTCTCTTGCTCACTTTCTTACTCTTGTGTCTATCTGTTTTTTTTTTTTTTTTTTTTTTTTTTTTTTTTTTTTTTTTTTTTTTTTTTTTTTGTTTTTTTTTTTTTTTTTTTTTTTTTTTTTTTTTTTTTTGTTAGTTGCTGTTATGTTCCAGGTTGCTTAATAGCCTTGGAGTAACTTCTAATATTCATTTTTATTTTTGAAATCCAAGGAATGTATACATTGCTTAAAAATAGAGCTACAAACAACTCTGCTCACACAACGTCTTTGTTTAAGTACAGTAGTTATTTTTTTTGGTCTCCACAGCTCTTTTTCTGCCCATAATACCCTTAAATCACAAACATAGTGACTTGGGTGGAACTGATATTGCTGAAAAAAAACCATGGTGAAATAGTGGGAGAAAAACACTTGTGAAATAGTCCAGTGTGGAAAACCAGGATGAAGAGAAGATGTACCATTTATCTTAGAAGACGTGTTACTTGGGTGTTTGCAGAGAGTATTAAGGATTAAGATTAGGATTCAGACTGAAAACAGAAATATAGTGTGTGAATTTGTCTTGGGGGGACTGGTGAGCCAGATATCTCAACCCTCAAACCTGCAAAGCTGTGAGTGTAGACTTATTCCTAATTTTTGGCCCTATCTCTCTTTGCTGTTGATAGCTTGTGATTTCTGCCTAGAGTCAGGGAAACCTCTTTCCAAAGATAGAGATGTTCAGCTATCTTCTGGTTCTGTCAAAATCTGGGATTTTGCTCAAATGGTCCCTTGCCTCCAGCTGTCTCTGCTCTTAGCAAGGGTGGGGAGGGAGAAAAAGGAAGGTCTACCTCAAGCTTCCACAGTGGTTGTATGGTTATTGTGTCATTTTACCTTATTCAGAGGAAGACGAAATTAAATGTATCCAGGTGTAAAGGGCAAATTTTGTGGTGAACAATTCTCTCTCTTCATTCTGGGTGTTGATAAAACCTTTTTTGGAAGGGAAAGACCTTCTGGAAAAGGGAGGGAGACGGATCCATTCAGTAAGCAGAGGGATTATGTTAGAGAGTGGAGCAGAAGAGCAGACGGGACAAGCAAACTCCTGTCTGTCTGTCTGTCTGTCTTCCAGATCCCAGAGACCCCTCAGGAACTCCCAGCGCTGACAGTGAGTATATCATTGTGACTGACACTTAGCTCCCTTCTCCTGTATCTGCCTCCTTTCTTCCCTTTGATGGGTTCAACGGATGAACAGGAATCATACCGCATCTCTCCTCCATGAAACAGGGTGATGTAGGAAAAACATGCCCAGTCTTCCTCCTTCTGAGCTGGCCTCTGACAAAGTGACTGCTATGTCTCCAGAACCTGACCCAGGGCCTGCAAACCCTGGTCTTTTGGATCTGCTGGTCAGCCAGGCTAGTGCATAGGACCACAGAGAAGAAAGGTTTAGTACCTGAAAGCAAGTTCCTTCCTTGGCTGCTGCTGAGGGTTGCAGTCCCTCCTCTGTCAGGCTGCCCAGGCCATGGGGATTTGCACACCTCAGAATGTCCACAGGTTTCACAGCAAGCTGATCCTGACAGAAATCTGCATGGAAAATCCCCCTTGCTCTTCCTTGTCTCTCCTTTTTCACACCTTACAGGATAACATTGCTGCTGGTGAGCATGAAAGCTGGTATTTCTCCAGTGAGCCAATGCAAACATGGATTGGGAAAGAGAAAAAACACCCAGTGCTCAGGAAAAGGCGGTGATTTCTGACAGGCCATTATTCGGCAGTTTCTGTGCAGCCAATACCCTGCACTAGGGGATCCTGTCTAAACCCAGCTTGCTGGCGGAGGGACACGTAACACCAGCCAAGCAGAAATACAGTCAAACACACCTGGTAATAAGAGAAGGGCACAAATCCCAACACCTCTCATGTCGCCAAGGTGCCTCGTGGGTATACTTCTCCTTGGGTGATGTTTACTATTTTTCTACCCTTCGCTTTTCATGGAACTCAGTGTTTGTGAGCATCAGCAGTTCCACATGCTGCCTGTTGCTTATGGCTCATTAGAGGCATTCCAAAGCTTGCTGCCTGGTGGCCCATGGCACTCAGCGTGAGGGTGGATATAGAAAGCAATCCAGGACCCTGAAGTTAGCCGGGCTAGGGAGACAGTGTGCCATTCCCATCATTTTCTCCTTATTTGCAATTTATTCTGTCATGACTTTGCCTTCTGTGCATTTCCTGTGGGCTCATATCATGCCGTGTGACAAAGGAATGGAATTTAAGAAAGAGCCCTTGCTCCATGTAGGTGTGCGGGCTGGGGTGAGGAGAGAGCCCAGCTGTAAGGCTTTGGGCCAAGAGTGGAATGGGGACAGATGAACCGGCAGCTAGGATGGGCTGCAGCTGTCATCTGTGTGTGAAGAGAGCAAATAGTCCGTTTTCAGAGGCTAGAATCGTCACTGATTTGTACAGACCGTGGCCTACATCTCTGACCTGCTGTGTTCTCTCTTGGTAGGCATCAAGATCAAAAAGGAAGTTGCCAATGCCTTTGTGAAGAGGCAGAAGAGATTCGACATTTATGAATGGTAACAACACATGAGTCAGGCTGAGAGCTGAGCTCTGGACCTATTCGAAAGAGGGGGTGGGACATGGCAAAGCAATCATTTGCTGTACATCTACACATCATGGACAGAAGTTAAAAGGCAGTAAAAGACTGTCCTGGATAGATAAATGGTTCTTTTTTCATAAATATCCTTTGGGGAGCTCATTGCTGGACTTTGATATTCCTTCCTGGGCATCCAGAGTGTGTGGCTGAGACTAAAAGATTTGGGCTTGCTCAGCATGGCAAAACAGAAGCTGTGAGGGGAAAGGGTTGCAACAAAAATGAGGACGATGAGGGAAGTCTGCTTAAACTAAAGAAAAAGAGTGGCTAGCAGGAAAATGATCAGAAACGGCATAGATAAAGGTAAGCAAGAGATAATAAAATAAATGTTTTATAAAAATAAATAATAACATTTAAAAAAAAAAAAGATTGCCACATAGCTCTGGAATGAGGTTGGGGACAAAACAACAACAACAACAAAAAACCCTGCAAAAACCCTAAGTGCTTCTATGGTCTCCTTTGCTGATAAAACTTCAGAACAATTGCTTCAAGCTGAGCTCAATTCCAGCTTCTCCCAGTGTTTGTCAAGGAGGTCTGTCCCCATGTAAGCAGATGTTTAACTCACCAAGAGATGTCCCTGCTGGGGCACCCTGGGGAAGCACTCCTCACAGTGCTCTTGGGGTGTGAAACCTCTCCAACTCCATTGACTGAATGTGCAGAATGGCATCTTTCTCTTTGTCCACTCCAGGTACTCTGAGTATTACAAAAGCCCAATGGAGCAGATGCGTGAGCGTTGTGAAAACTACCCTCCCTGTGAATATCTGTCTGAGCAAATAGGATTTCCCATGGCCTACAACCGTTTCTTTGGGAGATACTAAAGATGGGACAATTATTTTGGTCACCTGGCTTGGGACCATCCTCAATGCCCCAGCAGAAAGAAGGTTATGGGTGGGAAAGAGGGAGGAAGGACATCTACATTGGGATCTTCTTCCGCTGTCTCCCTAGCCAGCTGAAACATGAAGGCAATAATGATCCCACTTGTCTAGATTGCATTAGCTTTCTCGCTTTCATCAAAAATGTTTCTTTTCAGTTGTCTTCTGTGGCATTCTCAGTGTCACTAGAAACGGCTAAAAAGACTCTGTCTTACCTGCTTCAATCGTGAACGCTATTACATAGCCAGAAATCTTGTGCCAGCGCACTCTTCTAATTATTCTACCACAAAATTTGCCTCTATAACATCAATATTTAAATCCCCCAAAGTGTGTTTGAGTAGTCCTTTTAGATGAGCCCTTCTATTAGTATGCTACATTCGGTGACTGTGAAAAATTAATTGTAAATCTCTTCTTGTTTTTGCTGCCATAGATTTCTGGTGAAATTGAATATACCCAAACAGAACAAAAAAATCTGTCCCTCTCTGATGCTTTAGCTTTTATGCCTGAAACTAGATATGTCAAAATAGCTCCCAAAAAGCAAACAAAATAGAGCAATAAACTTTATGAAATCAAAATAAAGCAGTTCAGTGGTGGGTTGAAGTGGGGGCAGCATTTTGTTTATTTGAGGCAGCTTGCCTCTCTCTCTTTTATACATATATGTATATCTTCTTCCTTCTGCACTGCTTCATTCTGTCTCCATGTATGAATATTATACATTAGCAACTTTCTGCACAGTCTCCCTTGACATGGTCTGTCAACCTGTAGATGGCAAATCCCATTCCAACAATGGGGACTGCTGAGCCTCAGAAGACTGAGAAACACCAAATCTCACCGGTTTCATGTAAGCTGATGCAACTATTCCCAGACGCTGACTACAATAAATACTGCTTATGTAAAGTAGTTGGTGTGTTGCTTCTCTCCGTTCCTCTGTACAACTTGTATCTGCTCTTAAAGAGATGCCGGGAAGACAGAGCAGGATCCATATGTGTGAGGCTTCCTTCTCTCCTCCTGTGCTCCACTGTGAATCAGAAATGACTACACTGAGACTCAGGTCAAGATTCCTGTACACCACGACAGTAACAGAGAGGAGAGCCAGGCTCTTCCTGATTCACAGTCTACTGAGTTCAGCTTTTCTCTGGAAGACCTTGAGCTGAAGTAAGGGCATGGGATAACTCCACAGAGATGGCTGCCTGTGAGCGCGGCCCTCCTTTGGCAAGCTGATATGACCTGCACTGAGTATACTGACCTTGGCCAAGGAGAAAATGTACATAAGGACCTCTGCTTGTCTTGGTCAAATACTTGAGACTGGTTCCTCTGTTGGCATAAACTGATGGGGCTTCATGGCTCACAGAACTCACCTTTGAATGCCATCTAGTAAAATGAAGAATGTACTCACTGAAAGCAGTGAACATGTTGCCAGGAAAAATACTAGAGAGATTAGTGAGCTCTTAGTATCTGCTGTGTGAATGTTAGGGTAGGGTTAGGATGTTACTGCATGGTTTTGTTTGTTAAAAAGAAAAGTAAATTTTCTGTCAATATTTGCATCTTTCTGTCAGTTTTATATTTTTCCCTTCCTTTTGATAAATATTTTTTTCTGGGAAGGTGAACATTAAGGCCTTGATCATGTAATCTGCTCTGTGTCACCGGACCTTTATGTGACCTTTGGAGAGCCAAGTGCACAAATCAGACCGGAAATGTAATGCAGGATTGGAAGAGCTCAATTTCCACCTGCTCAAGGCACATTTAAATACCATCATGCATCCTCTGCTGCCATCTGACGGCCACTGCATTTATCTTCTGCCTTGCTTTGAAAGCATTTGAAAATGAACAGTGGAGTTCCTTCCTCACTCACTTCATACTGCATCACACGCTAAGAGGGCAGAAGAAAAAAAAATAAGTAAGAGACATGATCTGCAACTGAATGATACACGGGTGGATTGGTAGTGACTCTAACATCCTAGAGGGCCTGTTTATCCTGACTGTGAAATTCCCACTGGAGCTTTTCACAGTCCTTAGCTATTTTTTATCTCCACATAAACAGGAGAGGAGGTGCCTCTGAATAACTTCAGTGTCCCTTGTCTGGGACTCACTTTTGCCAGTTGAAGAACTGCTCTCTGATGTACAGCCCAAGGTGACGGGGCAGTCCCAAGGTGAAGTGGATAGGCTGTGTTGATCACTTTGCATCATCCTTCATGGCATCATCTCCTATGACCAGTGGCTGCAGTGAATGTCACTCACTCAGCATCAGCTGGCGCAGTGATGTAGATCACGTTTACAGCAAACCAGGAGAGTTTTATGCCATCCCTCATGCTATTTCAGCAAATGCTTTGTGCCCACAGAATCCAAGCAGCAGCACAAACATTGTCCTTCCTAGGGAATCACACCGTGACTGCATGTGTCCATCTCAAAATCTGTCTCACCAGCCTATCGTTAGCAGGCAAAGAAGAATGGGCTTCAATTATCTGTGTCCCCATCAGAATGAAGCCCTGCTAATCTTTGCTCTTTTTCTGTGTGAAAGTGTTGTCAGAGGTCATGGGTCTTTGCATGTGAGTAACTCATTGCCCTGTAATTTGAAGGGTGACAGGAAAGCGGATAGTAGAGAGAGACTATTCTCGATGTAGAATCTGCATTCATGCACTCATTCTGGGTGTAACTGTGTCAACAGTTCAACAAGGTGTCACTCTGCAGTGGCCTAAGGGGAGGATTGGCAGCACACTATTAGGAACCAGGAGAAGTGAAGGAGGAGTTCTGTTATCTCTGCCTCCAGATGGGATCCCAACCTACCATGCATTTCTGTGTAGGTTTTATCAGAGCTCTGCACTTCATTTAAATGAGTTTTTAAGCTCTTAACCAGGGAGAACTATCCACCTCCTCTTCACAAGTACTCCTCTGGAGAGAACTGCCTTAGACTTCTCCAAGTCAGTGTCCCTCCTCTTTGCAAGAACAAGAGTGCAAGGTACCTTGGATTAAGGGAATTATCAATGCCAAGGACATCTACGCTGGCTGAAGTTGGAGCAAAAAAACAACTCATAAAGCCTCAGTGCATCCAAGCCCTTCCTTATGGATTATCAGCACGCTTCTAGCAGTAAACTATTTGGCTTGATTGGTGACTTCTGAATTGCTTTAAGAATCTACTGAATGATCTTTGGTTGAAGAATTGTCACCAAAACCTGAGTGTAAAATACAAGTCAAGAAAAAAGGGAAAGAAACAGATGCAAGTGTTCTTTACTCAAACTCAATGTTCTTTACAGTGTCTTGGGAGGACTCTAGGATGTCAGTGCATCTGCTGGCCAGTATCCTGTTGCTGATCTCCTTGCAAAGATGGGTAAGAGGAATAAACATTGTCCTTTATTTGGAATGGTGAAATCATTTAGCTTACTAAAGTAAAACCTTTTTTTGTTTGTTTTCAATAAATTTAATATATAACCTTTTAGGAGCTTTGCATTGATTTGGAATTGTTCCTCTCCTTTTCTAGCTGGTCTCAGCTGAAATTCTGACAACAGCAGTGTGCTGTTGGATGGGGCAGTGATCATATTGTTCTGCTCCTTGTGACTGCCTTTTAGCTTCCCCTCAAAGAAATTACAGGATCAATGAGAAATAAATGGAGTCCTTGTGTGGTTTATGGGCCAGTCTTACTTCAGAGGCTAAGAAAGGTATCCATTTGGTTGTGTGTCTAGGATGAAAGTTTGAGGTGAAGTGAATATGTACTTGCAGAATTCATCTATCAACTGGTGACAGTACTTGAGTAGTCCTCTAAGAGATCGAAAAGGAAGAAGAACAATGTCATCAAACACAGTACTTCTTAGGTATTATTACACAGGGTTTTTATTACAAATGCTAGAAACAGATAATTAGTGTGTCATTTCACAGACAAAGTATATTAGAGATTATTTTCCTGTTACAGCACCCAGTTATGTAAAGCCTTACTCATGTTTTTAGTGTTTATTTACATGACAAGTCTGTCTGGTCTCACTGAGACAAACTGGATAAGGAAAAGTTTTGGCAGAGTGCTACTGTGTTGTTCTCACTGACAATCCTGCTCTGGAGCCAGAACATGTCCAAGGGGTACGATAGGACAGAAGGAAGAAATTCACCCCTGAGATGTGTTCAGGCTGCACTGCCCCTGGCATATCGTTTTGCTTATTCTTTCTCTCTTCAGAATCACTTACTAATCACAAGCAGAATACTGAAGTACATGTATTATGGGTCTGTCCTATGGGCCCTATCCCCCTGCCCTTAGATGAGCAAACTGTCCAGAAGTTTTTAATGCCACTGATAAAATAAGAACTCCAGCATTCTGATTGTTATTTGCCTGAGGTGAAGCTTGGACCTGAGGTTGCTCAGGAAGGGCTTGTCAAAGATTCCCACGTGCTGTGCTTTTTCTGCCAGTAATAAAAAAATATTGAAGGAAGAAGGTAGGGGAAAACCTGGCTTGCATCCACAAAGATACACAAAAAAATCACACTTCTGAGGCTAATCTTCATTTGGTTTTGCATCGCAGGCTGTGTCCCACCTCATGATGGATATGGCTCTACATTCCTTTGACGACCAGTACCTGGGATGCAGAGAGCAGGTGATGGAAGAACTGCAGCGAGGAGATTATTTCCAGAAGGAAATAGCTGCTAATAAAAACTATTTGACTCTCTGGAAGAAGGCTCAGGAAGCTTTGTTGAAGAGCCCTGTAGGTCTCCTGAGGGAGATGCATGAGAGTCATGCCACAGTCCTCATGGCTTACACCATGAACTCTTCCCTGCACTCTCAGCTGAACTGGGCCACATCCACAGCAGGAAGGTCTCCAGAGCATTACAGGCACAACTTCAGTTTCAAATATTTTCACTTTTACTTAACGACAGCTATTCAGATAATGAAGCAATGGCAGAGCAGCAAGAACATGGGGAAACACAACTGCTACCGGGTGCATAGGGGTGTAAAAAACTTATATATTGAGGCCAAGGTAGGCAGCAGAGTGCGATTTGGCCGTTTCACCTCCACCTCTCGCCTCTGGAACGAAGCCCAGAAATTTGGAAATGAAACTTTGTTCACAGTGACAACCTGCCTGGGAGCAGCCATGCAAGGCTTTTCTTACTACACATCTGAGAAGGAAGTCCTCATTCCTCCTTACGAGATATTCCTTGTCAAAAACTTCTCTCGGACACAGCATGGTAACCGGCTGCACCTGCATTCTGCGGGGAACTACAGCAAGTACCGCTGCCAGCTCTTGGAAGGTACTGTATTTGGTCCTTTGAGCAGGTGGGATGCAGGACAGCCTGGTCTCACGTAGCCCCATCAGCCCTCACCAGCTGTACCTGCACAGGGCCACACTTCAGGTCAAATCTGTGGCACGACCCAGTTTTCACCTTTTGTCATGAAAACTGTGAGCCCTCTCCCAGCTCACTGAAGATGAATCCACCTGCTGCACTGTATGCCTTGGGGTTCTTTGCAGCCTCCACTTATCCTATCTGCCATTGCAAGGATGCTGCAGGACACATGCATTAGGGTCCCCAACATCCCTATTGCAAGGGCAGATGAGATTTGCAGGCAGCTTGAATTCAGACACATCAGGCCTCGGGACTACACAGGACTTTGGTGCACCACTACTCTTGCAAGCTCAGGTAAATATAAACAAAACTACTGTTGCTGTAGACTTGTTCTCCTTCCTGTGGCAGAATAGAGGAGACATATTGATAGGTAAAGCACACAGTGTGAGTTTCCTGGCTAAAGAGAGAATTCTTCTGTGCTGGAAGACCTCACTGGGCCTGTACCACAGCCCTGTCCTAAGAGTGCACCACTAATATGGGACTCCTGCTTTTGTCCCTTTGGTCAACAGCACGTCATTGCAGCCTCTGAGCACAAAACAATAATTCAGGAATGAGACTTTTTGCCTAGCCCTAAGCCAGAAAAGTAGGTAGACTTGAGGAAATGTCTCTTTGGGGCAAAGGGTGTGTTAGCAAGGGCAGCCAAAGGAGATCTAAATGATTGCTCTCTTGACTTTCTTTCAGCTTCAAGAATCAAGAACAGTGGTTCTACTGCCTCTGCCTCCATCGTTCTTCTTAATGTAGTTGGATATTTCTTGCACTTGGCCAGGCAATGATTGATTCTCTGGCTACATCCAGATATAAACAGACTTGAACAGTGGACAAGAAAAATTCACAGGAATTCAGCAACTGGAGTTACTGTTGTTACAGAAGGTTCAACACTTCCTTTGCTTTCAGCTGCAGCTCCCCAGATGGAACTGGATCATTCAGCCTAGCTCATCAAAATAGACAATCTCCAGACCCATTCAGACAGGAGGGCAGAGGAAATTCTTTATTGGAGGAAATTCTTTACTCAGAGGGTGGTGAGACACTGGCACAGGCTGCCCAGAGAAGCTGTGGATGCTCCATCCCTGGAGACATTCAAGGCCAGGTTGGATGGGCCCTGGGCAGCCTGAGCTGGCAGGTGACAGCCCTGCCCACGGCAGGGGGGTGGGAACTAGGTGATCTTCAAGGTCCTTTCCAAACTAAGCCGTTCTATGATTCTGTGAATTTACACTGAAATTAAGAGAAGCCTGTGGAACTCACTGCTCTTTTCATGGATGTTGGATGTGACTGAAATTCATTTACCTGTTTTTCTGTTTCACTGGTCTGCAATGTCCAATGCTGGAGGTTGAATCAACATCACAAAATGGAAATGGAACTTTTTATTTAGCCATACACTCCTCTCACTGTTACATATCCACTTACTAGTTCTAGAGCCTTAAATGCCCAAGCTAGAACAGCTATGAAATTCTTCCATCTCTAAAAAATAACAATATGGAAAAGGAACATTTTCTGCTTGCAATTCTCCTTTCCAACATGCCTGGCCTACTTTTCCATCTCTGGTTCCTCAACCCCTCAGGCCTGGGCTGCGGCTATGGTCAGGAGACCAGTCACGGTGGTATAACTTTGCACTGGAGTCATCAAGTTATTGAACATAAAATCGCTAACACAGTTCACAAATGGCCCCTGTGTGGTAACACCTTAAAGTCGCTACTGGACTTGGCAGGAAGCTGTATTCGCCATCACCTGTCTCAAACTGTAAGCAGCAAGTTAACTGTCCAAATGAGATCTGAACATAAAAGGACTGCACAGCTGATCAGCTGATTAGTGAAAAATAAAGGCATTCAAAAGCACCTAGGTGAACTGCTTAAATTTCTGAGCAGCTCCATGAAAGCTTAGTGCTGCCACTCCACTGGAAATCCTGTGGCTGAAGTTTGGACACCTGAGAAATGCTAGTGTTAGAAATGAGGGCACTCAGAGAATGTTGGTATCTTTGTTTCTTGGGCAGACTAAAAGGAGTAGCCTGACGCTCAGCATTTCAGGTATCTGATTTAGATGCGTGCAATGGCAGAGGCCATCATCTGATAATGGAAATGTAGTAGCATGCTCTGTCAAACTGAACAGCTACTGCTCCAGCAATCCTGAGACATATTTGTGCACACAGAACAGATTTAATACAGAACTATTATTATATTATTAGCTTGTTTTCCATATTTCATACCACATTTTTGTTGCTTTTGCTTTACCATTCATTTCAAGTAATTAATCAACAGGACTTTATTTTGATTCCTAAGTGCTCAGAGATGCTAAGCACAGATTTCAAAAAGGACGGAGAAGATTAGAAGCAGCTGTTGCAGATACGTCTTGCATGTGTGTGTTCAAGGTCGCTCAAACTCCTTCCTATGTGAGAATTAGAGCTTCTATCTCATTGGCACATTTATTTCTCTTGCAACTTTTCTGTTATTGCTGGGATGCAGTCTTCAATCATTTTAGCAAAGATCTGGAATGCTTCACATGGTGGCCTCAGCACCTTCAAAGCCTCCTCTAAGCTGTCAGCTGCTAGTTTCAGGCTTTTCTTTATGGATCTGTGTCCTCGAAGGAGGGTCTGTATGAAAGCAAAAACTGAAGAGCTGGAGGATACAGAACGAAGCCTGAGTTGTTGTGATGTTTCACCTGAGGAGGAGCTGTCGTCTGTGGTACTTGATGTCACATTTTGTTGCAGCATCTTAACGATATCAGCATAGTCCATGAGAAGTTCCGATACATGGAGGGATATAGCAGGTGAAGCCAGTAACTGATGAACAGCAGACTCGACTGTGTCAGGGAAATTATCATGTTTTAACAACACTGCAACAAGTGCACCCACGATACCTCCTATAATGCCTTTATAACTATCATAAAGATCTTTTACTGCAGCCATCTTGTCCTGTAGAGAGGTGATGGGACCGGTAATTTTAGCATACAAGCTTTGGCTCATGCTTTCCTGTACATCTTTGTCTTTTGGTTCCACAGTGGCTTGCATGTCTTTCAGAGCATTGATCAGGAGCTCCAGATTCTCTTTAATGCTAAAGTTTTCATTTACTGCCATGATGGGGAAGTTGGTGCCAAGATGGCGATTGAGGATTCGGAATATTATATTAGTTGAAGAGACGTAGGTGTACACCAAGTCATACAGATTATGGCAGGCCTTGAGCAGCCTGTCCTTGTCATTCCTAAAACCGAGGCGGGCTAACATTTCTGCAGTAGGTGTCTGGCTCTGAAAAAGCAAACACAGGAAATTCGGAGGACACAGGGGAAAAACACAAATATTTTCAGTTAGAATGTTGCATTTCTGAAACTAATATTACAAATTATCAAACCACCTGACTCTTCCCCACAAGACTTCAGTGCTAGAAGAAAACACAGAAAAAGCTCTTTGTCAGCCTTTGCAGGGGTCTTACCAAGCAGGTCAGGAAAATATGGTGTCAACAGCTGCAAGTATGGTTCCTCTTATGGATGCAGGAATTATGAATCTAACCTTCAGCATGTCACCTGCAAAGCAATAGAAGTGGTGGAAATTAATTATTGTTGCGTTTGATATTTATTGGTAAATTTATTTAAGTCCTCTTAAACAATCATCCTTAGAACTATTATCCTTCAGTTTGTATATACTAGTGGGTATCCATAGAATTAAACATATTCTGAGAAGGGGGGAATGGACACAGCAAAATCAAATGCATCAGACATCTACGTTCAAGAGACAAAGCAATTGAAGGCTGAGCAATGTAATCGTTTTGGCTGGTTTTGTTTCCTGGGAACTGACCCTTTTCTGTCACTCATCCAGTGGACAGGCTTTGCAAGCATCCCTTGTAAGGCAGAAACACAACACAGTCTCCTTGCCGGGATCCCTTGTTACATTCTGGCTACTGAGCAAGTTCTGTCCTTCTCCTTGCACCTCAGAGCTCTGCTAAGTCCTATGGCAGGCACAGTCCTGGGAGAGCAAACTGCTGAGAGGCTGCTTCTGGCTCTGTCTTTGCTTGGGCTAGAACCCTGGGAAGCCAAACTGGTTGCAGCACAGGCGTTTTATCAGCTATTGCTGTTTTTCTATTTCTGTGGGAATGTTCAACATTTCTTCCCTAACTGCAAATGTACAAAACCAGTCATGGCAACAATTCAGTATTTCAAAAATAGATGAAAGCATTTGTGCTAATTGTTTATACTTACAAGCAATAGAAATTTATAAATTCCTGTGTGAAACCTAATTTTATAACTATATGAATGAAAAGGGCTGTCTTAGAAGTGTTTTTTTGTTCTGAGAACAGCAAGTGCTACCATCTCCTTTCAGCCGTGGCTGTAGGTACCTCTGTCATGTAGGTGGAAAGATGGATGGATTAATGCTGTTCCTATTCTCTTCAGGAGTTCCTATTCTCTTCAGGAACAAAAGGCCTTTGGAGGAGCTAACAATTGCAAACTAGCATGAAATAAACTGCAATTTGTTAAAATTGGAAGGAAGATGAAATGAGGAAGAAAATGAGAAGAATTCGGGTAAACACCACATAATAAAATCAATGACAAGCAGGCAGGCAGCAGGACCCAGCTGAAGCTCAGGCTCTGGATCCCTAACTCATCACATGCTGCTGGAAACCACCAGAGGAACACAGTGGAAAGAGGATGAGATCACTGTCCTGTACACATTCAGCTGATTGAAAGAGCACCCAGGCAAAATCAGGTAGGCAGTCTGAATGTTTAACTAGGAAAGCCTCTGGGAAAAATCTCCCTGGAGCTGGAGAAATAGGCAGAAATACAAAAATATATGTGGCCTCCTGAGCTCCAGAAAGCAAACGTAAAAATTAGCAAAAGTGTCAGTGTGGAGAATAAGAGATAATTTTAGGTTTAAGGGACATAAAATCAACAGAAATAACAGGAAGCTGAAGGAATCACGCATAAAGAACAGATGCGGTAAGAATCCTCCATAGCTTTCTAGTATGTAAAATCTTCACTGAAGTGCTGTTCCCCTTAGAACATTTTGTCTTCTCAGTTTCTACAAATGGGGATAAACAACCAACCTTTCAACTTAGCATCAACGGAGAGGAAAGGATTAATATTGCACTGAGCCAGAGAGCAAACCAACAGCATCCCGGAGACAGAGCTGTTAAGAAGTTGTACCTTGAGCTGGCAGGGTTTTGTTTGCTGAAAATCAAAAATTTTTACTCTGTGTGAACTTTGTTTCCTGTAGCTTGAAGAAAGATGAGTTAAAGAGCTTATTCTCTTAACAGAGCTACAAGGTAAGTGAAAGCATGTTTCTGAAAGAAATGCATTGTGCAAAATACCATGAAAAAAATTCTGAAGAGAACTGACTTGCAATTCAACAGTAAGACTAAAAGCTGGCTAGAGGACTGTCAAAATCATACTGTTTTTCTGCAGTGATCTTGTTGCGGTGGGTGTGCTTAGTGAAATACAGTTGGGTCAGTGGCAGATGATTTGCAGTTAGCAGATAATGCAAGAATTACTCGGGACAAAAATGAGACAAATGTATCTTTTAAATTGGAAATTGTTCATTTTTGTCTGGTCTGTACAGAGATGAAGGAAGGCTAGATTCTGCCCAGCCACATCGTAGGAGCTTGGTGTTAGCTGCACACAGGGCATCCCAGCTCTGGAGAGAGAGTGTGGCTGCATGAGTGTGGCAGTCCCTGCAGGCTGCTGTGTGCCGCTCCGAGGCAGTTTGTCATCTCAAGCATCCTGCTGGAGTTTACATGGCACACTGAATGTCACAGGGCTGCCTGTAGCTGCTTGCCATGCAGCAGTGAAAAATCAGTGTGGGCTCAACGGTGGCCTTAGGAGGGGATGTGATTAGGAGTAGTGAAGAAAAACAAGGAAGGAAGAGGGGCTACGTATCAGGGAAGAAAATGCAGTGGGAATTGTGTGTAAGTTGATATAGGTTAAGATGGGTTTGTTATAGGTAATTTTGCTATTCTCTGTGAATTCCCAAATGTGAGTATGCACACAAAGTTCCTGTATTTCTCTTGAATGGAAGAAGAAAGAAGCTACAGTGGCTGAAAACACCCTTATGCTGATACAGACTGTGCAGTCATCACAGTCATTTAAAAATCAGATGTCAACAACTGAAAAAAAGTAGGTTGATACAAAAGCATGTCTAGAACAGGCCTTTCATTTCCACAGCTTATTTTAGATTTCCCTGGTTAGATTAACTTATTCTGTTTTTTAGCAAACTAGTTCAGCTTCTATCATCTGCAGTTTCCTAAGTGAAGGAAGACTCATGTTCATTTTACCAATCCACTGATTGCATAGCTGTTAGCTGGCTTTGTTGCATGTCTGTGTCTCATAAGGTCCTTTTTGAATAATTTGGCTCAAGATCTGTAACAATGTTTACGATTTCCGGATGCACAAGCTGTGTCTGGAGATTTGTTTTGCTGAGTATAAAAAGAATCAGCAAGGCAGAGACAAAGCAGTCAACATTTCACTGTTTTTTAATGGCTGGGATTATGGGTGTTAAGCCGAGTGAGAACCTTCTTTTCTCTCTTGAAACAGTTTATGTCTGAAGAATGGCATTGAGTGACCTCCTTTACCCAGAAAACCCCAAGAGACGGCAAGAACTGATCCATCTGCACCAGGAGTTGCTCGACTGCATGTCCATGAATTTCCATGCAACAAACGAGCTGGCTGGAGTTCTGAATGCACACCTGGGGTGTACTATCACCCACATCAAGATGAGAGAGAGCAGCACCGTCAAGGAAAACTGCGACATTATCATTCGAGCCATGCGTGAGATCCAGCGTCAGGTACAGAAGATTGATAGTGACATGAAAGAGAAGCTAGAGCCCGTGCTGTACCAGAAGCTGTACGACATCAAAGAGCCTGAGCTGGAGAAAATTGCGATAGCCCATAAAGTTTTTTCCGTTGTTCTTGGAGAAGCGACATCAACAGCTGGGATGGTAGCTATCAAACTAATTAGCTCCAACCTTATAACTCTCACTGTCTGCAAACTCGTCAGCCTCCTTGCGCAGATCGGGGCATCTGTTCTTGGTGGAATCAGCATCACCATTCTCGGGCTCGGCATTGAAATGATCCTCCACGCCATTCTGGGAGCCATGGAGAGGAATCAGCTCCTGGCAGCTGTGAGAAGCTACGAGGAGCACCTGGCTGAGTTTAAAGAAGCCTCAGAGAAATACCAGCGTGCCATACATGAAGTGACTTCCTTGGTCAGACACCAGGTTGAGTGAATGAAAAGGCAATGCTGTGAATACTTGGCACCTTTTCTTCAGCTCTTTTTCAGAATGCATGGTAGATAAACTTGAAATGCTATTAGTACTAGTGACAATAATACCCACGGCTGGAGCAGCAGTGGTGAGAAGGTGCGATTTTTCCCTTGCAGAGCTTCTCTATCAAAATGACATTCTAATGGGAGAAAATGATTTCAGCAAACTAACCCATATCATCACCTGGAGGATTCAGCGGGACAGCTGCAGTTGCTAAACTCTTTGTGTGGATTTGTGCTAAATCTGACAGGCTGAATTCCCCATTCACAGAAGTGCTTACAAGGACTAGCTGAAGCACGTTTAACTCCTGTTTCCTGTGCCATTCCTGCCTGAGGACCTAGGCAGAGATCTTCTTTAAATAAACTCTAATCCCAGGAGATTAACAGATAAGAAAACCATGCAGGCAATACACACAACCTTGTCCCACAGTTGATGGAAACCATCTGTAGTGCTGCAGGCGTGTCCAGCTGTGAACAACCTCTTATGCTCAGTATTGTCCTGCTCCTGCCCACCCACAGGTAAATATTTCTGTGTGATTGAAATGGCCTTGCACAAGGCTTTGTGAGATTACAGTCCTATTAACGCGCTAAATTTACTTTCAAGTGCTTTACAAGTCACCGGTGTGGGACTGCCAAGAACATTCTCAGATTCTACATTTCACGACACGCTACCAAATGTCCTTATTTTGCAGATTTTCAAAACAAAGCTTGAAGTGAGAACATGATCTGCTGTCAAGCTCTGATTTGCTGTGGTTTGCTTTTTTCTTTGAAGAAAAAAGAATGTAATTTAAGAATGAATAAAAATATATCTAAATACTGTCAGAACTCTCTTTGTTGTACTTGGCTTATTTTTTTTTATTGTCATAAAAAACTCAAACCAAATCAAGAAAAAAGATTAAAATCTTCGCTATAGATGCAGTTTATAAATTCTTGTTTATCTCCATGATAAATTAATCTAATAAGATTATAAACTACTTTTAGTACCAGCTTCCCCTATACTAAAAGCATATTCAAATTCATACATGCTTGTTAATATTCAATATGAAATGTTTAATAGCTAGGCAGTGCCTGTGAAAACAAAGAGACGGGTGAGATTACATCAAGGAAGCTCTCCGCTGTCTTCTTAACCATTCCCTTCTATTTTGTTGTCATTGTGTTTTGTTTTTTTCTTTTCTTTCTGCCCGCTTTAAATCATTTTTTGACTCCATTTTTCTTTTATTTTCACCTACATGAAAGCCACAAGATGGCAATGCAGCTGCTGGCTCCCAAGCAGCTCTGACAGCCACCAGTGACAAAGCTCAGGGCTTTGCCAGAGAGGCTCTGGCTGGGAGCTGCACAAGCCACGGACTGGGCGATGTGGGCCAGGACAGCCAGTTCAGAGGAGGCAAAAAGCACTGCCTCACCTAGACATGAGGATTTGTGGTGACACAGAGACCTGAAGCATCTTGTTTCTCTAATATGTGACGCATCCTGACCCAGGTGGAACTCAGTTTAGATGTAACCTTTTAGAGGCAAGAGATTATGCAACAGCAGAAGCAGCAACATTTTGAATGTTGGAGAGGCAGGGGTTCCTGGCTCCTGCTGACCACGTGCAAATCTACATTCTCATTTAGGAATTAGCTTGGTACGTATCTTTGTGAGATTGTCAGTCACTGCTGTAGGAGAATAGTGGAGTCAAATAAAAGAAAATCTGTTGTAGTTTTCAGGCGGCTTGTCCACATTTTCTTGAAAGCAAATTCTAAGCAGCGTCAGGGGAAGCAGGACATGCAATGAAGAACATAAAAGTTCACAATTTCTATTCACCTTTTGGTTGATCCTTGTTCCTGGTGGGCTTAAAGGAAAGATGTCTTCCCTGCAAAAGCAGGTGTGTAAGGTGTCCTCATGTCCATGGAAGATGTTGGAGATGCTGGAAGCCAGGAGGCTGCGGCCTTTCCCACCGCTTATGGGGCAGAAGGCCGTGAGCTCACAGAAGCTTGGCTAGAATCCCAGTGAGCTGGGGCACTTGCCCATGACCTCACAGAGAAGTATGGCACCTCCCGGCCCCATGAGGCAGTTCTGAGTTCCAAAAAAAGAAAAAAAAAAAAAAAAAAAAAAAAAAACCCACAAAAAGAATCCAACAAAACTATTTCCCCCAACTCCAGCAAAAAGAAAATCTATGGGATTTGCTGGTATCACTGACAGTTGTGTATTTATTTTTAGAATCACAGAATCATAGAACCATTAAGGTTGGAAAAGACCTCTAAGATCATCTAGTTCAATCGTCCCGTCCACCTACACCAATATTGCCCACTAACCGTGTCCCTAAGTACCACATCCACACGTTTCTTGAACACCTCCAGGGACGGTGATTCCACCACCTCCCTGGGCAGCCTATGCCAGTGCATCAGTACTTTCAGAGAATTTTTTCCTAATACCCAACCTGAACCCTCCCTGGCACAGCTTGAGGCCATTCCTTCTCATCCTCTTACTAGCTGTTTGTTCTTGAACTAGGTGCAGCATGCACACAACTGTCCAGATGAGAGCACTCCGCAGAGCAGAAATCTCTCTGTTTCTGCTAGGTAACTGAGATACTGTCTCTCAAAACGGGACATAATCGCCTGCTTTCTCTGGCCCTCTGATCAGTCTTACACTTGGTATTCTAAAGGCATCGTAACCAGTCTGGGGTCAGACTGCTGACACTTCTCCTTCAGATGCCTGGTGCTACCTCTGGGGGTGACACAAGCGCCCATGTGGCAAGGGAAAAACCTGAGAGAACTATCGGCCTCCAAGGCAGCTCCAAGTCAGCAGACACTTGGGAGAAAGCAGTCACACTGCTGCAGTAACACTTTTCCCACTGAGCCCAGTATTGTCACCATGAGAGACCCAACCCGCGAGGTGCGGGCAACCTGCAAAGGCTGAGCAATCTCCCTCTCCAGTGATGTGGTACTTGTCAGGGCTGTGCATGGGGGTAGTGTTCCCATGACAACCTCTCATGTACACATTTAGGCCAGGCTGGATGGGGCCCTGGGCTGCCTGATCCCGTGGGTGGCAATCCTGCCCACAGCAGGGGGCTTGGAACTGGATGGGCTTTAAGGTCCCCTCCAACCTGAGCCATTCTATGGTTCTACAATTCTGGTCCCACTCTGCTCAGTGTGTTGTGGCGGACAAGGAGTTAAGAATTAAAACTCTATAATGCGTATGTTCTAAACAAGAACAACCCCAATGAGGAAAAGAAACTGTCAACAGCCAAAACGAGTCTAACTTGATCCCAAAGCTGTGTGAAAACACCGGATCGTGGTGACCAAAACCCGTCCTGCAGCAAATCGCTCCCAGTGACAGGAACACCACGGAACAGGGCCAAGAGGTGGAGATGCTCTGCTGCACACATGGCGAGAAGGTGCCTGAGCTGCAGAGCTCTCCACACACTGGCCCTAAGGAGGCCCCTGGCCTGGCCAGCTCGGATTTTGTGCAGTTTGTTTCTCACAGGAGAACCGATGCCTCTTTAGCATCTATTAAACAGTGAGAAAGGCTCATAAAAACTCAGATTTTTCTTGGCTTTGCCCCCCACAACACACAGCGCACCGCCACCGTCCCGGCGGCCCCCGCGCGGGGCAGGAGAGGCGCGGCGCCTCCGTTTCCGGAGCGCGGTTCTGAGCAGCGCGGTGCGGCAGTCGTGCTTTACGGCGGCGCGCCACTCGGTCCAGGTTCAAGATGGCGGCGGGGCCGAGACGGCGGCGGGCAGCGCGGCGGGGGTAGAGGCCGCTGCCGCGGGAGGGAGCCGGGCAGCCCCGTCGGGCCGAGGGGTGAGAGCCGCAGGACGGAGCTGGGTTGGGGGGAGGGGAAGGGAAAGGAAGCGTGGGGAAGAAGGCGGTTGGCACTGCCTCCTTCTTACATCTCCCCCATCTGCTGAGGGAGGAGGGGAGGCCTCCGTGTGCCTCATGGGAGGCTTTCTGCCTCCTTCCCCGGTGGCCAAAAAGCGTAAGTTGGGTTCGCAGAGTCGTGGGGGTTGGAAGGGGCTTCTGGAGATCATCTCATCCAGCCCCCTGCTAAAGCAGGTTCCCTACAGTAGGGCTGCTTGGTTTTCACTCCCTCTTTTAGCAGTTCTGTGTCGGACCTCTCTGCTTTTTACCCTGAATGTATTTTGGTTCGAGATTTGGGAAGCCTATTCTCTCCTTTCCTTTCCCTTTGAAATGTTGGAAGTCTGGGAAGTGGGGGGTGCAGGTGTAAATCCTCACTCTGTTCCCACCTAAAGAAACGGTAGCATCCTGCTAAGGAAAGTCAGCGTGGTCCTGTATGGGGCAGCCGTGCTGTTGGTGACTGCAGATCCTGGCTCCTCTAGTTATTGGCGCACCACCTAGTAGAGGAGCTTTGGGCTGAGCTTACCAAGCATTCGCTTTGTTTGGATGCAGCCAGTTCGGATGCAGTGTGGTGATACGTGCTGCATCCCATTGACTCCTAAATTGTAGAAATTGCTTCAGATTTTTGGGTGGAATCTCCTCCCTTCCCCCCCCCACCTTCAAGCAGTTGCTTGGAAGGAGAGCCAGAGAGGGGGGCAGAATTAAAGCTTTGAGAAAGGCAACATCCCTCCTGACTGGAATTAAACCATTGCTGCAGTTATCTGTGAGCTGACAAAGTGCCTAAAGGCAGGAAAGAACTTTTTTTTTTTTTTTTTAAATTTAAATAATCTTTCCTCCTCCGGTCATTGTAATGCAGCTTGAGACAGCAGTGATGGAGGTAGCATAAAGGCAGTGGTCTGTGAGGAGGAAAAAACCCAGATGTGTGCAGAATGCTTTCAGATGGATATGATGGTTGCTGGGGGAGAAATCAAAGGCAGCTTAGAAGTCTGAGGAACAAAGGATATTTGTGGGAAACATCTGAAATAGAGATCTCTTATGGGGTTGAATGAAAGGCTGGACAGACTCTGATATGCTTTTAGAAAAACAGAATGTGTGTTTTTTAACTTTTCCCTGTATCCCTCTGTAATACAAGCAAGAAGCTTCTAGGTTTCGGTTTTGGAGTGAATAGCAAACTGACTTGTTTAAAATATGTTCTTAAAGCAGTTGTAAGTACATAGGTAATTAGTGGTATTTAGTTAAAATAGAATGGTTTTGATGTGAATGCTTGAACTTGTGTGGGATTTGAGGATCTCATAAGTATTTGAGGGTTTTTTGTTTTTTTTATTAACCAATGAATACAAAGGGGTGAAGTAAGCATACATGTATCACTTGTACATAGAATCTGAAACTGTGATTATCTTTTCCAGATCTTTTTCAGGTTTTTTTTTTTTGAGGCAGAACTAAGAAGATCAAAATGGGGCGAAGATCGACATCATCCACCAAGAGTGGGAAATTTATGAATCCCACAGATCAGGCCCGTAAGTATCTATGAAAGCAAAAGGAAATGGAGAGTCCTAGGGAAGCAGGTAAAACGTCCTCTCTGAGGATAAGGTTGTCACTTGTGAATGAGAACAAAGTTTCCCAAACTTGAAAAATACCACCTCAGTTTTGGCTGGTGTGAGAACTTGCCAAGAGGGCTGCTTGCTTGCTTGCATGCAGGAGCAATGTAAGTAGGCTTGCTTGCTGCTCTGCAGTATTTCTCTCTTAATTTTTACTGTAGTTGTCAGTGTTCTGAGATGTCTGTACTTATCTGTTTGCTAAGCTGCTTCTTGAGGTGTAGTTAATCTATCTGAGGGTAGAATTTGAGGAACACGTCAGATTTTGTAAAAGTTCTGGTTACATGAGAGAGTTGTCTAACCCTCTCTTTCCTTTTTGCAACACACCACGTGTTATCAGTGCTAAATAGAAACAGAAGACCCAGACTTCCACTGTGAACATTCTTTATTTCAGATGTGTATTCAAAACCTACGTATTTTTGGAGTTCATTGTCTCTTGTTGGCACTGTGTTTCAGCAGCGAACCTTGCAGGATTTCATGCATCACTGTGACTTCTGTTGTCTGTTACTTTTTTCTGTGTAAGAACACCCCTGCTTCTGGAGGCATTAAGACTGCTATATTTTTTCTTCTTTCTGTATAACACGCATGAAATAGAAAAACATTTCTTACTGTGTTTTTCTGTCAATGGGAAGATGAGCCTAAAACTCTCATTTTTTGTAAAATGAATGAACTGTTGAGAAATGCATTTGTCCCGATGAAAGAGAGAATCAAATCTATAAACAACCTTTCCTTCAAGTTGTTTTTCTCTTTTCCTTTTTTTTTCCCTCTCTCTAGGAAAGGAAGCTCGGAAGAGGGAGCTAAAGAAGGTAAATACAGATATCAGGAATGTTTTCTTGGCATTCCCTGTCCTGTGCATTGTGTTTGTGATTGTAATGGGCCATGGCTGATGAATAGTCTACAGATGTTTCAGCTGATTTTGTATGATTTAGTTAGGAAAATGCTGTCCAAGCAAGTGATTTAAGGGAACACAGAAATCTGGATTTGAGTAACAATATCTCATCCTCGTCTACTCAGTTTCAACTTCTGGTGATAACAGCTTTCCAAAGCATTATTGTAAGAACTTGGGAATTTAAAACAAACCAAAAAAAAACCCCTTTACATATTAGTTAGCGTGATTTATTGTATTACTTTTGACAGTTGGTTCATCTTGTTGATTATCCTAATTAGAGTGAATGAATTACAGAAGCATTTGTAAGTAGTGAGATAATGAAGTTAAAACTCCCAGAAGTTTTAAATATTGTTGCTGCCCTTTTGTGCTATGGCAAGGCATTTTGAGGTGCCTTTTTTCTGCAGACTGGAAGTATGGAAGAGGGGCATTTGGTACAAAGGTTTTCTTTTTCCTGTGCCACTTTTCTGTTCTTGATCTCTGATCTTAGAACAAAAAACAACGAATGATGGTACGAGCAGCTGTACTGAAGATGAAAGACCCAAAGCAGATCATTCGGGACATGGAAAAATTGGATGAGATGGGTAAGTGAGAAAAACACTCGGTGTTGGATGTGGGTGTAGGTGTATAAACACAGAACATAGTTGAAAAGTTGGCTGGGAGGAAAAAATAGAATATTTTTTCCTGTTAGAATGGGCGATTCTTTGAATAATCATAGATTGATTATGATTTGAAGTGGGATTTTTTTTTTTTTTTTGAGAAGGCATCAGACATAAACACTGAGTAATGGGTATAACGATGACTTAGAATTAGTCTTAAGTCTGAAAGCTTCCTCAAAATAGGAACTGGATGTGGTTTACTTTGAAGTTGTTTCATTAATTAGGATTGTGGAGTAGGGCAACTTACCAGTCTTTGGTTTGTTTTTGCTGTCTTTGATTAGAGTTTAACCCAGTACAGCAGCCACAGCTGAATGAAAAGGTGCTAAAGGATAAACGCAAAAAGCTCCGTGAGACTTTTGAGCGCATCTTACGGCTCTATGAGAAGGAGAATCCTGACATCTATAAAGAGCTGCGCAAGTTGGAAGTGGAGTATGAGCAGAAGAGAGCACAACTCAGCCAGTATTTTGATGCTGTCAAGGTAATGTCTATGATATTTGAGGCTTGTAACTGTGGTAGTATGTAATCTTTGTTCCCTCCTTAAGTGCATTGGTTAAAAAGAAGAGATCTTTATAAGAGACCACTGTACCCCTTATAGCCTATAGTAAGTTTGTGTAGGGTCTCCAGTTAGAGCATCTCAGTGAAGACAGCACGGAGGATGTCAAGTCTGTCTTTCTCACATTGACTTCATTTAACAATAGATTACAGGGAAAAGGAAAATTTATGTTGCAGATCAATGTCGGAATCTATTTTCTGTATTAAGGCGAGAGAGGGAGTATATGACTTTGCAGTTGGTATTTCTGTGAATTTCTGCTAAATCTAGTGCTGGAAATGAGAGTTCTTTGGCATTCGTTTAAGGAACTTTCCTTGAAATTCTCCCCAACTGTATTGAAGAACATAATATTGCACAAGAGCAAGGATCTAAGATTTTCCTTTTCTGGAACATGGCAGCACTTGTGATTTGTGCCTTCTGGATATTCAGGAAGTGCAGGCATACTTCTCTGCAGCCTCTTTGCTTTGAGGATGGAAGGTCTAAAAGGGGATGAAGAAATGGCTGGGTTTTGACTGAAAGACTAAATCCTTTCATTGTCATGTGTGGTTTGTTTGATGTTGAAGGCTTTTACTGTTGACTGCTGCAGGGCAGTGTGCCCTCTTAATAGACCTTTGGCAAGTGATGGCAGCTCCTGTGTGCTGAGTGCTCCAAAAGGTGATAAGGCTGTGCAATAGCTTCAGTGGAAGTAACTCACTTTTTTCTTTTCTTTCCTTCTTTCTCCCCCCCCAGAATGCTCAGCATGTTGAAGTGGAGAGTATCCCTTTACCTGATATGCCACATGCTCCTTCCAACATCCTTATACAGGACATCCCCCTTCCTGGGGCCCAGCCACCTTCTATCCTCAAGAAGACATCAGCTTATGGGTAAGAGGAAAAAGTCACTTAGAGGGGAAGGGAAACAGGAACACTCTTATTACTGGGGAAGATTTGGGGTGAAAGCAGAGGTAATCCTGAGTAGCAGAATTTGGGAATTTTGTGGGAGTGAATAGGTTTGTGGGTGTAGTGGTGTTTTTTTTTTTTTGTTTTTTTTTTTCTGAGAGACCTTAGTCTTTCCTTACAATTACAGTTTTTTTTTTTTAAACTGACTAGTGTTCTCTACCTCCTAGCACTTGTCTTTCTGTTTATCAGTCAAATTTAAAGCCTTGCCTTTTTGTTTGAACATAAACACGCCTTAAACTATTTTTTTCATGCTGCTAGTGTATTCAGTTTAAGCTCTTAGTATACTGGTCTGTCTGGCTCTCAATTTAATACTAGTTCTTTCTGTGTTTTTTTTTTTTTCCTGAACAGTATTCTGTTTTCACTGACTTATTGGTTACTTCATTCTGTTTCTGTGGTGGGATTCAGTACTTGCTTTATTTGTTTTCTCTTCAGTTGCCTTCTGAGAACTTCTCTTTTTGTCTGATCTTCAGCAGTCATGCCTTTGTATGAGGTTGCAGACTCCTTGGGGGCACAACTGCGCTTTTTAAACATTCATGTTTCTTTATGGAAGTTTACTGTTGTAAGCAATTTGGTTTTGTTTGTGATTTTTTTTCTGGTTTTCATTTCTTGTCTTATTTCCAGACCACCAGTTCGATCCATTTCTATGCTTCCTCCTCCTGGGCTTGGTGTTCCACGTTTACCTCCTGGTAGGAAGCCCCCTGGACCTCCTCCGGGGCCACCCCCGCCTCAAGTGCTGCAGATGTATGGCCGTAAAGTGGGCTTTGCCTTGGATATGGCTCCTCGAAGGCGAGACGAAGAGATTTCTTACGGTTCTGAACCAGGTGAGGACTTTCCTATCTTTCTCTGGGTTCTCTCTTGACCTCTTTGTTTTCCGATGGATAGTACTGCTGTGAACATAGTGTGCTCTGTGTGTGGTGCACTCTGGGCAATATGAGTGTTTACACTGCTTGAAGAACTCCTTAAGTGACTTGCAGTTCTGTGGTGATTCTCATATATTTCGTAATACCTACAATTTTGTTGTTGGCTGCATTTCTAAATGCTGTATCTTGTAATTACAACTTGCAAATACTTGCCTTTTTTTCATTATGTTGCATAGATTGTTTTCCCCTGCAGTCTTAACGTGTTTTTTTCCTTTTTTTTTTTTTTTTTTTGAGAGTTTATATATATATTTGCAGGAATGCTGTCTTTTTTTTTATTCTTCTCAAAAATAGAACCCAACAAAACGAACAATAACCCCAAAACCAAATCTGAGGGTGCATTTTTATACAGTTACTGTATTTTCCATAGAAACTTCTGTGAATGGTTAGATCAGTCTTACTACATACCGGAAAGGATTGAAGTGTTTCTAGAGGGGGAAGTTGCTGGATAGAAGTGTATTAGTAAGTCGTAGATAGGAGTTGCCTTCACTTATTTACTGTGCCTATTAATCAGTTGTTAATAGGAAATCTTATGAATAGAGTCCCCAGAATACTCCTTAGGAATGTGCTAAATAGCAAAGGATTGACAATATGTTCACTCTGTTGCTAGGAAGAATTTTCTGACTTAAAATATCCTGCCAATGTACTTGGAGTTGATGCATTTCCTAATACTTTGCTTCCTGCAGGACAGCGAGGGCATGATGACGATATGTCCAGTACCAGTGAGGATGAAGGCTATCCTGAGGATATGGATCAAGACAAGCATGATGAGAGTAGTGGTGATAGTGACAGTGATAGGTCAGATGCAGACAGTGAAGGTGAGGACTTCCTGCATCGTGATAACGACAAGGAGAGGGAAGGTGGAGAAGAAAAGAAATCAGGTATGGTGTGAAGTTACTGGTTGGGCTTTGAGTTTTCAGAAGAGAAACATTACTTAACAGAGTTTATCCATTTTCCTTGCTGTGGGGTGGGGGTGGAACAAAGTAGTCTGTTTAGCCAACTAACTCTGTTCTAGCTCGCTTGAATTCCAGTTGAAGAATTTTATTAATAAATGGATTAGAAGGAAACTACCTAGAAGGAAAGTATCAGAATGTACAAGATTGAGCTGTGTCCTGACAGTTGAGTTAGCTTAAGTGTTGTGTTTTGACCCAGTAGATAGCTAAGTACAACACAGTCACTCACTCACCTCTCCACTCCCAGTGGGACGGGGAGAGAATTAGGTGAAAAATACAGTAGAACCTGTAGGCTGAGATTAAAAACAACAACAACAAAAACTGTTTACTAAGACAGAAAAAGTAAATAGAAATAGCAGTAATTATACACAAAGTGATCCACAAAGCACGAGCTCGNCTGTCTCCTGCCAGCTCCTTGTTCCCCGGCAACCCCTTCTGCTGGCAGAAGAATACAAGAAGCTGAAGAACTGAAAATGTCCTTGGTTCTGTTCAATGCTGCCAGGTGTTATCAGTTTTGTTTTTCTTCTAGAACCAAAACATAGCTTCATACCAGACACTATGAGAAAAGTAACTTCTGTTAGAATCTAAGACAATAAGGTTGCAAGCCATTTTTTCACCTAAGTGTTGAAAGGGGAAAGAACCATACAAAAATAAGCCTTAGTGCAAAATAGTGTCACTCTTCAGTGACTTGAATGGTACTTCTGCATTTCACGCTGTTAATGCTTTTGGATAATCTTTCTTGATTGTTTAAGGGATTGCAATTGATGGAGAATGCTAGGTTAGCAAAACTTGAGAAGATTGGGAAGACCACTGAACTCTTATTTAGGAGTAGCATTGTGTCAGAGTGATGTATTATCTGTACCAAGTGAAAGCCTTTCATGTATTCGATATATATTCATAATTTATATCCACTGTTTTCTTCTGCCCCCTCTGCTCTTTTTTTTAATCCATGCTTTGCTTTCCCCAGGCCATAGTGTACGGTTTGCAGACATGCCAGGGAAATCACGAAAAAAGAAAAAAAACATGAAAGAACTGACTCCGCTCCAGGCCATGATGTTACGAATGGCAGGTGGGTGATCTTGATAGATTAAGAGGAGATACAGCATTAGATTTCCAGTTAAGGTTTCTCTGGTGTACTTACTTTGTGCAATTTCTATTTTAGAGAAGTAAATACGTTACTGTCATTAAGTAAAATCTACTAAGAACGTAAGCTGTGTTTAATTTTATTTTACATTACTAGGCTAAAAATAATAGTCTATGTTTTCCACATTGAGCTGAAGTTACAGGAGCAAATCTTGGGTTTTTGGATATCCTGGGATTTTTTTTCAATTCTAAATCTTAATTTTTAAACAATTATTCAAGTGAAATACGAACCTTTTAACAAAAGGAGAGAAGTTGCAGTTGTCTGTGCTCAGCCTGTGATCTACAAGGTATAATACTTCCTAAAAATATCCTTTTTTTGAAGAAAGGTACTAACCCATCAAGTCAAAATCCTTTGTTTTAGAAAGACACTCCAGTATCTTTTTTTGGTGGGGAGTTGGGGCTGGTGAGGAGCATTGAGTTTCTTGCAAGTAGTGATTGTGTCTATTTTGGGGACTAAATAAAATCTGTTATATTTCTATTTAAAAAGGTTTATCTGCCACAAACTCAAATAGCTGCAGTTCTGGTTTGTTAACAGAAATTTCAGTTCCCACAGGAAAGCAGAACTGTCTAGAAGTTTTTTTTCCTTTTTTGTATTTTCTGTGTATTAATTCAATGTCATTAGTTTCCTTTGAGGTGAATTTTTCCTTTTTTAATTTATTTTTTCGTTCTTATTTTGTTGTCTTTGTGTTCACAGAGTTATTACTTGTGGACCAATTTTATAAATGTCTCTGTTTCCAGGTCAGGAAATTCCGGAAGAAGGAAGAGAAGTGGAAGAATATTCGGAGGAGGAGGAGGAGGATGAAGAAGACTCAGAGTCTGAAGACACATCGCAACAGCAGCAGCAGCAGCAGCAACAGCAACACAGTGAGGAAGCTCTCACAGAGACTGGGTCATCTACTGCAACCTCAACGCAGCAGCAGTCTTCACAGCCTGTTCCTCCAAATCAGATACAGGCACCTCCTATGCCTGGGCCACCTCCACTAGGGCCACCTCCAGCCCCTCCTCTGAGGCCCCCAGGACCACCCACAGGCCTTCCTCCTGGCCCTCCACCTGGTGAATATTTGATTTACTCTGGTCTGAAGGACGCAGGCTCTCAGTACTACAGATAGTATATCAGTGTCAGAGTTTTGAAGCTGCAGAGCATGTTATGTATTATGTACAGAAGGCCAGTGTGGTAATTGCTGAGACCTGTGTGGTTTCTTCCATGGTTGGTCTGTTGTTTTCTTACCAATGTCTTCCCCCCAGTTTCATCTCTGATGTGCTCTAGAGGGGGGAACCTCAAACCTCAAAGCAGCTATTTTCAATGGAGTGTAATTACTGCTTTTCAGGCCAGAAATGCAGTCTGAAGAGGCTGAAATATTCTTTAATTTCTGTTTAAATTGAGATAACCTTAGCTTAGTAGCTGTTCTCAACTGTTGCATCGACGCACGTTGAAGAGCCTTTTCTAATAAACTTGGAAAAGATGCTTATACTTGACTATAACCAAGAAACTTTCCTGGTTCTACAGCTGCTGCCTCTTTTTGAGACTTCTAGAAGATTTATTTAATTTGGCAGCTGGGTGTTATTAGAACACCTTTTAAGTTCCTGTTGAGGATTGTTAGTGTTAGCTGACGGGATTGTTACTTATCCATGAACCTAAGTTTTTCTTCCCTTCTATGTATGCTTTCAGGAGCTCCTCCTTTCCTGAGACCTCCTGGTTTACCAGGACTGCGTGGGCCTTTACCTCGACTTCTACCACCAGGGCCCCCACCTGGGCGACCACCGGGCCCTCCCCCTGGTCCCCCCCCAGGTCTGCCCCCGGGCCCTCCTCCACGTGGGCCCCCTCCTCGCCTGCCACCTCCTGCCCCACCAGGTGAAGTACTCTGCTTCAGAGCCAAATCTCTGCCTGCTTCCTCTTCCCAGCTCTCTATAATCTTGGCTGTGGTGACCAAGCCAGTATATCTCATTGGAGAAACACATTTCTTTAGACTTTAAATAGCGCCCTGCTACCAGTTTGCTTTTGTTCCTGTATCTGTGGCTAAAAATACACCCTTAGGTTCTTTCTAGTTTGCCCCGTGGTGCTGTTTCTTTTTCTGTATTATAACAAATAGTTCCATGCTGCTGTGTTTATGTTCGTAGCAAGAAATCTTTAAACTTCCACTGCATTGTTCCTGAATAGGAGATAGGGTGTTTGCGTGGTATTGTTTTTGTTTTGCTGGCTGGTCATGTGTTCATGATTCTGAAATTCCAGTGGGATAAATCATCAAGAAACTTTTTGTTCGGATTATAACTTTGAAATTTGAAGGAGAGCAATACACAGGCTCCTGTAGCTTTCCAAGTCTGTGGAGCAGTTTTTTTGTCGTAATTTTTCCTTCCACCCTCTAGATGGGAACTATCAATTGTTGTTATACTCCTGTTCTCCCCTTCTCTAAAGCCAGTGCTTCTGCATTTTGTTGACATTCCTTGGCTTTCTGAGCCTATGAATTATTTTTGTCCAAAGATTTTAGGAGTCCCAGGTGTGGAGTCATCTCACATTTTCTCTTCTTCTTACAGGTATCCCTCCACCTCGCCCGGGCATGCTGCGGCCACCTCTGGTGCCTCCGTTGGGCCCTGCCCCGCCTGGGCTGTACCCCCCAGCTCCCCTTCCAAACCCCGGTGTTCTGAGTGCTCCCCCCAGCTTGATTCAGCGCCCCAAGGCGGATGACACCAGTGCCGCCACCATTGAGAAGAAGGCCACGGCTACTATCAGTGCCAAGCCACAGATCACTAACCCCAAGGCAGAGATCACTCGCTTTGTGCCCACTGCCTTGCGAGTGCGCCGGGAAAATAAAGGGGCTTTGGCTGCCTCCCAGAGAAAACAAGATGATGAGCCTGCTCTCCCGTTAACCAAAGCTGCCCCTAAGGCTGGATCGTCTGCCCCCATCTCTGTACAGACAAAGGATGATGTGTATGAAGCCTTCATGAAGGAAATGGAAGGTCTTCTCTGACCTGCCCTAGTCAGCTTTCCTGCCCTCTGAACACAGCTCAGACCACCACAGAGGAAGAGGGAAAGGTCTTTCTGCAAGCAGTGGAAGAGCTCGCATGGCCGGGAGTAGTTCCCTACCCTCAGGTTAACTTGGCAGCATGCCGATGAGGTGCAGCCAGGTACCTTCTTTCAGAGCCACCTGGTGCAAGGAAATTGCAGTCAGTGAGGCAATGCTGCTTCCCTCGAGTCCTCCCCCATCCTTGGAGGAGGTGATGGTGCTCTGGGGAGGGGGGCATAGGAGTGGGGTGACTGCTCTGCCTGAATCCTTTCACATCCCCGTGCTCTGGTGAGGGTAGTGGAGCCAGTTTTTAAGGAGCCAGAAAAGCGTTAGCTGCATTTCATACACATATGGTTGTCCATTTTTTATTTTCTGTACTGTTCTTTTCTGTAAATATTTTATAATCCTGTTTTTTTTTTTTTTTTTAGTTGCAGTGAGATTGATCAATCATCTTTGTTCTGGGGTAGTCAGGGAGGTAATCCATTGCATATACTGTACACTGGAATTTTGCACCCTGTCCCCTTTACCGTCATCCTGATGGCTTTTTGTTGGCAGGGGAAACTTCCTTTTGTCTTGTGAAAGACAATAAACGTTCAGTGTATCAAAATACTGGCTTCCTTGTGATGTGTATCCATCTAGCACATAGGTGGAAAGGGAAGAGGTTCTGTACTGACCATGGGGTAAGATCCGGGCCTTCAGGACCTCAGAAAAGAAGAGCAAATGCTTCTTTGTAAGTAATACAGTTAGGTTTCTGCCATCTACTGAAAAAGGCTGTAAGAGATGGCTTAGAAACTTAAAAACAAGGATTTATCAGGACTTCAGTTTAAAAAAAAATAAAAATAAATAAAAAAATGAATACCAGTAGTTTTAAAACATTTTATGTACTTCTTATGAAAGGCTTCATAGCAAACCTCAGCTGTCCCCTGGGTGCTTCTTGGACGGACTGCCTTAACAAGTGGTAAACAAATCTAAGAGCTTGATGCATGAGTTCCCTCGTGTGAAATCTCTGGCTTGAAATTCTGAAGTCAGGGTTCTGAAGCTGCAGGTATTTTATAAAGAGGATGTTCCCATTTCCTGGTATGAAGAAGATCTATTTTAATGGGAATATTGTTTTAGTTTTGTTAATTATACTGACAGAGTCACTATTGCAATAATCTTACCCCTCGCAATAAATATTTGTGGTCTGTGTCAAAAGGGAATAAAGGCTCTTGGGCTCTTGTTGACAAAACCGTTTTGAGAGCAGTGAGATCAGTTGCAGAGGCAATAAGACGTTCCCTAATGAATGGCTTCTTCAGAGAGAGAACTGCGTTTTCGGAATGTTTAAGTTCAGTCGGGAACACTGAATTTGAGCGCAAGATTCCAAGATCAGTAGTTAGCTATTTTTGCAGGTGTCTTTATCCTGTTTTCAGAAAACCAAGAAGAATAAAAAAACCAAGAAGATAGGCACTGTTGTAAGTGTGGTACAGCACAGAGACGGGGAGGGCTCCGTCCCTGTCGAGGGGCTGCTACTGAGAGTCTTCAATGGCCTGAGAGTGAGTCCTCAAACAAGAGATCTATTGCTAAATGAAGATATCCAGACTCTGGAGGCTTTCTTAGAATTCAGTATTCAGTGTTCTGAGCTTAAATCCACGTTAAGGAGACAAAATTGTTGATGACCCAAACTCACACCTTGATTTTGTTCCCCTGAGTTGTGCATACAGACCTTTTTGCAATAGTTCCATTCCCAGGTCAGTGGTTAATCACAGTTGTGTCAAGAGCACCTCCGATCTTTTTGCTCCAGTGATATTTCTGGAGTGTTCTCCTTTTAGTTCAGCTTTTTAAAATACATTTTTGGTTTTATTCTTTAAAGTGAAATGAATGAACGATGACTTTGGGAGTAGCATCGTTACGGTACCCCAACCTTGGGCTTAATTATACTCCCCCTCCCCCTTTCTGGAAACAAAAAAAGAGCCCAAATTCTGGAATAGCATTTGTAAGTACAGCATGATTTGTAACATGACGCTGTCACTAGCACGGGTTCTCCTCCTTCCACCTTAGCAGCTCCGCATCCTCGCTCCAGGTTCCCGCTGGGCGCCTCTCTGGACACGTCCCGGGGGGCGGGGCCTGAGGAGAGCCCCGTTCACCCCGCGGAGCGCTGCCGGCCGCGCGCTCATTGGGCGGATTTGGATCCGCGGCGCCATTGGTCGGAGCGAGAGAGAGAGGGCCACAGCCAATCAGAAAGCGAGCCGGGCCGCGCGGGGAGGCTATAAAAGGGGCCGGGCGGGGGCGCAGCGCTGCGTGAGTTACGTCAGCGAGGGCGGTGTTCGGAGTTTGATTTCGGGAGCAGCGATGTCGGGCCGCGGGAAGCAGGGCGGGAAGGCGCGCGCCAAGGCCAAGTCGCGCTCGTCGCGGGCCGGGCTGCAGTTCCCCGTGGGCCGCGTGCACCGCCTGCTGCGCAAGGGCAACTACGCCGAGCGGGTGGGCGCCGGCGCCCCGGTCTACCTGGCGGCCGTGCTCGAGTACCTGACGGCCGAGATCCTGGAGCTGGCGGGCAACGCGGCCCGCGACAACAAGAAGACGCGCATCATCCCCCGCCACCTGCAGCTGGCCATCCGCAACGACGAGGAGCTCAACAAGCTGCTGGGCAAGGTCACCATCGCCCAGGGCGGGGTGCTGCCCAACATCCAGGCCGTGCTGCTGCCCAAGAAGACCGACAGCCACAAAGCCAAGGCCAAGTGAGCGCCGCGGAGCAGCGATCCCTCCTCACCCGCCCGCAGGAACCCAAAGGCTCTTTTCAGAGCCACCCACTTCCTCATAAAAGGAGCTGTAGATCCTAAAAATAGCTGTGGTGTCTTTGCTGTTAAAAATAAGGTGCTGATATACTCAGCACATTAGAATGAAAATTAGCTGTGACAAAGTAACCTGCTAATTGCTGACGGCATACTGAAAGAATAGTTTTGCTATTAGTTTGGTTCCACATTAGAGGAATTGCTTGACTTGTAGGGGTGAGAAAGGCAAAAGGCTGAACGCTGCTGCAAGAAGCAAACCCATCCCTGTTCCCCTGCTTTTCCAGCTTGTGCCAAGCCAAAAGCTCTGACCCATCTGGGAGCAGCGCTGGGGTCTGGGCACAGCCCCACTCACAGCCTGTGGCATTTCCCCTAGCAATGGGCATTCCAAATTATTAATTTTTAATGCGGTTTTCTCATGGCTTTGTCTGAGCTGTGGTGCCCAACCCCTGCCTGGAGCCTGAACGAGAGCTCCATGGCCCCGGACAGACTCTGGGATATGGGGAATGCTCCATGCCCCACCGCACCGGCAGTGCTGAGCACTGCCACGGAGACACCGAGACAGAAACAAAATCACTGCGCAGTGAGCGTGCGTTAGTGATAATCCACTTGAAAACATAAGCAATAACAGGAATCTAAATGTTATGTTTTAGTACCATCGACAGCTGTAAGATGAAGAGGCAGAGAGCAGCTTATAGGCGGCCTTTGGAAAAACAAAGGTGGGCAGGCAATGATGGAAACAGCACCGGGAATCAGGATGAGCATTTCCTGAGATGAGAAATGAAACGCATTTCTTCTGTGGCTTTGATGCAGGGCGTACGAGGATCCCCCCTCTCGCTGGAGGGTGACAGAGCCACGGGAGCTGATGTTTCTGACATCGTTCTGGGGTAGGAGCGGTGCAGTGCTTGGAGACCCAGTGCAGGGAGAGCCCCGTAACAGCCTGGGATGGAAAACCACCTGCAGCGCTGCCTCACTGACAGTGGCTCAGGTTTTCACCAGTCTGGACCGAAATAGAAGTGGTGCTGCCCAACAAAGCCCCAGGGTGCTGATGGTCACCAAAAGCTGCGAGGAAGCCCCGGTGCCGGCTGCTTTTTGGGGTGCTTGCAGGTACCTCTGTGGCACCGCACTGGTGCTCCGTGCCCACACGGTGTGTGCAGTGCGGGGCTGCGCTCTGCAGCCCCCGGGGCAGGGAAACTCCTCCAGGGGACTTGGGGCTGCTCCTCGCCCCGTGGCATCAGGCACTAATTTAATTTATTTTCATTATTTTTAGTGGGCTGAAGCCTTCCGGACAGGGAAGCTAATTTCTAATCCATATTCAGGGCTCGCTATGAGCCTGTGTTACTTCCTCCTCTTTGAAATCAATTTGCGATGAAAATAGCGCCCTGAATCCCTGCTGACCAGCTCAGGTTCAGAGAAGACCCTTTAAAGAACAGCTCCCCATTGCTCTGGAGGCTCGGCTGTCCCCGTCGCCGATTTTATTTAGAAGGAAAAACAAAAGTTTCTGTCTCCCGAGGTCCGTGCAGGTCCAGGACTCGGGGTTTATCGGCTCTTTTTTAGCCCACCCTTCGCCTCCTCGGAGGGAAACTCCTCCCGGGGCAGCGGCGGTCTCTCCTCTCCGCGCCGCTGCGAGCTGGGGCGATTCGGTGGCGGAAATCCTGGAAAAATCACGCTTTTTTGACTCCTAAGAAACACAAAATGAGCGGGGAGAAGGGAGCTCTGCGCCGTGCAGCGGGGCGGGCTCTGCAGCGCACCAATCACCGCGCGGCTCAGCTCTATAAATGCGAGGCCGCCGACTGCTCCAGGCCCAGAGCTTCCCTCGAGCCGACAGTCACGGCCGCCGCGATGTCGGAGACCGCTCCCGTCGCCGCGCCCGCGGTGTCCGCGGCCGCCAAGGCCGCCGCCAAGAAGACGAAGAAGGCGGCGGGCGGCGCCAAAGCCCGCAGGCCCGCGGGCCCCAGCGTCACCGAGCTGATCACCAAGGCCGTGGCCGCCTCCAAGGAGCGCAAGGGGCTCTCCCTCGCCGCGCTCAAGAAGGCGCTGGCCGCCGGCGGCTACGACGTCGAGAAGAACAACAGCCGCATCAAGCTGGGGCTCAAGAGCCTCGTCGGCAAGGGCACCCTGGTGCAGACCAAGGGCACTGGCGCCTCCGGATCCTTCAAGCTGAATAAGAAGCCAGGCGAAGTGAAGGAGAAGGCTCCCAAGAAAAAACCTGCAGCCAAGCCCAGGAAGCCAGCAGCCAAGAAGCCTGCCAGCACTGCCAAGAAGCCTAAGAAGGCAGCGGCTGTGAAGAAGAGCCCCAAGAAAGCCAAGAAGCCGGCGGCTGCTGCCACCAAGAAGGCGGCCAAGAGCCCCAAGAAGGCGGCTAAGGCTGGGCGTCCCAAGAAGGCAGCCAAGAGCCCAGCCAAGGCGAAGGCTGTGAAGCCCAAAGCAGCCAAGCCCAAGGCGGCAAAGCCCAAGGCAGCCAAGGCAAAGAAGGCAGCCCCCAAGAAGAAGTAAGAAATTGGAGACTGCTCATTCAAACAAACCCAAAGGCTCTTTTAAGAGCCACCCACTTATTCTCAGAAAGAGCTGGAACGCTACGGCTGCCGCAGCAGCAAGACCTAAATCAGTGCAAGCTGCTTCGGTAGAAGCGGTTGGGGAGATGGGAATTTAGGTGAGCGCTGGCTGCAACCTGCAGGGGAGATAAAGACGCCCTTCCCCTTTAAGGCAGCTCTACGTCTAATTTGGGAGACGCGGCGCTGCCCCGCCCCACCGAGAGGCGCCGCCAGCCCCGCGCCCCGGCTCCGGGCGCCCGATGGGGGAAGGGAAAAGGACGCGCTGCGACGTACGGAACGGAGACGGGTGCAGGGGCTGCTTTCCAAAGCTTTGTTAGGGAAGGAAACGGGTGGGAATAAAGCTTTTATTTTACGAGTGAATATCTGTAGTGCATATAACGCCAACTTTAACAGCAAGGATTATCTTCTTGAGATGCAATTTAAGAGGAAATAAAATATCCTAGAGCGTAATTGTCGCAGGGATCCAGACCAAACCGGAGGAGCACTCGCCTGCCCGCGGAGCCCTGGGGCTGGTGGGCAGCGGAGCAGGGGCAGCCTGAGCCGCGCTCATCGCCAACAGCGCCGTTACCGAGCAGTGGGCCCGTGTGTGCCGTCACTGCCTGCCAGGAGCTCAGAGCTGAAAACAGCGCAAAGCTGAGCGATCGTGTCGTTATCTACAATAGCTGAGAAAGATGCTTTGCAGCTACCTGCAATCCAAGAACCTCTGAAACCTAATGTAACACAGCCCTTTTACTTGAGAAAATTGGTGGCTCTGAAAAGAGCCTTTGGGTTCGAAAGGAGGATCTGCGCCTCTACTTGGAGCTGGTGTACTTGGTGACGGCCTTGGTGCCCTCGGAGACGGCGTGCTTGGCCAGCTCGCCAGGCAGCAGCAGCCGCACGGCCGTCTGGATCTCCCGCGAGGTGATGGTCGAGCGCTTGTTGTAGTGCGCCAGGCGCGACGCCTCGCCGGCGATGCGCTCGAAGATGTCGTTGACAAAGGAGTTCATGATGCCCATGGCCTTGGACGAGATACCCGTGTCGGGGTGCACCTGCTTCAGCACCTTGTACACGTAGATGGAGTAGCTCTCCTTGCGGCTCTTCTTGCGCTTCTTGTCGCCCTTCTTCTGGGTCTTGGTGACCGCCTTCTTGGAGCCCTTCTTCGGGGCGGGCGCAGACTTGGCCGGCTCAGGCATTGCGACCACTCTCAGATCCGTGCGGCGCAGCGGAATGCCGGCGGCTGGCACTGTCCGGCTATTTATAGCGGCCGTATGCAAATGAGCGGCATTCATTATCGACGTTACGATTGGATAGTGGAGCTTGTGACGTCTCGCACTGTGCGAACAGCTCTTTAATTGGTCCACTGCAAGTCCCATGCTGCTATTGGTTAGTCGTTCAGATTCCGTCAACCAATCACAGACAGCCCTTTCAATCCCACTCCGACGAAGCTCGGCCTCGGAGCTCAGGAGATCCCCGCCCGCGGGTCTCGGCCGCGGGTACACGCAGAAAGCAGCAGCCGCGTCTGGGGCAGAGCATACTAAAAGAAACCAACCCTGGGAGAAAGCTGCAAGACTTTTCGCTATTTTTTTTCCTTCACAATGAAGTATACCAGAATACTTCATTCAGTAGCCTGCGTTTGTAACAGCCATAAACACAACCTGAAACAATATACAGGCTCTGGGAAAGTCATTGGTGCATCATTGGTGAGCATCACATAGGGAGAAAGTGCTCATTTAATTTCAAATTTGAATAACATTGACTTTTTTTTTGCAATTATAATAAATAATGGATTAATTTGTTTTGAAAACAAATTCCTAGTAATGAGAATTAAATTTGGATTTATAAGTGAGTTTTGAATTTAACATGAATTGGGAAATCGAGCTCTTTTCTTGTTGGGCTCGCTTTGTTGCCCAGGAGAAAAATACAACTGTTTAAGTAGACTGAAATTATTTAATGATATACAGAGTTCTGATGTGCTTGTATACAGCTTATGATAGAAAAGGTGTTCTGTGATGCAGTTTTATCCTGTATGTTTGGAAAAGGGGTGTTTTTGATATATTTTTTTAGTGAAATTTTTATGTAGCACTGCTGTAAATTACAAGTAGACATTAATTCACCAATATGTTAGAGGGCTGCAATGCACTTTGAAATGAATGAAGTCAATTGTTGGTTGGGTGGAACTGGGAGTACCAAACGTAGCACATAGCAGTGCTATAATAATGCTTTTTCCTTTTGGAACCCTTAAGGCCATTCGCAGCATGGACTTCCGTGGTATCACATGAGATGGTTGGCACAGGTCTATGGGAGAGACCTATCTGGCAAACCTAAATAGGGACTAAAAAGAATGAAACTGCCAAAACCACGACAAATCCATACTGAGCAGGAATGCTGGAGAACCCTGGGTCTGCTGGGGGAGATCGAAATGAGGGAGGCAGTAACGGGGCCGGGACGCAGAAGAAGCGCCCAGCGAGGACGGGCGGCGGAGGCACAGCCACCCGGGAACGTCATCGCACCGCCCGCCTCTCCCCCTCCCGGCCCCGCGGAGAGGAGCGGGGAAGGCCCCGCCCCCATCGCAGCCCCGCCGCAGTCCTCAAACAGGTCCGACCGACCGCCATATAGCGCCGCGCGGCGGCCCCTTCCCGCCACTCGCTGAGGAAGCAGAGCGGGGTGCAGCCATGTCTGGCAGAGGCAAAGGCGGGAAGGGGCTCGGCAAGGGTGGCGCCAAGCGCCACCGCAAGGTGCTGCGCGACAACATCCAGGGCATCACCAAGCCGGCCATCCGACGCCTGGCGCGCCGTGGCGGCGTCAAGCGCATCTCGGGCCTCATCTACGAGGAGACGCGCGGCGTGCTCAAGGTCTTCCTGGAGAACGTCATCCGCGACGCCGTCACCTACACCGAGCACGCCAAGAGGAA
>WBMW01000292.1:0-11505 GCA_013396635.1 Penelope pileata | reverse complement strand
TTTTTTTTTTTTTTTTTCTGTGTTAAGAAAAAGTGAATAAGAGAGACTTTTCTTCTTTCTCCCTTTCGGCACCAGTGCCTGACCCACTTGCTTGGGACTGTGGGAGGGCTGCGAATGGGAAAGAACTAGAGAAATTTCCTACAGACTATGTGGGAGCTACTGAGATTAATAAACATGAAAGGTGCAGAACTGTGTTATTGTTTCCACTGAACATTTCTCCCTCCTCTCTTTTCTAAAACTGTAACCTAAAATGATGATGCTGAAGAGCCTTAATAATGGAAAGAGTTTTTAAAACATGAAGACTAAAAGTGAATTAAAAAAGAAATCCAATGAAACTTAAAACAAAAGCTGAAATACATTCCCGTATCATTTTTACTTTCCAGACTTTTTGATGACTCAGATCTTTTGATTTCAATATTGCTCTTTCAGACTGAAAGAAATATATACTTACCACTGCCATAGTAAAATTTTTTAATGTTTGTGCTGATAAAGAAAAAAAGGAAGATCCCAACGACATCCAAAAGTCTCTTCTCAATGCCCGTAACTGTGGTTAATCTCATTGTAAGTGCGAGGAATATTTTTTGTGCTGGGAAGTAAAATTCATTTCATAGAATCATAGAATGGTTCAGGTTGGAAGGGACCTTAGAGATCATCTTGTTCCAACCCCCCTGCCATGGGCAAGGACACCTCCCACTAGACCAGGTTGCCCAAAGCCCCATCCAGCCTGGCCTTGAACACTTCCAGGGAGGGGGCATCCACAACTTCTCTAGGCAACCTGTTCCAGTGTCTCACCATCCTCACAGTGAAGAATTTCCTCCTTATATCTAGTCTAAATCTACCCTCTGTCAGTTTATAACCATTACCCCTTGTCCTGTCACTACCTGTCCTTGTAAAAAGCCCCTCCCCAGCTTTCCTGTAGGCCCCTTCAGGTACTGGAAGGCTGCTATCAGGTCCCCCCGCAGCCTTCTCTTCTCCAGGCTGAAGAGTCCGAACCCTCAGCCTGTCCTCGTAGGGGAGGTGCTCCAGCCCTCTGATCATCCTCGTGGCCCTCCTCTGGACCCGCTCCAACAGCTCCACATCCTTCTTGTGTTGGGGGCCCCAGAACTGGACACAATACTCCAGGTGAGGTCTCACGAGAGCAGAGCAGAGGGGCAGAATCCCCTCCCTCGACCTGCTGGCCACGCTTCTCTTGATGCAGCCCAGGATGCGGTTGGCCTTCCGGGCTGCAAGCGCACACTGCCGGCTCATGTTGAGCTTCTCATCAACACACATCCCCAAATCCTTCTCCTCAGGGCTACTCTCAAGCCATTCTCCACCCAGCCTGTATGTGTGCTTGGGATTGCCCCGATCCAGGTACAGGACCTTGCACGTAGTTTCTATAAATCTGCCCTATCCCTAAAAGTTAGCAAAATTAGAATGCAGTCCTGTACTTTGCTATTAATTAACCATTAAAGACAGTGTAATTCCTGTATTAATTGGAATATATTTAGCAAGCAGATAGAAGATTCTTGTGAGAATGTTCTAAAGTATCTTTGATTCCCCAAAAATATCGAGGTACGGTGCCAGCACGAGGCTATCACTCCCCCCCAGAACCATCCCCAGATGGGAACAGAGCATTCCCTTCCCCTGGCAGGGTTCCTGAGGCTCTGCTTTACTCACAGTGGGCACATAGAGGTAAAGGTGTGACATACATATATGTGCGTGTGAGCTGGAGAAAAAAAAACCTATCACGTTCTAATCCCCACAAAGGAAACTGTATAGAACGGTTTAAAAGACCTTTTCCACGTGGGTTAAGGATTCCCGTCCCTCAGATTCTCAAGGAACGTGCAGCATTTGGCGACAGGAAGAAGCTGAAGGACGAATTGGAACGGGCCGACAGGACCGATACACCCGAGACGATTCTGTCCGGACGGGCACTGCTGCGCTGTTTTCAAGCAACACGAGAGGCGTCCGAACCTGGGGAGCGCGGGCGGGGGGCGGGGCGGCGGCGCGGAGCGCGACCCCGGATTGGCCGGATTTTGCCGCAGACCCCGCGGCAGCGGCGGGGAACGGGACGGGGCCGGGGGCGCCCAACCCCGAAACGCAGCGCAGCGGCCCCCCGCCAGCCCGCGGCCGAGCCCCGGAACCATCGCCCGCGCCGGGAGCGAGGAGAACGCGGGCACGGAGGGAAGCGGGCGGCAGCGCGAGCCCAGCACGGAAAGAGCGCAGCGGGACCCGCCTCTCGCGGCGGGAGGCAGAGACCTGGGGCGCGCCCCGGGGTAGCGCCGGGCAGAGGCCGCCCATCCGCCCCGCGGGCGGCTCGCGCTGAGGCGCGCGGGGGAAGGGGCGGGGAGTGCAGCCGAGCCCCGCCCCCTTCCGCGCGCTGCAGTCCTCAACCAGGTCCGACCGACCGCCATATAGCGCCCCTCCGCGGGGCTGGCGGCGTGCAGTGCGGGCTGCGGGGAGAGCGTGATCATGTCTGGCAGAGGCAAGGGCGGGAAGGGGCTCGGCAAGGGTGGCGCTAAGCGCCACCGCAAGGTGCTGCGCGACAACATCCAGGGCATCACCAAGCCGGCCATCCGACGCCTGGCGCGCCGCGGCGGCGTCAAGCGCATCTCGGGCCTCATCTACGAGGAGACGCGCGGCGTGCTCAAGGTCTTCCTGGAGAACGTCATCCGCGACGCCGTCACCTACACCGAGCACGCCAAGAGGAAGACGGTCACGGCCATGGACGTGGTGTATGCGCTCAAGCGCCAGGGACGCACCCTCTACGGCTTCGGCGGCTGAACTCCTTTTGTGAACCTCAACGCTGTTAAACACCAAGGCTCTTTTCAGAGCCACCCACACATTCACAACGAGAGCTGTTGATTGCTAGTCTCAGGACGGTCACTGTCCTTGAAGCGTTCAAGAAAACGCAACTAATGTATCCAAGCTACTTCTCACGTTTATAAGTGATACAAATACAAAACTGTTGACACTGTTACAAACAGCATTAAAAGCATCACAAATACGTTGCATTCATGAACGCCGTTTGCTAAATTCAGGTGTTTAATTTCCTAAGTAAAAAAGCCCAGATTTTTGCATGAACCTGAATAAACTTCACTAGTTAAAGCGGCACCGACATACCGCCTACAGAGCGCGGTTGTGTAGGAACATTGTGAGAGCCGTGACGGTGCCAAGGCGGAAGTGCCTGTAATTACGTACCTAATTTTTCCGCCAATAGGAAAGGAAGGATTGCAATCCTCTAATTTGCATAACGCCCTTATAAATAGGGGGGCAGGCGCCATTTTCGATGTTGTTGAGTTGCGGTGAAGAGCTTGGAAAAGAAAGTTTTAAGGATGCCCGAGCCGGCCAAATCCGCTCCAGCGCCGAAGAAAGGCTCAAAGAAAGCCGTCACCAAGACCCAGAAGAAGGGCGACAAGAAAAGAAAGAGAGCGAGGAAGGAGAGCTACTCCATCTACGTGTACAAGGTGCTGAAGCAGGTGCACCCCGACACAGGCATCTCTTCTAAAGCCATGAGCATCATGAATTCTTTCGTCAACGACATCTTCGAGCGCATCGCCGGCGAGGCGTCGCGCCTGGCGCACTACAACAAGCGCTCGACCATCACCTCGCGGGAGATCCAGACGGCCGTGCGGCTGCTGCTGCCCGGCGAGCTGGCCAAGCACGCCGTCTCCGAGGGCACCAAGGCTGTCACCAAGTACACCAGCTCCAAGTAGGAAGGCTCTCAACTACAACCCAAACGGCTCTTTTCAGAGCCCCCACCTTTTCTATAAAAGGGCTGCAATTGCTATTCCTCATAACTGATAAAAGCTGAACATTATGAAACAAACTCAAGGTGGCTAAAGATTTTCTTTTTATATAGATGATTTAGTAATCAACAGCTCTCGTTGTGAATGTGTGGGTGGCTCTGAAAAGAGCCTTGGTGTTTAACAGCGTTGAGGTTCACAAAGGGAGTTCAGCCGCCGAAGCCGTAGAGGGTGCGTCCCTGGCGCTTGAGCGCATACACCACGTCCATGGCCGTGACCGTCTTCCTCTTGGCGTGCTCGGTGTAGGTGACGGCGTCGCGGATGACGTTCTCCAGGAAGACCTTGAGCACGCCGCGCGTCTCCTCGTAGATGAGGCCCGAGATGCGCTTGACGCCGCCGCGGCGCGCCAGGCGTCGGATGGCCGGCTTGGTGATGCCCTGGATGTTGTCGCGCAGCACCTTGCGGTGGCGCTTAGCGCCGCCCTTGCCAAGCCCCTTCCCGCCCTTGCCTCTACCAGACATGATCACGCTCTCCCCGCAGCCCGCACTGCACGCCGCCAGCCCCGCGGAGGGGCGCTATATGGCGGTCGGTCGGACCTGGTTGAGGACTGCGGCGCGCGGAAGGGGGCGGGGCTCGGCCGTACTCCCCGCCCCTTCCCCCGCGCGCCTCAGCGCGAGCCGCCCGCGGGGCGGATGGGCGGCCTCTGCCCGGCGCTACCCCGGGGCGCGCCCCAGGTCTCTGCCTCCCGCCGCGAGAGGCGGGTCCCGCTGCGCTCTTTCCGTGCTGGGCTCGCGCTGCCGCCCGCTTCCCTCCGTGCCCGCGTTCTCCTCGCTCCCGGCGCGGGCGATGGTTCCGGGGCTCGGCCGCGGGCTGGCGGGGGGCCGCTGCGCTGCGTTTCGGGGTTGGGCGCCCCCGGCCCCGTCCCGTTCCCCGCCGCTGCCGCGGGGTCTGCGGCAAAATCCGGCCAATCCGGGGTCGCGCTCCGCGCCGCCGCCCCGCCCCTCGCCCGTCCCCGCTTCCGCTCGTCGGGAGCGCTCCCAGGGACGGCTCCACGGCCGCGCTCTTTGTTCGCTTCAGCAGTGGCGGTTTCGCATTTCCTTTGTCTCCTCGCATCCTCCGCTCTCAGCATCACCGCCGTCCTCCGCGCAGCCCCACAGGCAGCGCCCTGAGCGCGTCGTGTCCAGGCGGGGTGGGGCGGGAGGAAGCTGGGAGCGCGGCCCTGCGCGATCCGAGGCGCGTCCGCGGGGTGCCCGGTGCGAAGTGCGCGGCCCTGAGGCTCGGACGGGGGCAGCTCCGGCACCCATCTCCCTTCTGCTGCCCCAGCACCCGCGGGCATCGCAGGTCGCTGTGGCACACAGGGCGAGAGGGGTCTCAGAGGGTCTCTGCTGCTCACATGCAGCTGGAGAGAAGCAAAAGGCGTGGGACAAACGTTGTCGGAAAATGTCTGTGTGACACGTATAAAAGGAATGATAACCAAATGGTTTTCCTTCAAATAATACACTTGGTGCACACGTGCTTCTTACTGCATGTGTGTTGGACAATATTCCAGGGGAGGTGAATTAATAGGGAAAAGCTTAGGAGCCCATAATTTAAAACGTGCCGTCAAATGTGATTTTACACAGCCAAAAACGGTGGCTGTAACACTTGTCATTTGTTTCCACTATTGGTGTTTTGTGCTCAAACATCTCCACCTTTGAAAACGATTGAATTCCTTTTACATTTGTACAGATGTTAACGTAGTTTAATTCCTGAGCTGAATTTGAAGAGTTTGGGCCACATCTCCAGTATTTTTCTTTGGCAGAATGTATTCCTTAATTCAGGGGATAACGTGATAGTGGTTTTCACGTTTCAATTTACAGGTATCCAAAACAGCACAAGTCTTTTCTATGTTTATACTTATTATAACAACTTGAATTTCCATTTTAATTAAATCATTTAAATAAACTGAAGGAATTGCCTATCAAATACATACAAGCAGAACTGGTAAAAGCAGCTGTGATGCTGATGGTGCTCGCTCTGGGGCCGCACAGGACAGCCTCCAGCTGTCCATGCAGCTCCTGCAGAGCTGCTGCCCGCAGTTCCCATGTGCCTGCAACATCTGCTCGGTTCCTCGTACCTGAAGCCCTGCGTCCAGACTCCTTCCTCGAGGCACTGGAGTCAGAACGTTACAAACCACTGTCTGAATACACAAGGAATCCTAAAGGAATTTTGGGAAACATTTTCTTCTTGCAAAATTGTTTCTTCATAACTCTTCCTAAGCGTGATTGTGTAGCTTTTCCCTCCAGCAGTACTTGGAAAATCATTTTCCAAAGTGCCCTGGCAGAATGCAGTGGCACAGAGGCTGAGAGCAGTGGCTACAGATTAATTGTTGCAAAGCCCTTTCCCCAGTGTGGAGCTCATTTGAAATACTCTAATAATGGGACTAATATTAGAGTATTAGACACAGGTGTTTTCACAGTGTTTCTGTTAGTGATACCATCAGCTCGCTCACAGAGCTGCAGCTCTCCTTCGGAACACTTAAAGGAGAAAGAAAAACTCCTTGCTTGGTACAATTCCTAACGGAGTTGCTTTTACTGGGGCCTGGGAACAGTAAGCGTAATGTGGATCAAAGCTCAGGATCTAACCCTCAGGTTACAGTAACTGCATTTTCCTCCTAAGTTTGGACACTGTATTAGGAGTAAAATGAGAAAGGAAACATTTGCAAAACTGTTCCTTTAAAAATTCTTTAAGAAAAAAAAAAAGAATCTGCAACTTCTCAGTTGTCCTTTACTGAAGACAGAAGTCCTATTTTCTCATTAAAATACAACGTGAAAAATATATTTGTTTACTGCATTAGGCAACATCTCAGCATGTCTGCACAAGAAATTACAACACTGGTAAAAAAAATCAGCACAGTGTATAATATACAACTGCAAATTATTCTTACTTTTCTTGAGAGCTTAAATGGTAATTTATATCTATGTTCATACCTACTACAACTGGAATAATGCAAACTGAAGACATGCAAGTTTTTTTTGTTGTTGTTGGTTTTTTTAGAGGGCTTTATTCCTTATGTCAAAAATTAAGGTGAAAAATGATTCAAAATTCTTTATTTTTAATTTTTAAACAATGCAGTTCTAAGACTTGATGTATAGACTGATGGTACTGAATTACTCCTGAACAAAACTCTAACCTACAATGTCTGGCAAAGTAAGAAGAGAGAACAATGCAGCTAAATAAGGCACCCTAGGACAAGGATTTCCTCTTTGCCTGAAAGCCACCAGTCTTTAATGATTGAAGGCTTGCCCCATGACATAGCCACCTTACCTTAGAATTGCCTGAGCTACAGAACACTCAGATCTGAGGCCCCAGCATTCAGGATTCATCACGGCACAGCCCCCAGCAGCCAGGAATGAAAACAAGGAATGCCAGGATGTGGACATAAGTGTCCCAGAGGGTGAAACTCCAGTTGCATAAGCAAGCAGAGCATTCAGTGAAATACATTGTGAGACTGCAAAGAAAGATCATGAATTCTGCATGATGCATTGGGCTTACCCCACTCTCAGAGGGGCAGGGGCCCTCTCCAGTGGTGCCAACTGGTTGCCATGGGCAGGACTTTGTGCCATCTCACCCCTGGATACAGACACCCCCAGGCTGTCTGTGGCATTCCTGTGCTCTGGTGCTGGTATTGCAGCCCTCAAACACAGAGATACGCAGAGATCTGTCCTGGAGACTCAATATAAGGGACATGTGACTGGTAAAATAATTTGTATGCCATTCAGTTCTTCAAGAGGTGGAGGTAAGTGCCTGGAGATACTTAGCTGCAGCTAATTAGGGTCAGTAAAACAGCCTCATGAGAACACCACAACTTTAAATTCACCCACTTGCAAACAAAGCCTCAGGCACAGGTGACATCATGGTACAGGAGGAGCTGGCTGCTCCAGGCAGCTCTTTACACTGTGCCTGCACCGTGTCCCACCTCAGCCACGGGACAGCCCCTGCCTAGAGAGCTGCAGCAGCGGTGCAGGTGTGGGGGATGCCTTGCTCAAGGCATTTTCTTCTTCCCAAGCACTCCTCCTCCTCCTCAGGGGATGCACAGGGCAGAAGAGCTACACAGGTGACAGCTGTGGCCTCACTGAGGTCCCAGGCAGCTTCAGCATAACAGCAGTGAACCAAAGCTGCTTTAGCACTGTGCTGTTGGGCAATGCTTGTGTCTGAAAGCCATAGGGTTCATATAACACTGCTCAGCTTAACTGATGTGACAGAGGAATACCTAGGCACACTTAAAAGGCCAAAATATTTGATAACCCTGCTCAGAACAAACGTATCGGTGCTGCAGTTTTCCTGAATGGGAAGATGCTATGGTTCGTGCCTTGTTGTGCCAGCCTGAGTAGTTAAGGATCCAGAGCAAAATAAGCTGTTCCCCCTAAAGCATTTTTATTTACATATCAAAATAAAGCTCAGGCACAGAAAAGCTTTCCAATGTTAAGACCAGAAGCCTATGCCATGTTTTTGTTCATCTTAAGTTATGTGGATTTGGGGCATTCAACTATTTCCTTACATTGTACAGCTGCTTTTCCCCATCTCGTAGCTAACTCCTTTTATTTCAGACCATAAAGCTGCGATACAGTTTAAGTAGTCATTATAGTTAAACAGATGAAATATTAAGAAACAAATATTTGACTATTTCCTGTTACAAGTAAAATACGAATACAGAACTGCAAATACCATTCCAGCTTATCTTCAGTAAAAACAATGAGTTATAAAGGAAATAGTTGACCCCTCAGCTAGAAACCAGAATACACTGTTAAAAGAACTTTGAAAACAAAAGCAGCATAAAAGCCCTTGACACCAAGGCACTTCCATAGAAAAAGCAACTCAACTCTTTCTTGAGAAAGTGGGTGGCTCTGAAAAGAGCCTTTGGGTTGCATTGTGTTTTGAAAATTCTAAGCGGCTTTGCTGGCTGAGCTTATTTGCTCTTGGCCTTATGACTCTCANGGACCTTCCCGCCCTGCTTCCCGCGGCCCGACATGGTTCTGCCGCTAACAAAAAGCTACCGACAACGCCACGCAGAAACGAACCCTATAGAACTCATACTGACGCACGGCCCCTTCCCCTTTTATCCCTTCCCAGGGCGGGATTGGTGCGTGGTGATAGGCTGGGAAGCACCATTGTGAGAACAACCAATGAGAGAGAGGATCTTGTTGTAACCAGTCAGAGACAAAGGTGCACCCCCTTGCGGAAAGGACGAATCGCATCGCGCGAATTGGAGCCGCCTCATTTGCATAAGATCTCTATAAATAGGGCGGTCCGCAGCCATTTTAGCTGCAGTTCCCATCGTGTTGTGGTGGTAGGAGCGGTGTTAAAATGCCCGAGCCGGCCAAGTCTGCGCCCGCCCCGAAGAAGGGCTCCAAGAAGGCGGTCACCAAGACCCAGAAGAAGGGCGACAAGAAGCGCAAGAAGAGCCGCAAGGAGAGCTACTCCATCTACGTGTACAAGGTGCTGAAGCAGGTGCACCCCGACACGGGCATCTCGTCCAAGGCCATGGGCATCATGAACTCCTTTGTCAACGACATCTTCGAGCGCATCGCCGGCGAGGCGTCGCGCCTGGCGCACTACAACAAGCGCTCGACCATCACCTCGCGGGAGATCCAGACGGCCGTGCGGCTGCTGCTGCCCGGCGAGCTGGCCAAGCACGCCGTCTCCGAGGGCACCAAGGCCGTCACCAAGTACACCAGCTCCAAGTAGAGGGGCGGATCTTCCTTTCGAACCCAAAGGCTCTTTTCAGAGCCACCCACATATTCCCTGAAAGAGCTTTAACACAGTGTCTGTCGCTGCTTTCTTAGTTTAAAAGCTGAGTTAAGATACAGTGAAAACTGGAAGTAATTTCTGCTTTAACCCCTTATCAGTGCTTGCACTGATTAAAGATCAGTCTCTCGAGTCAGTGATCANGTGACCTTGCCCAGCAGCTTGTTGAGCTCCTCGTCGTTGCGGATGGCCAGCTGCAGGTGGCGGGGGATGATGCGCGTCTTCTTGTTGTCGCGGGCCGCGTTGCCCGCCAGCTCCAGGATCTCGGCCGTCAGGTACTCGAGCACAGCCGCCAGGTAGACAGGCGCTCCAGCCCCCACCCGTTCCGCATAATTACCTTTCCGCAGCAGGCGGTGCACGCGGCCGACGGGGAACTGCAGCCCGGCCCGTGATGAGCGCGACTTGGCCTTAGCTCGGACCTTCCCGCCCTGCTTCCCGCGGCCCGACATGGTTCTGCCGCTAACAAAAAGCTNATCTACGTGTACAAGGTGCTGAAGCAGGTGCACCCCGACACGGGCATCTCGTCCAAGGCCATGGGCATCATGAACTCCTTTGTCAACGACATCTTCGAGCGCATCGCCGGCGAGGCGTCGCGCCTGGCGCACTACAACAAGCGCTCGACCATCACCTCGCGGGAGATCCAGACGGCCGTGCGGCTGCTGCTGCCCGGCGAGCTGGCCAAGCACGCCGTCTCCGAGGGCACCAAGGCCGTCACCAAGTACACCAGCTCCAAGTAGAGGGGCGGATCTTCCTTTCGAACCCAAAGGCTCTTTTCAGAGCCACCCACATATTCCCTGAAAGAGCTTTAACACAGTGTCTGTCGCTGCTTTCTTAGTTTAAAAGCTGAGTTAAGATACAGTGAAAACTGGAAGTAATTTCTGCTTTAACCCCTTATCAGTGCTTGCACTGATTAAAGATCAGTCTCTCGAGTCAGTGATCAATGTTTTGCAGCTTCAGTTCATTTAAGATGCAATGATTAAATCACTGTAAATGGAAAGTGTAATAATAATACATTGTCCGATAAACATAAGGAGTGGATGTAATACACTAATACAAAACTTTGCTCTTAAAGAAAAAACTCATCTCTTAATTGCCACATTAACACATTCACTAGACGCGAAAAAAACATGCATGATCTTTGCACACACCGTGCAAATCAATCTTAACGATTCCTGCAGACTTAAATTTCTCGTGCTGTATGAGAGGACAGGAGATAGCCCTGAGAACAATGACACGAACCCGAGAGGAGGGGCCGTGGGGTCGGGCGCGTTCGGGGCAGAGCAGCGGGGACGCGCGGACCCGCGCCGGCTCCGTGGCGGCGCTCGGCGCCCCGCTCTCAGAGCGCGCTTTTCGAATCTTCCCAACCATCCAATGGGCGGCTGCGGCCTCTCCCGACAGCCAATCAGAAGAGGCCTCCGGGCGGCTACGCGCCGCTCCGCCCGAGCGCTGCGTTCCGTCCGGCAGCCGCCGCGGACAGAGCGGCCCCGGCGGCAGCGGAGCGGAGGGGGCCGGGGCCACCCGCCCCACCCCGGCACTTGGCGGCTCTGCGAAGCCGCGCGGGGTTTAAGGCGCGCCCCGCCGAGCAAGAAGGTCATTGCCAAGGACGCGGAGGAGCCGTGCTGAGAGCTGGCAGCGGCGGTCCCTAAGAGGCGTGGCCGTCGCGCCCGGGCTGTCAGGACCGCATTGTCTGAGTTAAAGCACCGAGAGAGACCTGCGTGCCCCGGAGCGATACCCGCCCTAGCGGCCCATTTAACTCACGCTCCTGCCGTGCTCAGAAAAAGCCTTTAGAAAGCGTTTTCCCAGGGACGCGAACTTTATTTTTCCGAGCCCTCGCGTAACCGCTTCGGGCATCTCAGCGTCCCGCTCCCTCCTCGGACGAACGTCCCATCCCGCACAGGTAACGGCGGGGGAAGAGCTACCCCCCTGGCACGGAGTGATCGAGTGTCTCAGCTCTTTTTCGGACAGCCGTGGGTGGCTCTTAAAAGAGCCG
>WBMW01000288.1:31593-41936 GCA_013396635.1 Penelope pileata | reverse complement strand
CCCCACCCTGACCCCCAAATCCAACACCCCCAAATCCTCACTGCTGCAGCCCAAATGTTTCCCAATCCAAACACATCCCAAAATCCTCATCTCTAACCCCAAAGCCTTCCTGATTTCCCCCAAATCCCCCAACACTCCCATGGGTTCCCCAAATCCTCCCTAATCCCCTCCAAACCCCACCACCACCCCCACGGGACCCATACTGCACAGGCGTGTCCTTAGCATGTGCCCCCGCTGTGCACGCGTGTCCTTGGCGTGTGCTCCCCAAGGCACGCTCTGCTCCACAGCCCAAACCAGCCCCCATCCCACAGCGGTTTTGGGGCAGGATTCCCATTTCTGCCCTATTTTCTGGAGGAGGATTTCCATTTCTGGAAGGTTTCATCTTCCTTTTTGGGGTGGATTCCCATTTCTGGAGGATGTTCTGCCATAGTTTTGGGAGGAGGATTTCCATTTCTGGAAGGTTTCATCTTCCTTTTTGGGGTGGATTCCCATTTCTGGAGGATGTTCTGCCATAGTTTTGGGAGGAGGATTTCCATTTCTGGAAGGTTTCATCTTCCTTTTTGAGGACAATTCCCATTTCTGGAGGATTTCATTCTGTATTTTGGGACAGGATTCCCACTTCTGGAAATATTTATGCTGCTTTTTTTATGGAAAAATGCTGTTTCTGGAGAGTCTTGTTCTGTTGGGAAGGAGTCCTTCTGCTTCTGGAGCGTTTAATCCTTTTTTTGAGGGAGGATTGCTGCTTCTGGAGGATTTTATTCTGATTTGGGGTCGGAAAATTCCCGTTCTGGAGTATTTTATCCCGCATTTTGGACAGGATTCCCATTTCTCGAAAGTCTTGCCCTGCCTTTTGGGGCAGGATTCCCCGTTCTGGGAGGTTTTAGCAGTCCTTTGTCTCACTCCAGCACAAGCAGCCCTTTGGCTCAGGGTTTTGCTGGTAGTGGCATTGCAAGACCCACGAAGATCCCTCAGCACCCAGCGCTGAAATCGGGGCTGAAGGTCACTGACACAGCGGTGAGCTCACCCCGATCCTATCTGCTCTTTGTTTTAATTAGCACAAAGGTTAATTACCCGTCAAGACACAGCTTGCCAGTGCTCACACCCAGGACGTGGATTTAAACAGCAGAGTTTGGGTTGTTGGTTGGTTTTTGTTTGTTTGTTTGGTGACAAGGGAAAAGCGCATTTTTAGGGCGGTTTGCAACAGCGCAGCGGGGTTGTGGGGTTTGCAAGAAAATGGGTGAAGAAAAGGAAGTTTGGAGTGGGAGGGGTGGGCCTGGGAGCACCAGAAAATGGGAAGGGCAGAACTTCCCCTCCTCACAACAAAAGGGGAAATGCTGCGGATTTGGGGCGGGTGAGGGAGTTTTTGGGGCTGGATGGATGGAGACTTTGGGGGCTGGATGGAGATTGTAGGGCTGAATGGGGTTTGTGGGATGGATGGAAATATTGGGGCTGGATGGAAGTTTTGGGGTTGAGCAGAGGTTTTGGGGGTGGATGGAGTTTTGGGGGGCTGAACGGAGCTTTCTGGGGTTGATGGGGGCTTTCAGGAGGCTGAATAGAGATTTTGGGGCTGGATGGTGGATTTGGGGCTGGATTAAGGATTTGGGGACGAGCTGGAGATTTTGGGTCTGGATGGAGATCTTTGGGATGAACAGAAATACTGGGGGTGAATGGAGGTTTTGGGGGCTGAAGGGAGGGTTTTTTGGGGTCGATTGGGACTTTTGGGGTGTGGGATGGAGATTTTGGGGCTGGATGAAGGCTTTGGGGTGGATGGAGCTTTCGGCACTGGAAGGATGGACAGACAGACAGATGAGGCGTGTAGGTGCACAGACGTGCAGACAGGCGGGAGGACAGACAGACGTGGCTGAACCCTTGGTGCATCCATATAGGACAGGGAACAGGTGACCCAGCGGGCGGAGGACGGACGGATAAGCAACACGGTGACGCAAAACTGCAAAAACAAACAAACAAAAGGTTAAAAAAAAAAAAAAATGAAAAAATCGGGAAAACAAAGCCGCTGCGATCCCAGGGCAAGGTGCAGGCGGGAGGACTTTGAGCAGAGCACCATGCTGGGCGTGCTGCTGGCCGGGCTGCTGCTGCTGCTGCTGCTGCTGCCCGGCCTCTGGGTCCCCTTCCTCCGCGCTGACCTCGGTGCCTTCGCGGTGGTGGTGGCCTCGTCGCTGCGCTGCCGCTGGCGGCTGTCCCGGCGGCCGCCCGTCACCCTGCTGCAGGTCTTCCAGCACCACGCTCGCCGCCAGCCCCACCGCCCGCTGCTGCTGTTCCGCGATGAGCTGCTCACCTACAGCGATGTGGAGCGGAGGAGCAACCGCGCCGCCCGCGCCTTCGCCCAGCGCCTGGGCCTGCGGCCGGGCCAGACCGCGGCCGTGTTCCTCCCCAACGTGCCTGCCTACGTCTGGAGCTGGCTGGCGCTGGCCAAGCTGGGCTGCGCCATGGCGTGCCTCAACTGCAACGTGCGCGGCCGCGCGCTGCTGCACGCGCTCGGTGCTGCACGGGCCGACGTCGTGCTGAGCTGCAGCGGTGAGCGGGGCTGGGGGCGGGCAGGGGGCTGGGGGCTGCAGGAATCTGGGCCAGAGGGGTGCTGGCAGCAGGCAGTGCTTGTGTGCTTCTGGAATGTGTCTGTGTTTGCGTGTGTGTCACGGTGCATGGACTTGCACATGTATCAGTGTCTCTGCACATTTGCATGTGTGTCAGTGTTGGTGCATGGATTTGCACACATGGGTGTTTGTGCAACTTTGCGTGTGCAAGCGTCCATACATCCACTCACGCACATGTCAGTGTGTTTGTACGTGTGCCACTGTGCATGGATTTACATACCTGGCAGTGCCTGTGCAAGTTTACGTGTGTGACAGTGTCTCTGCATTCATGTGTTAATGTGTGTCAGCGTCTGTGCACGTTTGTACGTGTTGGTGTCTGTGCATGGACTTGCACACGTGTCAGTGTCTGTGCACGTCTGCATGTGTGTCAATGTCTGTGCATGCATGTTTTAATGTGTCAGTGTCTACGTACACCCTTGCATGCCTGTCAGACTCTGTGTTTGCACGTGTTAGTATGGATTTGCACACATGACAGTGTCTGTGCAAGTTTGCATGTGCACAACGTGTGCACACATGTTTAATGTGTGTCAGTCTGCACACGTTTCCTTGTATGTTGGTATCTGTATGTTTGTATGTGTGTTGGTGTCTGCATACATTTGCACAAACATCAGTGTCCACGCATGAACTTGCATGTGTACCGGTGTCTGTACGTACACTTGCAACGCATGTCAGTATTGGTGCAAGTTTGCATGTGTGTCAGTGTCTGTGCATGTTGGCACGTGTGTTCATGTCCATGCACACGTGTGCGGCTGGAGCTGTTTGTGCAAGGCATGGCAGTGTGCAGGTCGTTCACGTGGGGCTGCCCAGTGTGGCTGCAGCGGCGTGCCCTGCCCTTTGCACACGCGTGTGCACCCCGAGGCCCGGGGAAGCACTGGCAAAACTGTGGTTTAATGATTGCCAGATTGCTGCCGGGGCCAAAGGTCCTTTTGTTCGTGTCACATCGGGACGTTTTGGGGAGCAGAAGTCAGAAAAAAAGTGCATACCCATCTTGGCGCCCATTTGGGGTGCTTGGGGTGTCCCTTTTGGGATGCCCCCATGGAATCCTCAGGGTTCCCATATGGGCACTCTGTGTGCTGGTCCTCTTGGGGCACCCATTTGGGGTCCTTGGGGCACACACTCAGGGTCCCCATCTGATCAAGGTCTCCATTTGCGATACACTGGGTGCCCCTTTTGGGGCATAGCTGGAGCCCAACAGGGATCCTTGGGGTGCTCATTTAGGTTCCTTGGGGTCCCCAGATGATCAGGATGTCCATTTGGGATCCTTGGGGAACATAACCATGATGACCATATGGGTTCTTTGGGGAAACCAACCATGACGCCCTGAGTGCACATTTGGGGGCTCGTATGGGATCTTTGGGAACCCATCTATGGTGCCTTGGGTGCTCGCATGGGATTTTTTGAGGCACCCAACCACGGTGCCCTGGAGACACATTTGCTCACAGTACAAATCTGGGGTCCATCGGATGCCCATATGGGATCTTTGGGGACCCCAACCATGATGCTGTGGGTGCCCACCTGACCCAGGTGCCCACTTGGGGTACGTGGCGTGCCCTCCGTTCGGGGACCTCCTCACCCCAGACCCCATCCCCAGAGCTCCAGGCCGCCGTGGAGGAGGTGCTGCCCGATCTGCAGCGGGAAGGGATCCGCGTCTTCTACCTGAACTCCACGTCACCCACGCCAGGGGTGGAGGCCCTGCTGCCCGCCATTGAGGCCGCCTCCGATGAGCCTCTGCCCGACCACCACCGCGCCAACATCACCTCCGCCTCCACCGCCATCTACATCTACACCTCCGGCACCACTGGTGAGGCCATGGGGGTCTCCTCCTTGGAGGACAGCCCCTGGGGGTCTCCTCCAAAGTATCTGGGAGGGGTTGGGTGCTGTGGATGAGGAGAGGGAGGGCGGAGGCCTCTGGGCGCTGCTGATTTTGGAGAGGTTAGAGGGGTTTGGGGTGGTCCTTGCTCCAGCCCTGACCATCGTGAGCTCAGCTGGGCTGGGTTCCCCTGGCTGTGTCCATGCGTTGAAGGATGGAGAGCCACCATGTTCCTGGGTCTGTCCCCACTGGGACAGGGAGGCCAGGATCTCCCTGGCCCAATCCCATGGACAAGACCCCACCCCAACAAACCACATGGACAAGATTCTACCCCAACAAACCCACCTGGCCCAGGTTCCCCATGGCTTCCAGCAAGGTCTGAAGCTCTCCAGGGATGCAGACCCACTACCCCAAGAGAACACCATTAACCCCATCCCATCCCTTGTCCCCGGGGCCTCCCTTCCCATATGGGCACCTCCAAGGAGCACGTTTCCCACCCCCAGGGCTGCCCAAGGCAGCGGTGATCACAGAGATGAAGGTGATGATGGTGGCCAACCTGGCACGGATCTGCGGCCTGCGACGCGAGGACATCGTGTACACGGTGCTGCCGCTCTACCACTCGGCCGGGCTGCTCATTGGGGTGGGAGGCTGCCTCGAGGTCGGTACGTGCCCCGTGCCCCACACGGGCTGGCCAGCATGGGGGTGAGGACAGATGGACAGATGGACGGATGGAGAAATGTGTGTGGAGAGGCAAGAGGAAGGAGAGACGGACGTTTTATGGAGATGGATGGATGTTTTCTGGAGCTGGTTTGGTGCTTTATGGAGAAGGAAGGATGGATGACAATGTTATGAAGAAGGATGGATGGATATTTCCTGGAGATGATTTATGGAGATTTATGGAAATGGATGGATTTATGGGGATGGATGGATGGATATTTCCTGGAGATGAACGGATTTATGGAAATGGATGGATTTATGGAGATGGATGGATGGATATTTCCTGGAGATGAACAGATTTATGGAAATGGATGGATTTATGGGGATGGATGGATGATTTGGTGAATGATTTAATGGAGGTGGATCAGCATTGTCGGGAGATGGACTGAAGGATGATGGAAAAATGTGCAGGGATAGAGGGAAGAAATGGAGAGATCTATGGTGATAAATGGATTAGTGGAGAGGTGGACAGACAGACAGATGGCAAAAAAAAAAGTGAGAATTAAAAAAAAAACAGGAATGAAAAGCCAACAGAAAAGGAGAGAGGAGGCTACAGATACTGGGCGAACATGTGAGTGAGCAGTCATAAGGACAGACATGGAAACGGACAGATGAAAAACAGGCAAAAAAGAGGAAAATGGGGAGGTTAACAGCCACCCCATCGTGTCCCACAGGAGCAACCTGCGTCCTGCGAGCCAAGTTCTCTGCCTCCCAGTTCTGGGACGACTGCCGCCGCTACAACGTCACTGTCATCCAGTACGTGGGCGAGCTCATGCGCTACCTCTGCAACACACCCAAGGTAAAACCCCGCCAGCCCCAAGGCCGCCCTGGGGGGACACAGCGCTGAGATGCTCCCTCCCTTCACAGCGTGCCAATGACCGGGTGCACGGGGTGCGTTTGGCCGTGGGCAACGGCATGCGGGCAGAGGTGTGGAAGGAGTTCCTGCAGCGCTTCGGTCCCATCTCCATCCGGGAATTTTATGGGGCCACCGAGGGCAATGCTGGCTTCATCAACTACACCGGGAAGATCGGGGCCGTGGGCAGGGTCAACGTGTTCCTCAAGGTGAGCCAAGATGATGGGAGCAAATGGTGACCTTGGAGTTGGGTGGGCACAAGAGTGGGGTGTCCAGCATGCCCTCCTTGTAGCGATCAACCTGGGGAAGCCAACGCCACCCATCAGGGTGGGCTGATGCAATAAATGGGGTCTCTAGGGGGCCCTCCTTGTAGTGACCAACCTGGGGAAACCACCACTGCCCTTCACGTTGGGTTGACACAATAGCAGGATCTCCAAGATCCACTCTTCACATCCAAAAGGAGCCCCCATCTCCTGGTTAGACAACATTGACCCAATAGCACTGACGCCAACATTTTGGGGTGTCTGCAGGGATGTGGACATCTCCACAGCCCCAAGAGGCCACCTCGGTGTCACTTCTCGGTCTCTGGCTACCAGCACGTTGAGCAAAAGCTCCAAAAATAGGTTTTTCCACCCTTTTCCCATAGTTACAGCTCTCAGCATTCTCCCACAGATCTTTGATTTAAAAGGTCTAATATATTAGAATATATTAGATATATAGGATGTATAGGACATCCTGTGTCCTATAGGATGTATAGATATATAGATATCCAGCTGAATATATTAGATTAAACCTTATTTAAATATAAAGGGTGATTATTTCACATGGGAAACAAAGCTATGTAAGATCTTGGGACTGGGTGGTGGGGGGTCTGAGTTTTAATGAGTAAATAACAGAGGATCAGAGATAGCACTGGAAGCAAAGACTCCTTGGTCATTTTTATCCCATGCTTCTCTTCCACCCACGGATTTCCCTCTGTCTCTCCTCTGCCCTCCAGCGTTTTGCTTCCTCTGAGCTGATCAAGTACAACGTGGAGAAGGACGAACCCGTACGCAATGACCAAGGATTCTGCATCCGAGTCCGCCCCGGTAAGAAGAGCTCTGGGAGGGCCCTTTTGGCAGGGGAGAGACAGCCAAGGGCTGAGATGCATCAGGGTCACCTCTTGGTCCTTACCACCACGTCTTGGTGGCAGGGAGCCACCAGAAAGCCACCAAAGGAAAGAGCAGCATCCCCTGTGGGGCACGGAGGTGACGTTCTCCGGCACCAAGGCACGCACTACCTGGCCCCACATCCTCCTTTCCCTCCCCAAAGGTGAGACGGGGCTGCTGGTCATAAAAATCACCAAGAACACCCCCTTCCACGGCTACGCGGGCGATTCCCAGAAGACAGAGAAGAAGATCCTGAGAGATGTCTTTGTGAGAGGTGATGCCTTCTTCAACAGTGGTGACCTCCTCATGATGGACCACGAAAAATTCATCTACTTCCAGGACCGTGTGGGGGACACTTACCGGTAATTCGCTCTGACGTGGTCATTCCCACAGCCACGTGGGCAATGCCAAGCCCAAACTCCTCCTCACAGCTTCATCCCTTCACTTCCATAGCTGGAAAGGTGAGAACGTGGCCACAACAGAGGTGGAGGCCACTCTGGCCATGGTGAATTTCATCCAGGAGGTTAATGTCTACGGGGTGTCTGTGCCGGGTGAGTACCAGGCAGTGTGGGGACTAAATAAGCATGCAGCGATGCTTCAGGCACGTAGAGTGGCTCTGAGGAGCCACCAAGAAGGCTGAAGTAGGACCCGTTGACCCAAAACAAGAGTCCAGAGTTGTTTTGGGCTCACAATTACTGCCACAGTGGTGCACCAAGCAGAGGAATCAGGGCTCTGCTGCCCAGAAGAAGCACGCAGCATTGTAATGGTCCAACTGGCCACCAAGGTGGTGAAAATAGGACTTACCCAAAATAAGTGTCTGGGCACCCTCTGTGAAGGTCTGAGCACCCACCAAGAATCATAGAATGGTTCAGGTTGGAAGGGACCTTAGAGATCATCTTGTTCCAACCCCCTGCCATGGGCAAGGACACCTCCCACCAGACCAGGTTGCCCAAAGCCCCATCCAGCCTGGCCTTGAACACTTCGAGGGTTAAAGAAGGTTAAAAGGGTGATCTTGTTGCCCAAGCCAAGCAGCCAGCATTATTTTGAACATCTTCACCATGGTCCAGGCAGCCACCATGGAGAAAACAGTGGGATTCAGTTGCCAAAAAGCAACATCTGATGTATTTTGGGCAACTGATCTGTCCCACTAAAGGCCCAAGCGGCCACCAGGTACAAGGGGACTCGGTTGTCCCAAAGCCTTTGTTTTGGACACACTGTGTGTCCCATAAGTGCTCACCAAGGAGGCTAAAGCAGGACAAAGTGACCCAAAATAAGCACCCAGCATCCTGATGGTCTGAGCAGCCACCAAGGAGAGTACGGTGAGACCCAAGTTGCCCAAATTCACCCCAGATAACCCCGTGCTGTTGGCAGGGTGCGAGGGGAAGTGCGGCATGGCGGCCATGTGCCTGAAACCTGGGCAGAGCTTCGAGGGCCAGGAGCTCTATGCCTTCACCAGGGACACACTGCCCTCCTACGCCGCTCCCCGCTTCGTGCGGATCCAGGTGAGCCCTGGGGGGGTCCTGGGGGGGGGTCTGTCCCCTCTTCCCAGTCGTGGCCTTGGGGCTTCCGACAGTGGTGGCACCCAGTACCAATGACAGCTTCAGGGCCACTCTGTGCTGGTGATGGCGTTGGGAGACCTTTGAGAGCATCAGGGTCCCCCATCTTTCCGACAGAACTGGGTCCCCCTGTGACAGCGTCGGTCACCGACACTTTCTGGGTCCCCTCATTCTGACGACGGTGTCACCACTTCCAACATTGTCACCTGGCTCTTCCCACGCCAATGACAGCGTTGGGGTCCCGTGCTGATGGTGTCACCACTTCCAGCATTGTCACCTGGGTCCTCCCTCCACAGTGTTGGGCTCCCATGACTCTTCCAATAACATTGCTGTGCCAATGCCCCCCATTTCCAACGATGGCGGTTGTTGCCCCACGCTGGCCACGTCCCCAGTTTCAGATGCCACAAATCCCCACAGGAAGCCCTGGAGATCACCGGGACCTTCAAGCAGCGCAAGAGCAACCTCGTCCAAGAGGGCTTTGACCCCAGCGTCATCAAGGACCCACTCTTCTTCCGCGACGAGGAGAAGAAATCCTACGTGCCCCTGAACGCCGACATCTACGCCGACATCCTGGAGGGGAAGCTCAACCTGTAGAAGGAGCCGTGCCAAGGGTGATAGCTTCTGCCCATGAGCAACAGACACGGCAAATTTGGGGGGGAAAAAGGTGTTTTCGCTTCCGACAGGGAAGTCTTGAATGGCGTCAGAGCACGGGGAGGGCGACGGGCTGGTTTCGGCGCTCACCTCAATATGGAAATTAAAGGCTCAGTTCCAGTGATTTGGGGCCAGCTGGGTGCCTGGAGGATGGGAGATGTTTCTGGGGACCAGCCTGGGGTTTTCCCCTTTTGGAGGGGACAGACGGTGCCCCCAAACCCTCCCCACAGCCAGGAAGGGAACAGGTGCCCAGTGCCAGCCCTGAAGACCTGCTGTGCCCCAAAACACTCTGTTGATCCCAAAACTCCAGCACAAAAGTGATTTATTTCCCCCTGACCCAATTTTTCACCAGATTGGGCACCTAGACCAGCGCTGAGCTCCCCACAGACACAGACTGACACTCACCCAGGTCAGCTCACCGACTCAGCCCATTTCTCCCTAAAAACACCTTCCAGGCAGATCGGTGAGCAAATCCAAGCAGGGAACGCCGGCCTCGATCCCTCTGTTCCCAGCCGTGAGCCGTCCCCTTGGTTTTCCATACAAAAGGCGAAAATATTTCATTTATTTACACCCCTCGCTGTCCCCCGCCGAGCAGCTCCGGCTCCTTGTGGCCCCTCGGGGCGGGGGGGGGGCCCGGCGCTCCCGCTGCAGCTCCCCCACCCGCAGCCTCAGCCTCTGCTCGCGGCGTTTGCAGGCTTGGAGCTGTCGCTGGGCTTTGTCCAAGGCGTCCAGGGCAGCCTCGGCGCGGCGCTTCCAGAGCAGGGCACTGCCCACCTGGTAGCTGTGCTCGCTCTGGATGTAGGCGCCGGCCGGCGGCGGCAGCCGCAGCATGTACAGCGAGGGGGAAACGGGCCGGGGGGGCCCGGGGGGGCCACCTTTGGGGAAGGCCGTGGGTCCTTCCTCCCCCGTGGATGCTAAAAGGGTGTCCGGGAGGGGTCCGCGTGCACCCGAGGGGCCGGGAAGGGCTGGGATGCCCCCGGGGTCTTCGCCTTCGCG